>WNNG01000501.1:0-138872 GCA_018208015.1 Medicago ruthenica | reverse complement strand
ACAAGAACGGGGGGGGGGGGGGGGGGGGGGGGGTTTTGAATTGTGATGTAATTAAAAATTACCTATTAAAAATCTTAACAACAAAACTTGGTGAGTAATATTTGGTTAGTCAAAAATATTTAAATGTGTGTGCAAGTGTGAATAATAAATTTAAAGAGATAAGGAAGAGAAATCACACACAAAAATTTATCCTGGTTCACCCAACGTGGGCTAGTCCAGTCCCCACAGTTTTTGTGAGATTTTCCACTAGGTAGTTGAGTTATGACTTAATCTCAACTCCTTCTTTCTTTTAGATCTTCTTGATCTATACAACAATTTCTTTCAACCGTTACGGGTTTAGACACTTGCTGTTACGAGCAAGCTTTTACAAACTTTGTGCCTTCTGCACAATATCAATTTCTTTACAAATGAAGGTTGATTTGAAAAGTATTAATCTTCTTTATAAGATGTAATACGAAAATGAGTAGCTTTCTCAAACTTGGATTTTGTTCTTGATTGATTGCAACTTGATATAAAAGAGGTTGTAAATGGAGTTTGCTTTGTTACTTCCTAAAAAAGTTGTGTTGGTTACACTTACTGCAGTCCTCTATTTATAGGAGAAAAAAAATGTCATCTTGTCTTTCCTCAAACTTGGAGGCCAAGGCTTTAAGTGAAACATGAGATGAGATTGATTTCTGCAGAGATCGATCTCTGGCTGGAGCCTTGTTCCTTTTGTCACGTGGAGTGTGAGCTTTGTACAGCTCATTGTCTTTTCATTTGTTGTTGTATTATCAAACTTGAACCCAAAGAAAAGGAGCTTTTGTACTAGGTAGTAGCTTTCCTTTGTCATGTAGTGAAATGTCCATAAAGAATAACCAAAGGATCATAGAATTATATGGTACCACTTTTGTCATATGCTTTTGATGTGTTGTCAAGATTCTAATGTCCTTTCCTTATGCTTTGTAGGTTGGGTTCTTTTTGTTCATAGAGATAAATATGTTCTTTTTGTTCACATGCTTATTGAAGTAAATCCTTGCCATGACATATTTAATTCCTTCAATATCTATTGCTTCCTTAAATGTGACAATATCAATTCTTGCATGGCCTTGTGCGTTTTTGCTCAAAATATTCCAACACTTTGAGACCATAGTTGAGATCAATCTTTTCCAACATGACTTTATGCTTCCTTGATAATCATATAATGTTTTATACCTTTTAAAATAAAACACTCAAGAACACAAGTTAAATAACAATTAATATCAGAATTAATACAACTTAATTTAATATGTTTGTTATCTTTAAAACTCAATTAGGGATTTTTGATTTAATCTCAACAGTATTGAACTCATAATTTAGTAGATACTTTTTATGAATGTCAATTAAATTTCGTAAGTAAATTGTTCCCGGTTGCTCAATCATTTGATAACCAAAGTTATTCTTTGATAAATGATCACTATTAGTCAGACTCAATAAAATTTGATCAATCCTTTTTTCTGTCGTTAAGGTAGAGAACTGAACCATGAATTCCCTTTCTTTATCAGCAACGAAATCACTGGTCAAGATCCAGGATTCTATTTTATCATCAATCCAATCACTATTGACGTTTTTTCTTTTTCTTATCAAGGTATAGATCGCTTTACTTGTATGACTTAAATGTCTAGTATTTCTCAAAAACGCGATTCGATTGATGGGATTTGGTAGAATCCTTATGAGATCGATGAGATTCAAATCTCTCTTCTTCGAACGTATGGATTTGACCCCATAAGCGGGACCACCACCCCTTAGCATGTTGCCAGCAGAAGCCGAACCTCGTCTTTCTTCTAGAAAATTTCCTAATTGTTCCAGAGCAACGAGAAACATATCCTTTAACCCGAAAGAATTCAGTTCTGATATAGGATACCTATCCAGAAGTTTTTCCAACTCAATCATGTATGATGGAATCATCAAAGATTTGACTTCTTCGAACTCTGTCTGTAACTCATTAGAGAATCGAGAAACAAAGACAAGATGTGTATGAACGAGATATCCGGTAACAAGAACAAGGATAAGGATTAAAACGAGGAACTCCCTCAGATGTGTCGATATCAATGGTGACTCATTTTTCAAAATATCTTCGCACACGTGCACAAGAAAATTCTGTAAACACTTACTCGAAATCTGACTTATAGGATTCCGTTGTGAAAGACACAATTTTTCCCGAAGAATTCGCTTGGATCCATCCCTAATATCATGAAAAATGGATACAAATTCTTGAAATTTAGGACTCCTACTTAGTATTGTTGAGATTAAATCAAAAATCCCTAATTGAGTTTTAAAGATAACAAACATATTAAATTAAGTTTTATTAACTCTGATATTAATTGTTATTTAATTTGTGCTCTTGAGTGTTTTATTTTAAGCCAAAAGGTATAAAACATTATATGACCATCAAGGAAGCATAAAGTTATGTTGGAAGAGATTGATCTCAACTATGGTCTCAAAAGTGTTGAAATATTTTGAGCAAGCAAAAACGCAGAGGGCCATGCAAGAATTAATATTGTCACATTTAAGGAAGCAATAGATATTGGAGAAATGAAATATGTCATGGCAAGGATTTACTATCATAAGAGCTTACTTCAAATAAGCATGTGAACAAAAAGAACATATTTATTTTCATGTACAAAAAAGAACTCAGCCAACAAAGCATAAGGAAAGGCCATTGGAATTTCGACAACACACCAAAAGCATATGACAAAAGTGGTACCATGTAATTCTATGAACCTTTGGTTATTCTTTATGGTCACTTCACTACATGACAAAGGAAAGCTACTACCTAGTACAAAAGTTCCTTTTCTTTGGGTCCAAGTTTGATATTACAGCAACAAATGTTAAGACAATGAGCTGTACAAAGCTCACACCACACGCAGAAAAAGGAACAAGGCTTCAGCATTAACAGAGATCGATCTCAACTGGCAGAAATCAATCTCATCTCAAGTTTTACACAAAGCCTTGGGCTGTAAGTTTGAGGAAAGATAAGATGACATTTTCTCCTATAAATAGAGGACTACAGCAAGAGAAAATGACACAACTTTTTGAGGAAATAACAAAGGCAAACTTCATTTACAACCTCTTTCATATCAAGTTGCAAATCAATCAAGAACAAAATCCAAGTTTGAGAAAGCTTCTCATTTTCATATTACATCTTATAAAGAAGATTAATACTTTTCAAATCAACTTTCATTTGTAAAGAAATTGATATTGTGCAGAAGGCACAAAGTTTGTAAAAGCTCGCTCGTAACAGTAAGTGTCTAAACCTGTAACGGTTGAAAGAAATTGTTGTATAGATCAAGAAGATCTAAAAGAAAGAAGGAGTTGAGATTAAGTCATAACTCAACTACCTAGTGGAAAATCTCACAAGAACTGTGGGGACTGGACTAGCCCACGTTGGGTGAACCAGGATAAATTTTTGTGTGTGATTTTTCTTCCTTATCTCTTTATATTTATCATTCACACTTACACACACATTTAAATATTTCTTGACTAGCCAAATATTACTCACTAAGTTTTGTTGTTAAGATTTTTAATAGGTAATTTTTAATTACATCACAATTCAAACCCCCCTTTCTTGTGATAATTTTACTTCAATTGGTATCAGAGCCTGGTTCTAAGGTTTAAGCACTTAACAGTGTACGAGGAAAAGATCCAGCAAAAAGAAAAATGTCTAAAGTAAAATTCATGTCTGAAGGGGGATCCTCAACCAGACCACCTCTCTTTGAGGGAACTGACTACTACTTCTGGAAAGGAAAAATGGAACTATTCTTGCAATCACAAGATAACCATATGTGGTTTGTTGTAGAAAATGGAAACTACATTCCATATGATGAAGATCTAAATGTCAAAAAACAAGATGACTGGTCAGAAGAGGAAGGTAAATGTATCCTATTAAATTTTAAAACTAAACTATTTCTAACAATGGCTTTAAGCAGGGAAGAATACGATAGAGTACAAGAATGCAAAACTGCCAAAGAAATTTGGGACACGCTGAAAACTCACCATGAAGGTACCAGTCACGTCAAAGAAACAAGAATTGATATTGGTGTACGCAAATTTGAACTATTCGAAATCAAAGAGACCGAAACCATAGATGAAATGTATGGAAGGTTCACTATCATTATGAATGAATTGCGTTCTCTTGAAAAGAATTTTACTACTCATGAGAGAGTGAGAAAAATTCTAAGATGTCTTCCAAAATCTTGGAGACACATTGTAACTGCCATAACAGAAGCAAAAAATCTGACAAAACTCAGATTAGAAGATCTAATTGGATCTTTAAAAGCTCATGAAGTACTTATGCAAGAGGACAAATCCTCAAACAAAAGCAAAATGATTGCCTTCAAAACAAATCAAGAATCTCAAGAGGAAGGAATAAATCTCGAAAACCAACAACAAGAAATTGACGAAGAAGACAATGAAGATCAAATTATCCTTCTTACTCGCAGACTTCAAAGAATGATACAAAGAAAATATCAATACAAAAGAAATTCTACATCAAGAAAAGAAAGCTCGAAAACAGAAATTGACAAAAGTCAAGTTGTTTGTTACGGATGCTACAAATTAGGACATTACAAATCTGAATGTCCACTAAACAAAAGAAAATCAAACAACTACCAATCAAATCAAAAATCCTTCTTAACCACTTGGGATGATCCGGAAGAACAAACAAACGAAGATGATCAAGCAAACCTATGCCTAATGGCAAATTCAGATAATAAAGAGGTAAATCTTGAACCTTGCTCATCTTGTGAAAAAACTGAACATCTTTTTGATAATCTTTTTTACAATTCTCAAATTCTTGAACAAACCTGTGAAAAACTAAGAATGGAAAATATTGAACTCAAAAAGCAAAAAGAAAATTTGGAAAAAATAAATAAAGATCTTCTCAAAACAATTCAAAACTCTCAACCAAAGGAAATTTTTGAAGAAGAAAAAACTAAAGAAGAAAACAACGCCTTAAAGTAAAATGTTCATCAATTAAAAAATGACATCACAAATTTTGTGAAATCCACTGAAACCCTTCAAAAAATCATGGGGTCACAAGTGAGTGTTTTTGATAAAGCTTGTATTGGTTTCAAAACAAATCATAAACAAAAACTATATAAAAACTTTTTTATTCCTGAAAAAGATAAAAAAGTTGAAAGATATAAATGTACATATTGTGAAAAATATGGACATCTTGAAAAATTTTGTTTTAAAAGGAAAAGAGAACAAGCCTCTCAAAATAAAAGATTCACTTCTAGAACAAAATTCATCAAATTTCATAAAGAAGGATCTTTTACTTGCACTAACCATCAAGGACCCAAAAAGATATGGGTACCCAAATCATTACTAACTTCTACTGCAGGAATGTCTCATGACAGTCAAGAAAAGGCCCTGGTACTTGGACAGTGAATGCTCAAGACATATGACTGGAGATAAACAAAGTTTTCTCTCCTTCATCGAAAAAGAAGGAGGCTTAGTAACTTTTGGTAACAATGAACAAGCTCAAATTAAAGGTAAGGCATTATTGGTAAGTTAAATTCGGCAAAAATTGAAAATGTTCAATATGTAGAAGGTTTAAAACACAATTTGATTAGCATCAGTCAATTGTGTGACAGTGGTTTTGAAGTAACATTCAAACCTCACACATGCGAAGTAAGACAAAAATCTTCAGGAAAGATCTTATTTTCAGGATCAAGAAACAAAAATGTTTATGTTTTATACTTAGATGAACTTCCTGTTGAATCCTGTTTTATGTCTCTTGAAAAAGACAAATGGATTTGGCACAGAAGGGTTGGACATGTAAGTATGGAAACCATTTCTAAAATATCAAAACTTGATTTAGTAAGAGGACTTCCTAAGATTAATTTTGAGAAAGATAAGATATGTGAAGCATGTATCAAGGGAAAACAAGTTAAAAGTAGTTTTCATTCAAAAGATTTTATTTCAACAAAAAGACCCCTTGAACTGTTACACATAGACTTATTTGGACCTATCTCAATAGAAAGTCTTGGTGGCAAAAGATATGGCTTTGTAATCGTTGATGATTTCTCCAGATTCACTTGGGTTTTATTTCTAAAACACAAATACGATTCTTTTGAAACCTTCAAAACCTTTTGTAAACAAGTTCAAAATGAGAAAGAAACTAATATCATTTCCGTAAGAAGTGACCACGGGGGAGAATTTGAAAACTCTTCTTTTGAACACTTCTTTAATGAAAATGGGATATCTCATAATTTTTCTTGTCCTAAAACACCTCAACAAAACGGTGTTGTAGAAAGAAAAAATAGAACTTTACAAGAAATGGCAAGAACTATTTTAAACGAATCAAATGTAGAAAAATATTTTTGGGCAGAAGCCATAAATACGTCTTGTTATATCTTGAATAGAGTTTCAATAAGAATTTTTAAACAAAACCCCGTATGAACTCTGGAAAGGAATAAAGCCAAACATTTCGTATTTTCACATTTTTGGATGCTATTGTTACATTTTGAACAACAAAGATGTTCTAGGAAAGTTTGATTCAAAATCAGACAAGGCAATATTTTTAGGATACTCATCTACATCAAAGGCCTATAGAGTTTACAATCTAAGAACAAGGATTCTGGAAGAAAGCATGCATATAAAGTTTGACGAATTTGAGGAACTAGAAAATCAAAGAAAAATCATTGAAGAGGAAGAAGATGAAAATCAAAACAACTCAAATCCTGAAAACTCCATCCAAAAGTCTTCGAATGAAGAACCACCTCAAAGTCCTCCAAGATCGTGGCGAATAGTTGACTATCATCCACAAGATCAAATCATCGGAGAAACAACAGATGGAATAAGAACAAGAAGATCATTTCAAAACAATGATATGGCAATGATCTCACAAATTGAACCCAAATCCATAAAAGATGCAATCACTGATCAATCATGGGTTGAAGCTATGAAAGAAGAATTACTTCAGTTTGAAAAAAATCAAGTCTGGACCTTAGTACCTGAACCTCAAAATCAATCCATTATTGGTACTAGATGGGTATTTAGAAATAAACTAGATGAAGAAGGAAAAGTGACTAGAAACAAGGCAAGACTAGTTGCACAAGGATACAATCAACAAGAAGGGTTTGATTATGATGAAACTTATGCTCCATTAGCAAGATTGGAAGCCATAAGAATTTTACTTGCATATGCATCTCATAACTGCATAAAACTTTTTCAAATGGACGTAAAAAGTGCATTTTTAAATGGTTTTTTAAATGAAGAAGTTTATGTTCATCAACCCCCTGGATTTGAAGATTCAACAAACCCAAGACATGTGTTTAAACTAACCAAAGCTCTCTATGGACTTAAACAAGCCCCAAGAGCCTGGTATGAAAGATTAAGCACATTTTTGTTACAAAATGGTTTTTCTAGAGGAAAAATTGATACCACACTCTTTCGAAAAATAGATAAAAATGATTTGCTTATTGTTCAAGTATATGTTGATGACATTATTTTTGGAGCAACAAATGAAAAATTATGTGAAGATTTCTCATATCTTATGCAAAGTGAATTTGAAATGAGTATGATGGGTGAACTTAGATTCTTTCTAGGTTTACAAATCAAACAGCACAAGGATGACATTTTTATTTCTCAAGAAAAATATGTTAAAGATCTTCTAAAGAAATACAATATGAATGAAGCCAAAATCATGACTACTCCTATGCATCCATCATCCAGTTTAGACAAAGATGAAAATGGAACTCCGTTTCCAAAAAAAGAATTCAGAGGAATGATAGGATCATTGTTATACCTAACTGCAAGCAGACCTGGCATTGTCTTTGTAGTAGGGTTATGTGCCAGATTTCAAACAGCTCCTAAAGAATCACATCATATAGTTGTTAAAAGAATTTTTAGATACCTTGTTGGCACAACTGACACAGGTCTCTGGTACAAAAAGGGCTCTCACTTCAATCTTATGGGATACTGTGATGCTGATTATGCCGGAGACAAGATAGAAAGAAAAAGCACAAGTGGTGCATGTCAATTCCTCGGTGAAGCATTAATCAGTTGGTGCTGCAGAAAACAAAACACTATAGCCTTATCAACTACAGAAGCTGAATATATATCTGCCGCAACCTGTTGCTCACATGTATTATGGATCAGAAATCAATTAGAAGATTCACTCAGGTACGCAAATATTAAAATTTTATGTGATAATACCAGTGCTATAAATTTGTCAAAAATCTCATTCAGCATTCAAGATCAAAACACATAGAAATTAAACATCACTTTATTCGTGACCATGTAAATAAAAAGGAAATAGAACTTCAATTTATTGATACTGAAAATCAACTAGCTGACATATTTACAAAACCTCTCGTGGAAGAAAGATTTAATTTCATTAAAGAAAAATTAAATATTATTAAAAAACCTTTTTGATTTTTCAGTTGACCATTCAAAAATAAAATGTTTAAAACAAAAAAAGCGTATGGGACCCAGTCAGAACTTTCACTTCCTTTTCTTCTCCTCTCACACACGTGGAACTCTTCTTCTTCAAACTCTCTAATTTCCAACTGCTAAATTTATGATAAAACTCCTGGTTAATGATTTTCATCATTACTCTTGCCATTCTCAAGTACACTACAACCATCTCTCTCCTCTTTTCCAAGAAATTTTTTTCGGCTGTGGAAGCAAAGATGAAGGGTCTGACACTTCCTCTCCTAACCTACTCTATTCATCTTTCACTTCTCTCTCTCTCTATCTACTCGTCTCTCTCCTTTTTCACTCAAAACCAATTCTTCTTTTACAAAAATACCCAGTAACACTCATCCCTGTCTATAAAAGTCAAACCCAGTTTGTTCTTCATTCATTCATCAACCCTTCCATCTCTCAAAAATATGGCAAGAACCAAGGGAAACCTCTCCGATTTCTCTGTCTCATCTCGATCTTCCTCCCGTTCGCCGTCTCCTCCACCACCACCGTCGCCACTCAACCCTATCATATTCTCCTCCAAAGAGTCAAACAACTTCTGCACCACTCAAGACTTACGCCCGTTCCCACAACCCCAGAAAGGCTAAATCCTCCAAAAACCTAAGAAAAACCGTTCGCAAATCCTTTCGACTTTTAGCCAAAAGCCAGAAGAAAAGTGATGATGTTTGTTTCGTCGATCTGGACTCAAATGACGAACGTCCTCTCAAAAACATGAAAAAGACTCCAACTTTAGCTCAGAAAAATGCTGAAAAAGTCGAGAAAATCAAAAGGGATCTTAGGGCATCTGTCCAGAAGAAGAAATCTCTCAAACATTGCTCCCAATCTCAAACCCAGAATCTGCACATTCCCTTGCATGAACCTTCTCTTGATCGCACTTTCAATCAACTATGGTCTCTACGACCAATCGACGTGGGAAGGGTGTATAACTTTGAAAAATTGCTGCAAGAAGGTATTGATCTCCTCAAGTTTGTACAACCTCTTGGTTGGGAAAACTTTTTTCAGATCAAGGAAACCCATTACCCTGAAGTTATTCGAAATTTTTACTTCATGGCTGAAACTTATCCTGATAAGAGTCTAATTGTTTCAAAGATTCAAGACAAAGTGATCACTTTAACTGCTGAAGATTTGGCGTCCATTCATGATGTTCCTCAAGAAGGACCTAAATGTTATGGAAGGCCAGGATATGTTGCTGCGGTTATGTCTAGATTCACTCTCATCCGAGAGATGTTCGTCAAATATGAGTCAGATGACGACCTTACATCCGCTAAACTCAGAAAGGAACACAAACTTCTCCACAACTTGTGTCAATTCTGTATCACCCCTCGCAAAGGAAGTAAGCACAAAGTGTCCGAAACTGATATCCTGGTAATGTACCATCTGTTTCATGGACTTGCAATCAACATGCCCTACATCATCATTCAACATATGATTCATGCTGCCAATCTCAAAAAACCAAAATCATGTGTGCCATATGGAATGTTGTTAACCCTTGTTTTCAAGAAATTTGATCTCAATCTTGAAAATGAAAAATTTGATACTGTTTGTTCAGAATTTTCACCTAGAAACATCAATCACATGAAAGTTACACCATCCATTGAAGCTCAAAAACCTTGCTCTGCTCCTGACCAAGCTGAAAACCCCTTGAAACGCCAAAGGGAGGAAAAAGAAAAATCCGCTCTGGAAGACCTTCTCAATGCAATCTTTCCAGAATCCAATGAATTTTTCCCTATTCCTCCTACCACCGAGCCACAACCTAAAGTAACTGAGACCATCAACCAAGCTTCAAACTCTGTTCTTCAGTTTGACCTTAACTCTCCTTTCTTATCCCACATTCCTGGAAATACAAATTTCGAACAAGCTCCAAGATTCTTTCCAAATAATTCTGTTGAAACTACTGTGATGTCTCCACTCTTTGGACCTCGTATGGAAAGCCCTCCTCCTCTGTTTAGCTCAAGCTTCCTGGATGCCCTTCTCAAGTCTTCTAGTCCATCAATCACTCATCCTGCTCCAGCAAAAACCTACTTTGGATCAGCATTTAGTGATTTCTCAATTCCTTCTATACCTTCCAAATTTGGTTCTTTTGAAAGCTTTGGTCAATCTGTACCTCCACCACCTCACTCCGCTGCATCTCATAACACCACTCCTGCACCACCAATTCAATCCACTCCCACTTTGAATGAATCTCTGAAACCTATCCTGGATAAGCTTGATCTCGTCTACAATATGCAGACCTTCCTTGTTCTTGATGTGGCAAACCTGTGTGATTGGCTTATCACTGACTTCTGTCCCAGGTTCGGTGTCCAACCTCCAAAACCAACCTTTGGCGCCTCTTCATCCAATCCTGCATCCACACCTTAATCATGCGCACTAATTTCAGTTTTTGGCCATCCCCTTCTTTTTGAATATGACAAAGGGGGAGAAATGAATTGGACTCTATCTGGCTCTTAAAAATTATGGAATTTCTTGCTGTTGCTTCTACTTTGTTTTCATTTTTGAATTTTGTTATGTCTTTTAATTTCTAAGCTAGGAACTTTTTTTTGTTGAACCATGAATATGTAATGACAAATGATCATCCTGATGTACAACAACTTTTGGAATGAATGATATTTTGGTTCAAACAAATCCTTGCATACTTCTTCTTTTATTATTAAAAGTTTTATAAATTGAGGGGGAGCTTATTGAAATTAAATGCTTGAATTCAGGGGGAGCTTGTTGACAAATTCACTGTGTTGTTAAGTTTATTAAAACACATCAGAATTTTATAATAAAACCTTAATTCAAATAGTTTGTCATCTTCAAAAAGGGAGAGATTGTTGAGATTAAATCAAAAATCCCTAATTGAGTTTTAAAGATAACAAACATATTAAATTAAGTTTTATTAATTCTGATATTAATTGTTATTTAACTTGTGCTCTTGAGTGTTTTATTTTAAGCCAAAAGGTATAAAACATTATATGACCATCAAGGAAGCATAAAGTTATGTTGGAAGAGATTGATCTCAACTATGGTCTCAAAAGTGTTGAAATATTTTGAGCAAGCAAAAACGCACAGGGCCATGCAAGAATTATATTGTCACATTTAAGGAAGCAATAGATATTGGAGAAATGAAATATGTCATGGCAATGATTTATTATCATAAGAGCTTACTTCAAATAAGCATGTGAACAAAAAGAACATATTTATTTTCATGTACAAAAAAGAACTCAGTCAACAAAGCATAAGGAAAGGCCATTGGAATTTCGACAACACACCAAAAGCATATGACAAAAGTGGTACCATGTAATTCTATGATCCTTTGGTTATTCTTTATGGTCACTTCACTACATGACAAAGGAAAGCTACTACCTAGTACAAAAGTTCCTTTTCTTTGGGTCCAAGTTTGATATTACAGCAACAAATGTTAAGACAATGAGCTGTACAAAGCTCACACCACACGCAGAAAAAGGAACAAGGCTTCAACATTAACAGAGATCGATCTCGACTGGCAGAGATCAATCTCATCTCAAGTTTTACACAAAGCCTTGGGCTGCAAGTTTGAGGAAAGATAAGATGACATTTTCTCCTATAAATAGAGGACTACAGCAAGAGAAAATGACACAACTTTTTGAGGAAATAACAAAGACAAACTTCATTTACAACCTCTTTCATATCAAGTTGCAAATCAATCAAGAACAAAATCCAAGTTTGAGAAAGCTTCTCATTTTTGTATTACATCTTATAAAGAAGATTAATACTTTTCAAATCAACTTTCATTTGTAAAGAAATTGATATTGTGCAGAAGGCACAAAGTTTGTAAAAGCTCGCTCGTAACAGCAAGTGTCTAAACCCGTAACGGTTGAAAGAAATTGTTGTATAGATCAAGAAGATCTAAAAGAAAGAAGGAGTTGAGATTAAGTCATAACTCAACTACCTAGTGGAAAATCTCACAAGAACTGTAGGGACTGGACTAGCCCACGTTGGGTGAACCAGGATAAATTTTTGTGTGTGATTTTTCTTCCTTATGTAACATCCGGGATTTGCCTTTCAACTGGCTTGCCCAGGTTTGCCCCGCAATGTTACTCATGGTCTTCTCCAAGCCCCTATTGGAGTTTCATGCCTTCCGTGGGAATCGAACTGTGTACCTGGGACCTATAAGTACACGCTCAATGCATTCCCACTACCAATTGAGCTAGTAACTCAATTGGTAGTGGGAATGCATTGAGCGTGTACTTATAGGTCCCAGGTACACGGTTCGATTCCCACGGAAGGCATGAAACTCCAATAGGGGCTTGGAGAAGACCATGAGTAACATTGCGGGGCAAACCTGGGCAAGCCAGTTGAAAGGCAAATCCCGGATGTTACACCTTATCTCTTTATATTTATCATTCACACTTACACACACATTTAAATATTTCTTGACTAACCAAATATTACTCACTAAGTTTTGTCGTTAAGATTTTTAATAGGTAATTTTTAATTACATCACAATTCAAACCCCCCTTTCTTGTGATAATTTTACTTCAAGTATCGCCAATAGGTCTAATTTAATATCTAAAAATATTAAATTTAGATATTCGTGTCCTGTCCGGGTAAAGAACAATTGTATTGTATATGGTTGGAATTGCTTCAATTTTTTTGAGAGAGTTGAAAAAACACTCTTCTTTCTTTGATAGTTTCTATACATCTGCCCTTTTTCAAAGGATTTTGTTAAACAAGGACTGTGTTTTTTCCTCTTTTTGGATGGTAAATATTTCTCAGAATATCTAGTATGAATCAAACCCATGTTTGAATCGAAATTGAGATACTCAAGCAAGTTCTTCCCTTCTGAATCAGGCAGATTGATATCTGAAAGAGGTTGACAATAAGTTCTTTCAAAATTGACTACTTCTTCTTCTGTTAGAGGTGTTCCAGAAATGTCTGCGATCGAGTAACTAGCTCTACGAACGAATGGATCGGATCGATTTGGAAAAAGGAAAGATTTGTACAAGTTATATCCGTCATCACCACTTTGAGGAAAATCCTTAGGTATCAATATGTTAGATACCAGTAACTCGATTGGTGAAATAGTCTCTCTGTCGAAAAAAGCATGTTTTTTTTTACCGCCGAATGGTTTGTTTCGAATGAACAATAAATTGAGGAATTGTCCATACGTAAAATCAGAATTACAGGAATTTTCCACATAAAAAGAGAATCTTTTGTTACAATCGAAACCGAAGTTATCTTTATTATTAAAGAATCGAAGTCGATTTGCTTTATAAAAAGAGGATATCAATGAACTTCTATGAAATGGTTTCACGGGATTCAGCCAATTCTCTTGATCGTGGGATATCGAATCCATGTTAGAAAAAGATTTCCTGCGCTTCTTTCTAGTATGGAATGACATCCAATTTTGTATCTTGTTGAAGGATACTTTTGATTTTTTAGAAGTCAAAAAGTCATTCCATAAGAAGGGTTTCCTTTTTTTCAAATGAACGATTTGAAGACCTATTGATTCTAACAACTGATTCCCGAGTGGATCATTCGGACGTTTCAATTCATACATGTGGATCTCGGACCTATGAACGGGGATATTACCGAAACTAACAAAGATAAACGGAAGTGACTTAGACAAAAATGGAAGACACTTGGAGAAAAAGAAATAAAGTGACTTAGACAAAAATGGAAGACACTTGGAGAAATCTTTTTTGTCAATGACCTCAGACCAATCAATCGAATATGCATTCATGTGTAATCGATCGAACATTACTTGAAATCGATCGAAGACTACTTGAAAACGGCTATTCTGCTCACAAATGAAATGGTCCAAACGGTCCTGGAAATTCTTACTCCCATTGGACCATTTGTATTTATTGTATTTATATGCATTTGGATCCTTATTCATAGATCTCTCGGTTTGAAATCTTTTAGCGTTTATCAAATTCAAATTGATAGATCTCTTGCTTTGATAAAGCAAAATAAGAGGATCAAACCATTTGTTCTGGTTTTTTTTCCAATTTGATAAATTTGATAAATGTTGGTTGATTGTGTATTTCCAAGTGCAATATTATAAAGTAATTTTTTTTTGGAAATTTGGTTGCTACAACTATTTATAGTATAACTTTTTAGTATTATTTAGTTATTAGACAAAAAAAATATTAGCCTCATTGGTATTTTATGTCCAGATCCGCCCCTGTATAGATAATGCCTCATTTAAACTCCTCCGACATTCCATCGCTTCTCTGAGATATACATCTGTTTCCTTGAGTCTAGAACCATGTGTATAGATAGATTGGTCAAAAAATAAAAACACCACATGTATATATATGGTTGCGCAGATTTTTGCTTGGACCAATTTAATTTATCAAATTCTATACCTTTTTTTATTTTAAAATAGTTAAAACTCATTGCCATTTACAACTTGTGAGTGAGGGAGGAAAAGCACACAGTTTGTATGTCTTTGTGCAATTCGTTGCTTTATCTGTTCTTACGAAACAGTGTTGCTTATTGGAGGGTATTTGTGTTATTGGTTTCTTTGTACAATTGTGCTTACAAGTGGATAGTACATGATTTTTATTGTAATTTTATTGCATCAAACAATGTCATTTATTATTTTTAGTATAATTTACATCATGGTATTTGTCTTTCCTCAAATTTCGGGGGGTAATCTAAAAATTTTACAATTTCGGGGTTTTGGCCAGTATACTCCAAAAAATTAGATTTTCTTCTTCTCTTCTCTCTTCCACCCGCAGCCAAAAACCCTCACCCCAAATCCTCCATTCTTGATCACCCACTCCAATCTTCCACCCAAATCTTTCAATTTAAGCTAAAAGGAACGAGATGTAAGTTGTGTTTTTCCCTTTTCTCTCTGAATTTCACACTTTTCACCGAAAATTTCATTTCTCAATTTTTGTTGAATTTAAGCTCTTGCATGTGGATATATTGGAATGGAACCACAATGTAGTAAATACTTTGATTTTGGAGTCTAATAATATTCCCATTTACAATTATTTGTAGGCTAAACCTTTGTGGTGTTAGGGAATAATCCAATTACCTTCATCTTGTATTTATGTTTTCATGAACCAGTAACAAATATTGAAATGACCTACTCAATTTTGTTTTTAGTAATTGTCTCCCCTTTGCTTCTGTATCGTCGCATTTTTGCAGAAGGATTGCCAGGAAGCAACCATGGATGGTATGTGATCTCATTATTACTTCATTTTTGTGTTAGTTGTTTTGATTCGGGCCTTCAAATCAAAATGGGAAGGTTCAGTTTTAGGAAATTTATATGTGTGGGTTTCAGTTGATTCGCAGCCATGTATGGAGGAAACAATTTTGGTTGGTGATGATCTAATGATGGGTCCTCCATCACCAATAGTACCACCAGAAATAGCGTCACATGTGCTTCAAGGTGTTGATGTATGTGATGGAATTCTCAGGAATCTATTTTTGTGTAAATCTTTCTTACCCCTTATTTTTTATCTCAATCTTCACTCTTCACCGTATCGGTTTGGATTGCATTATTTTTAATAATCGATAACTGATGTTGTGTCTTGGCATTGTCGATTCTGAAAATAAGCCATCTGATTCCTATTTATGCTTGGATTTGTTAACAACAAAAATGCTTTTGGAAATGTTTATGAAAGAGTTGAGTCTCCTATGTTCATAGTGAATCAGATTCAAGATGAAATTGACTCTCGTGGCTGCTGTAATGAGTGTTTTTTTTGGGTTTAGAATGTCAAATTACAACTGCTGCAGGCTCTTTCTTTTCAAGAGGAGTACTGTAGAGAAAAGTATAGAATTAGATGGCACGCTCAGGGGGACATAAGTACTACCTTTTTTTTTAACTAAGTGACTCGGATTAGAAATGTAACTAATGAGATGTTTGCATTGAAAAAGGATGATCTAGTTCTTGTCTTAGTAGAAGACATTGGGGATTATGTATTGAACTAGTCTAACAACTTGTTTGCTTCTGAGAATAGCTACCAGCATAGTGACCCTTTGTCCCTTCACTTTTATGTCTAGTTGAGGAAGTTCAAAGCAAGAGGTATTTCTAAGTTAGTTGAGGATGTTCATCTCCCTCTGATGGAATGTCTTAGAGGATTTATTCTACCTAGCCATATTTCGATGACACCCTTATCTTTTGTAGAGCTAATAAGAGGGGACTATTTTTAAGCAGTATGGGCTTACATCTAGTTAGGTTACTAGTTTCGATTACTCCAAATTTTATTTAGACAACATTTCTTCTAACAGGTTTGTGAGTATTGTCGAAGTGCTTGGTTTCAACTCTAATAGTCTTCCCTTTATTTAGTTAGGATCTCCTTTGTTTAAAAAAGGTAAGCCTAGGGCAGTGTGTCTTCTGTCTGTTATTGATAGAATCAAGATAAGCTCAGTTCATGGAAGGGTTCCATGTTATCCATCATGGAAAGATAAATACGTCATTCAAAGTATGCTTCAATTTTTATGCTTAGTCTATCTTTTTTCTCAAAAAATGGGATAAATAGGTTAGGCATCTTTTTTGTGTGGGAGTGTTAACACTGAAAAGATGTAACTGTTGCTTGACATGTTAAAGATTTGCTGGGAGTTTCTTTCCTCAACCAACAAGTGTTCTTGCCTCCTCAGACATAGAGTTTTTCGCAATGGCACCCACGTGGTTCATTATCTTAGCTCCACAATATAGTCTAGATTTAAATATAGCATTTTTTCGTAATGGCACCCTTGTGGTTCTTGCGATTTTGTATGATTGAAGAAGTGGAATTAAATACATGTAAAAACTGAAAAATGAGTGACCACTTTTTGGCCTTTATAATTTATTGGGTCTGACAAGAGTGGAGAGATTAAGGTATTAAGCCAGGTTCAACCCACTGATAAATGTTAGAAGTTACATACATTACATGATTTTTGTTGTTTGTTTAAAATGTTCACATTAGATATCTATTATAGAATTGTCATATTTATAAGCTTCATTCATAATTTTAGGTTTGCAAATCAACGACATTGAACCATTCTGTCAAGACGAGATTGCTCTATATAAACAATGTGCCGAAAGAAGGGTGAGATCATTGTTGTTAGTTATGGATATTCTTTTATTCTCTCTTCATTCTCCTCCTCCTCCCTCTCTTTCTTTAATTACTTCAACTTATATTCTACCTTCTATAAACAATTTCAACATCTTTCTTTACTCATTGTAATATCTAAGATAGAGACATGATATCAGCAATTCAGTTTGTTAGATCTACCATCATTTTTTTTTGTTTCATTTTTACTTTTGAAAAAAAATGCAGGATAATGAGATAAGGAAACGGCTTCAAGATAGTGAATTCCAATTGGGTTCATCAATGCCTTTAGATGCAGCCAAGGAGAGGTCTTCTCAGCTTGAGGCAGAAGTTACATCATTGGAGAGGTATATTCAAATAATTGTTATGTGGTCCGTGTTTGGTAAATTGTCCAGAGAATGTTTCTTTGCTTAGCATAACCTGAAAGAAAATGAAGCTAACTTATAGAAGATCCTTGAAGATGATTTTTTCCTAAGATTCCAAAGAAATTTCCGAAGTTCAGCTTCTACTAACATGCTTATAATTTTTCAATAATCATATTTCTGATTTTATTTTGAGAAGTCTAGCAGCATATTGTTCTTCCAAAATTATAATTGAACGTGTCTACGAACATGAGTTCAAATGCCACCATTTGGAGATGGATATTAAAAAATCTATCAAAAGGGCCTTACTTTCTTGAGCACATTATATTCTCTGTATTCAAAAGAATAAAGTTCATAATTGCACTTGGATTTCCTTACGGTCTTCAATATTTCGATTGGCTGACATTATGTCTCTGCCACTTTGGCTTTCACACTAATTATTTGACGCACGGATATCTTATGTTGAAATTTTTGACATATGGTTATCATAAGGATTTTATTTTGAAATTTTCGGTGTATGGATATCAAAAAAAATTATAGCACATAATCTGGCGCTCACACTATTCATTTTAAATGTACAGGTGCTTGATTCTTGCTAGTGGAGTTCAGGGCATTAAAGGTTGCCGCACAAGATGGAGCTTGCACGACCGCCTTACTGACTCCAACTAATGTTATCATCCATAATTGTATTTTTGTGAATCATGGTTTGGTTTCAGAAATTTTAATACCACTCTTTTGCATTCATGAAAATCTTTTTTTATCATTTAGTTGTCAATCATAATAATTTCTATTGGATGTCTAGGGGTTTGATCCATGGATCTTAGAGCACCCACATCCATGCCACTCTACATGGGTGGTATAAACGGATCTTAGTGCAACATTTACTGTTGTTGCCTCATGCATAACTCCCTTTCGGCTAAACTTACTCTTCAGGCCCCCTAGAAGGTACTGAGTTGAATCGCTAGATTACCGTACTAGCGGTGACTTCAATCGCTTTAGACTTAACGTGGTAGGAACACATCCTTCTTGTTTCTTACCACATACTCTTAAACTACTTCGATTTCCATTTCTCATTAGTTTCGAGGTTTGAAGTATCCATCAGCTTAACTTTTAAGATTTCCCGTTAGAACTCATGATATGTTCGAGTCGTCATTGCTTACTGCTATTCTGCGTTATAAGAATTGAGCACTTAATACCTTTCTTGCGATTCATCCAGCAACGACTTCACAAGCCTTCTTGTTCCCTAAGCTTCAACTTAGAATTGTTTGTTAACTCATTCTTGGAATACTTCTCCGCTGTGCAACTCTGATTTTAACAACTCGCTTTGGGATAGAAGTAATACACCACTATTACCATATAAAATCTCTTGACCAATCTTACTCCTTTATAACTTTGTAGTTACCATAACAAAACCATCTTACGACTCGTTGCTTCACTTGTGATTTCGACTACGTGCTTACCCAAGTGTTTTAATCATCCTTCGAAGCTCACATGCTAATAACAAGGGTTAACTTCATACTGTGGGATGCTTCGAAACACTACTCACCTTATTGGATGGTCATCTCCTGACTTTGTGTTTTCCTTTAGACATAAACAATATTCTTGTTCTCGCGAATTGATTTTCTTGAATACTCTTCCAGATTCACATCTTTCGTATACTGAACTCACTGATGGCTCAAGTCTCGTCTCCATTCATTCGATTCTTATCCGTAAGGATTTCATACACACAATTTTTTTCAAGACAACTTCGGTTTCCATAACTCTATCATGTCCATTAGGTTACTCTTTAAGTTTCTTCGAGAATAATTCGTCTGGAAAGGTCTCAAACTCTTACCGGCTCTCTTTAAGTCCAATTATAAGCTACGTCTCTCCAAGTATCCCACTATATGATTTTACTATCTGAATGATTCTCCATTTATACCAAGTAATTCCCATAGGTCTTCTCGACTATTGTCTTATTCGTATGGTTTTGAACAATCCAAGGTCTGCACATTTTACCATCTTCGGAAGCATACCAACATAAGGTGATCGCTTTCGGTTTTTTTTTTCCAGAATGATTGCGTAAAGAAACCCATCAATTGAAAACATAAAACTTCTTAACATTAACCACAATCTTAACTTGTGTACTAGCGACGATCTTCCTGATAATAAAGCCTCAAAATAATTCTCGGCTAAAATTTCGATTAATTCTCAAAATACGGGTCTACTATAGCCATGTGTTATCTTAAGCTTGCCTTCTACATCCAATTATAGGAGTTCGATATTGTTTGTCCATCAGTTCACTAAATTCCAACAACTTATCATTCAATCTCCATTTCCTGATTTTGTTAAAAAATTTACGTCTCGTCTCCCGCCATTTCTGGGGTCTCATTCACTTGTTGCTAAGCTTGCGTTTCTCATACAAAAACATCTCAATGACTCATGTTAAGGAAGGTAGTCCGATCCACTTTTCATTGTGTAAAATTCCAGTTGAGCTTATCTTATTTTCCAATCTTCTTGCCAATAAGAATACATCTGAATCACGCGTCGATACGCAACAGGTCTTATCACTACTTCTTATTCATCCATCTTGGTTCCTAGGTTGCATACCATCATGTGGCTGATCTGACAGGGTTTAACTTGCTTGCGCTTCACGTTCAATGACCACATTTGAGGGGTTAGCTTCATCTGTCCAATTAATTCGCTTAATCGATAATTAATTCTCATAACTGTTTGGATATCAAATTCTTGTCCAGTTCAAGCGTGCGAGTCCTGCGATTCTTACTAGCTCTACCCTTACTGGGAGTCTAGAGGTTCCGATAATCGACCGATAATTCCTCATTTCGAGTTTCTGGGTCTGGTACTGCGATTCTTTAACTCTGTACCTGAAATATTACTTTAATCTGCATCTCACTTCCACTTTACAATCCACGATTCCCCTTAAGGTCTCAAATCTTTCCACAACGCATTCTAGAATTCCTTAGTTCTCCTGTCTTTGCAGATGAAGCACCGTCCAACTACGAGCCCAACGATATTGACACACTCCATCTGGATCTTAAAATAATCCCGACATATTCCTGAAAACTTCGCCATCAACAGACTTCGTTACTCCACACTTTAAAGGCCACCATTTGGCGCTGAATACTCCTTCGTCAGCTTCCGTCATAACTTCTACCACCCTAAACTTCCTTCTTCGTACACTTCATTCCTCCTTGGTCCTATTCAGCTCCCAGACATTTGTTCTAACCGTCATATACTAGATCGAGTTGATCAGGCTCAACTAGACATGACATTCAAAATAAATATTTGGAACCCAATGACCCCTCTACATTTATTGAATCTTAACAACCCAAGGCACGATCTGAATCGACATGCTCTGATACCAATTGTAACACCTATACTAAATTATCTAGAATATTTAGCATTTGCATTAAACTTGATACTGGATACATTAAAGTTTTTCAATATTAACTAGATACTACTGAATGAATACAAATCTGCTCATTTTATACAACTGATAAAGTACCACTAATGTGTACATATACAAAAATACTGACAAAATCCTGAACTGGTACTTGACGAGCAATTGCACTCCACTCAGCTTCTTCCTGATGGACTTCATCACGAACCACTTGCTTACCTGAAACTGAAACAAATGGATTGGGATGAGACATAATGTCTCAGTGAGCTCCACCTATCCTAGGTTGTATGGCAACCTCGGGGAAACCTACGATTGCCATATCCTAATCTCAACCCATTTCGGGTTTATGCAAGTTCTTGCTTACTTTACTGAGTAATCGCGGAAATCTAGATTACTATCTGATAACTTAGTGATCAAGAGGAAACTAGGATCACTATATGATAACTAACATATTCTCATTGTAATATAATCATCTTTATGTCATTATTAAGTTAGAGAGTTAGCTTGTAACAAACAATAATTATCTTGGTTCATATTACGGAGTGCATCCGAGTGGAGTAACTCCGGAGTACGTCTCCCTCATACCGGTGAAAATTCCTATCTGAGACTAACACCGGGCTCCTTTTGTCGCCGTGCAGGACTTACATAGAAACAATGCTTGTCCACTACTAACGGGGAACCTCAACTCCACTACTAACGGGGAGCCTGAGAATCACGACTTACTTATCTTATTGCCGTGTAGGACTTACATCTAAAGAACGCCTAACCACTGCTAACGGGGTACCTTAACTCCACTACTAACAGGGAGTCATAGAGTCACGACTTACTTTTAATTAACTTATTTTTGTGCGACTATCCTCGCGGATGGTAACTACACCGTTCCAACTGTATCCGGAACCCCCATGCTCTAACTAGCGAGAACACTGGAGACACAATTTAACTTTTAATTAATTTTTAACTTATATGTGGCCTTTGACGTTCCAACTAGTGGGAACTACAAGAGGCATGTCTTAACCTAGTCTTATCTGAAATTTTGAATGTTGAAATACATTCCTAGTACTTTCGTACGCTTAATTGAATACGTCTTTATTCTTGCTAACCTATTAGGTTCTAGACATATCGTTGTCATATGTCGTACTTAAGGGTTCATCATCTCTTTCGTGATAACTTCCCTACTCTTCTAACCTTTGCTCTCATACGTCTAATGTGTTGCCTAATACTTGTTCGCTTATACTTTCATCCGTTGGAAGCCTTTCGGATATGTCAAGATAGTGTTCCTTGGAAATTAGGGTTTTCGTTGAAAACGGTTGCAAAACGCCTCGCCTAAACGCATCAACTCACCTAACGCAGCTCAGCAGACCAAGTTGGTTTTGCCAAGCCTCGCTGGGGCAAGCAGGCCCTCGCTGGGGCGAGGTGGTCCAGAAGAAAAAACGTGGTGCTCGCTGTAGCGAGCATGACAATATGATAAGT
This sequence comes from Medicago ruthenica, assembly GCA_018208015.1. Taxonomy (NCBI): domain Eukaryota; kingdom Viridiplantae; phylum Streptophyta; class Magnoliopsida; order Fabales; family Fabaceae; genus Medicago; species Medicago ruthenica. The sequence goes on along the minus strand of WNNG01000501.1, from coordinate 116,181 downwards.
GGCAAGAAATGAATAAATTCATGTCTTTTACAAGGCTTTTTAGTTACTTGTTGTGCAAGTTATCTTAGGAAAAGCATGTAATTTATGAATAAATGCCAATTATACTTTGTATGCCTTATTCTTCCCCATTTGTGTAGGAAAAAGCAAGCCAGGACTTGAAAATAGCAAGAAATCAATAAGAGAAGAATGAAGAATCTCGCCCAGCGAGCGCTTGGCGAGTGAATGGCGAGTTGAGGCAGGGATTTTCAGGAGTTTTCAAAGTATAACTCGCCTGGCGAGTTGTTGGCACTTGGCGAGTTCAGGCAGGGATTTTCAGGAGCAGGGGAAGCTTGATTTCGCTCAGCGAAATATTTGTCGCTCAGCGAGATCCCAAGGCAGTTTAATGCTATGGAAGACGTGGCAGAAAGCCACTGGCCAGAAAGTTAAAATCGCCGAGCAAAGTTAATCTCGCCGAGCGAGATGTCACTTATCAGTTTTAGTATTTAAGCTTTGTTTCAGCTTTTAGGTTAAGAACTTCTGATATTATTAAGCATTTATTAAGAACATATTTTAGAGATTCTAGACCAGAGAATAGGGCAAAAAGAAGGGCACTTCAAAGGACAAAAGGGATCAAGATTAGATCACCTAAGGGTTTTTGAGAAATCAAAGCTTAGCCATGATCTTCATCTTTTCTCCAACTTTTGTATTGTTGACATGAAAATGATCAACTAAATCTCCTTTGTTGGGATTAGAGGTAATGAATCAAGCTAGATGTAATCTTTTGATCATGTAAATATATGATTCTAGTGTTTTATATCATATTGAAATTTATTCTTGTTATTCAATCTTATGTATGATTTAGTGTTATTGAAAAATACATTTAAATCTAGGGTTAGAATAATTTTCTATTAAAACAAGAGTTCTAGACATAGAATTATGTTTTGATAATCACTTAAAGCATCAAGACTTAATGCTATTGGATCGTTTAATAGATTGAGAAATCATCGATTAAACGATACGATCGATCTCACAACTTTATTTGGACACGAATGACGTTGTCGAGTGATGCGTGATAATATCGTCAAAAAGGGAGTAAAACTAGAATCCATATATAAATGATCATTAGAACATTATCGATGCTTGATTTATGAACTTTGATTCCGACACTTTTATGCCCTATTACTCGTCGTATTTATTTATATTTTAAAGTCGAATAGTTTTTAGTAAACAAACGATAAAACCCTAACTTAAAATGATAATCGATGTTGAATGGTTTAAGGTATCGCGCAAATCCCTGTGGAGACGATCCTAATATACTCACGTGTAGATAGGAAAATATAATGTGAGAATGAGCTTGCACCACAATACAACAATTGCTCAAAAACGTGATTTTTCACCATTTTGACATATCCAAACTTACCCAAGCTTCCCAACAGCTTTAGGAATGATTTTTTAACTACAATTGATGACTTAATTCATGGATAAACAAGGATTTAGCATGCATTAAGGATTTAGGGCACAAAATGTCAACGTTTCAAGATAAAGGGATTTACACCCAAACTCACCCAAGGTGGGTTCTAATCTAAGGAACTCACCTGAATAACTTGATTTGACCTTTGCCAAGCTTCTCCTCAAACCCTAGCTTCAATTCCCTCTGTCCTTCCTTGTTCCATTAGCTCAAAGTTCCCAAAATCGGCTTGCTTATGGACTAGGCCATTGGAATGATGATCAAGTGAAGATTGGGGGTGGAGAAGGATGAGAAATCATGAGAGAGTGTAGAGAGAAGGGAGAGGATCTGATTCTAGAGTGAGAGGAGTGAGAAGGAAAAATGAGAGAATTATGGTTGGTTGGCTTTATATAGCCTCAGCCCTCAATTTTACCAAAATGCCATTCACTTAAAATATCCCTGGTACCTCGTCTCTATACTGATAAATATCTAATTCTTAAGCGGGATGTTACATTTCATTCCACTGTGAATACTCATCGCCACCGTACCGGAGCAAGCACTCATCTCTCACCCCCAAACTCAAAAAGGGAAAAACACGAAAACGCAGAAAACAGACGAAGTACAAACAAAAAGAGAGAAAAGGATGAGAATACCTTAAGGGTCTGACGATTTTCTGAGAAGAAAAAGGAGAGGCTCCGAGAATCGCAAGAATCACAGGACTATAGACTGAGGAGAAAGGATTCCCCACTCGAGAGAAGCGAAACGAAATAAGAAGACGATTCTGGGAAGTTGGGTTATGATGTGAGTTTGGGTTATTGGATGCATTTTCAAAGCAGGAGACATTTTGTTGATTTTGGATACATGGAGGAATGCCACCATTTTGTAAGTAGTTGGACCAAGAACTATTGTGGTTGGGGCTCATTGGCAAATGAAATGTGTAGAAGAAAAAAAAATTAAAAAGAGATAAAATTAATAGTTCAAATTTAGACTATATGTGGATGAGAAATTATAATAGAATGAAATGGTTCATCGCTTGTTTATTTTCAAATTGCATTTTATAAGAGATAAAAACAAGAAAATTTATTGTCATGTCCGTTGCAATTTAACCGATATACAAGATTAAAAATATAAGCTTCAGCTTTCAAAGCAAGTTAAGAAAATAATGGCAAAAACAAGTTTCAATTCATTAAAATATTATTTAAAGGTGAGAGGATAGAGAATTGCTGCCGTTGCCAAAATCGGATCCGTATCCATTTTTTACCACTCTCATCACATTAAATAGTGGTATCCAAACTGACAAGCTTAGTGACATGCTGACAAAAGCAACTTAAGCACCTCCCGATATTTATGCTCTTAGTGGAGTCTAAGTTTCCTAGGATGTGTTTGATAAAGTAACTGATAAACTAGTTAAAAGCTGAAAAGTTGCTGCAAGATGAGAAGTTAATTTTTAACTGAAAGTCCATAAATTCTTCTAAAACAAAGCTGGAAGTTTATAAGTTTCCTTATTGAATTAGAAGTGGTTGATAAAAGTAACATTTGAATTAGTTCGTGAATATAAAATGACATAAAAGACGATTTTATAATATTTTTATATCTGTATGTAAGTGTGTGTATTATTTATTTTAACTTAATTTAGATGATAATTTTAATTAATTAAACAACTTAAAATAGAAGAACAACATAAGAAGCTATAACCTACAAGTTCAAACACCTACCTTGGTTTTTTCCAACCCAAAATTGCTGGGTAACATCATTAACACGATAAGGGGTGGAGGGTGATTATGAAGGTCCCGTGAAGAAGATAAGGTCTTATCTGGGTAACATCATTAGGATTAGGAGTATTAAGTTTTTTTGACAAGTCATAAATAATTTTCTTTTATGTGAAAGCGCCATGAATTCATTAGAGGAGCAACGCCACGCCACGCCCTTTAATACAGTATGACTTTATTTATTTATAAAATAAAATATTGATTAGGATAAGACATTTGATACGGAACATAACATGGTGTTGAAAGCACCTGTTCTTCTTCCTGTTTCTGTTTCAACTTCAGTCACAACATTTTCCTTAAACCCTAACTTCTTCTCCTCTTCAATGCGTTCTACCTTCACACTTTTCCGCACTCTCCCTTCCCTCCTCCACCTCCGCCGCTTTCCGCGCAATTGTGTTGGCTCCGAACAATGGCTTCTCCATGAAGACCTTCCTCACAACAACAACCATATTTTCCGTTTCTCAGGGGTGGAGGCTGATGAGAAGAAGCGGCTGCCGCGTCTGGAGGTTCAGGTGAAGGAGTTGAGTGAGGTGCCGGAGCTATGGCGGAGGTCCAGAGTTGCTTGGCTTTGTAAGGAGTTACCGGCGCATAAGGCGGGGACTTTGATTAGGATTCTCAATGCGCAGAGGAAGTGGTTGAGGCAAGATGATGCTACTTATATCATTATGCATTGCTTAAGGATTCGCGACAACGAAACTGCGTTTAGGGTCAGTGTTCTCTTTTCCTTTCAGTTTCATTTTTGTATGCAGTGAGAAAAAATGATTCTGTGACTAAAATTATTTAGTTGAATGTAAAGTGATCTATGTTTCCATACATTCATGTAAAAAAAGAGTTGAATAATAAATTTTAGAATCAGAGGTTACAATTTTTAGTTTCAAGTAGAATCAATTCTGCATTAGAAGAAGTCAAAATCAAGTCTCACCTCTAGAATTAATTTTGGCTCCTCCAAAGGTGGAACCAAACATGGACTTGGTGTTTTTGCTTGTGGGAATTGATTAAAATTGTACTCTTTAATTCAATTTGTTTTAGGGAGAATTTTAATATGATTGCTAGATATTCATGAAATTGGCATTTTAGTGAAATTCCAGCTGTTGAAACCAAGTATTTGTTTATAGTTCTTTATGCTACAAAGCTTAGGGAGGAATCAAAGTTTTAGGGAAAGGTTTTAGTTACTAATATCGGTTGATTCATAGTTAGTATAGTATGCCTGTATTTTTTCAAAATTGATATAAAGCTTCCTTATTGCTTTTTTTTTTTTTTTTGAATTGGTATATTGCTTTCTTATTGCTAGTATTACATCAGTATCGATTATGTTTTTTTAAAAGAAACCTTGAATTTATTATGAAATCAGTATTTTGTCCCTCCAGGTCGGGTATTGGTTGATTATTATGTGTTTCCTTCTACTGATTGGAATTAGTATATGGCTGCTATTATTTATTTGCTTGACTGCTTAAGTTGAACATCTTAGAAAGTATTACCTTAAGCTGTAATTTGTTCCAAAATTTAATTATTTTTCCTGCTTAAAGGTATACAAATGGGTGATGCAACGGAGTTGGTATCGGTTTGATTTTGCTCTTTCTACTAGGCTAGCAGATTACATGGGTAAAGAGCGCAAGTTTACAAAGTGCCGTGAGGTATTTGATGATATTATCAATCAAGGCCGTGTTCCCAGCGAGTCAACGTTCCATATATTGATTGTGGCTTACCTTAGTTCTTCTGTTCAAGGTTGTTTGGATGAAGCATTTGGCATATTCCACCGAATGATTCAATTGGGTGGGTACGAGCCACGTCTTAGCTTGCATAATTCCCTCTTCAAAGCTCTTATAAGCGAACCAGGGAACTTTTCAAAGCAGTACCTTAAGCAAGCTGAGTTTATATATCATCGTTTGGTTACAAATGGACTTGATGTGCATAAAGATATTTATGGTGGCCTAATTTGGCTGCATAGCTATCAGGATTCCATAGACAAAGAAAGAATAGAAGCATTGAGGCAAGAGATGCTACGCGCTGGAATTGGTGAAAGCCAAGAGGTGCTAGTATCGATCTTGAGGGCCTGCGCAAGGGAGGGGGAGATGGAGGAAGCAGAGAAAACTTGGTCCAAACTTTTGCAGTTTGAAAGCAACCCCCCATCACAGGCTTTTGTGTACAAAATGGAAGTCTACTCTAAGGTTGGTATGCCTATGAAGTCCTTGGAGATATTTAGAGAAATTAAGTTGAAACTAGGTAAGACAAGTGTTGCAGCATATAATAAAATAATTGAGATTCTATGCAAAGTACAAGAATCCGAATCTGCAGAATCAATCATGACAGATTTTGTCAACAGTGGTCTGAAGCCCCTTACACCATCATATGTTTATTTACTAAACATGTACTTCAATATGGAATCACATGATAAATTGGAAGAGGCGTTCTCTCAATGCCTCGAGAAATGCCATCCTAATAGTGCTATATATAGTATATATTTAGATTCTTTGGTGAAAGTTGGTAAAATTGACAAGGCCGAGGATATCTTTAGCCAAATGTTTCGTGATGCGAGTATTGGTGTCAGTGCCCGATCATGTAACATCATCTTACATGGATACCTATATTCAGGAAATCACTTAAAGGCAGAGAAGATCTATGACTTAATGTGCCAAAAGAAGTATGAAATCGATGCTCCATTAATGGAAAAACTTGAATACATCCTGAGTTTGAGAAGGAAAATTATTAAAAAGCCAATGAGCCTGAAGTTAAATAAAGAACAGAGAGAAATACTGATTGGGATGCTTTTAGGTGGTTTGCAAATTGATTCTGATGACAAAAATAAGAACTATATTATCCATTTCAATTTTGATGGCAATTTTGCGAGTCATTACGTCTTGAAGAGTCATATACATCGCCAGTTTTATGAGTGGCTACATCCTACTTCTAAGCCAAGTGGTGACAGTGAGAACATACCAGATAGGTTTTGCACCATTGCAAGCTCTCATTTTGGCTTTTACGCCGATCAGTTTTGGCCAAGTGGTCAACCTACAATTCCAAAACTTGTTCATAGGTGGTTGTCACCTTGTGTTATTGCATACTGGTACATGTATGGGGGGCATCGAAATTCATCGGGGGATGTTTTGCTGAAGATAAAGGGAAGTCGTGAGGGTGTGGAGAACATTGTCAAAAAGTTCAAAGCCATGTCCATTGATTGTAAAGTCAAGGGAAAGGGAAAGGGAAAGGTATTCTGGATTGGTATTCTGGGAAGCAATACAACTTGGTTCTGGAAATTGGTTCAGCCATATATTCTTGAAGATGTAAGAGATTTCACTAAGGCAGGTGTGAATATGATGGGACAGGATTTAACGGAAACTCAAGACATTAACTTCAGTAGTGAATCAGACGAATGAAAAAAAAGGTGATATTTCAATGATGATCATAGTTGGACTCGGGAAAAGTTTTGTTTAGTAGCATGCCGGACTAGGTTATGCTTTTACCCTGGTGGCTAGAAGCTGAAAACATGTTTGACTTTTATACTTAATGGTTTTTTTTTTGGGCTTAAGTAGCTTCCACGGTTGTAAAAATGAAAGCCTTGAATATTTTGATCACTATCCTTTGATATATCTTCTTGTATATTCCTAATTTCCAATGCAAACGAGAGTTATAAAGCAGATATCTTACTGTGTTGTCAAGTTAGTGATGTTTGATTTGGTGTGCCAAAAGTTCCAAACCAGCCCAGACGGTGCTATGGGGGTTCCAAATGCCATTATAGTTACTCTGCTTATGTTTCCTTTCAACTTATGTGCTACCAAAACACCAACACTTTTTCAACAATTGCATTACTAATAGCCCTTGAAGTTGAAGATCACTCCTATATAAACACCGTAAGCACCAAACTTTAGCTTAACCCATGCTTGAAAATGGAACATTTCTCACATAATCTCTCGGTTGGGAGTAAAACAGGATTGTTTGCAGGATGATGATGCCCAAATGGTGGTTAAAGTGATGATTTGGGAACCTTGAAGAAACAATTGCCATGTATTTTTTATTTTCCTATATATCTAGTTTAGTTTTTTCATATTAGATTTTGTTTTGCATATATAGCCCATGACATAATTCAGATTTAATTGTTATATATTTATGTACATATTTATGTCCATTTTATAAGTGGATGCTCTATTGATTATGCTCATCCATCTATCTATTACACTAGTAGAGCACTAAACCCTTTTGAGACACATTACTAGTTCTGGTGCTTCAATTTCCCGCATAACTGATGCCAATCTGGGGAAGTACACGTCATTTTAGGTTGTTATATGTCTTTCTATTACTATTATATATTCTTGTCAAGTGAGTCCTGATGATCTTCTGATTCCTTCTCTCTTAGTCGTATTTACTTTAGTTACTTTTATGTGTTGGATTTTGTAAATATTTTTATGTATCATCATTTGTACGATATTAGTTTATTAGTAATTTGAGTAATTGCAATAGAAATAGTGATATGCGGGAATAAAAGATTTCTCAATCCACTATAAGATCACTCTTTTCAAGTCAACGCAGCTAAAACTTTTGAGATGTCTCTTGTAGTATACATTTTCCAATCTCAAATCCCAATCCCACTTGGCTATTGTTATTTCAAAGCACCATGAATCAACAGATTCCTCATCAACCAACCCTGTATATTATCAATGCACACCCACAGGTTTCATGTTCATACACAGTGTCATTCAAAATCATCGGCTCCTAGCAACAATTGATGGATCAAAATGGCAAGTGGAAGTAGCATTTGGCGTAAAGGAAACCAGATGCATATAAAAAGTATCATTTTGAAGCATCTTCACATAGAAACATGCGAATGTAATACTTGATTGGTTAATAATTTCCAAGGAATTACCGCACGAGTTCAAGATAAACTAAACAACAAATTACATGTTGCATGCATTAGTGTTGCAACTTGGTGCGAACCGGGTATCATTTGCATGCGATGATGGTAGAGACTAGTATTATGAGTGACTGCAATGGCTTTAACACTGCTGAATTTTTAGGGTTGAATTCGAACTCGAACCTCATGTTAAGTTGTGAGATTTTACCATCTCATCTAAGTGCTTTTAGGTTTAGTGTTCCAAACTTGCAACTTGAATGAAGGAAAGGATAATAGAATAGAAGAATTGATGATGTTCAACAAAAGCTAACTCATTTTGAGAAAAAAGCATCTGCCTACAATCGGTATGTATGTACTTTATGCTAAGCACCGTACACTTCAGTCTTTTTAAATTATGAATCTTGGAAAGGTAATGCAAAGACATAAGTTATAAGGTTTGTCGACTAAACACATAATACTAAAAATACTCAAAAAGTGGGACCTTTAAGTCAACGACCAACACTACGCTGACTCATACCGCATAATTCTATGGAGTATTTTTGTGGAGAAACTTTCACAAAATTAAGCCATAAAATATTGGAGGTAAAAACTTTCACGCAATGATTTATCAATAAATTAGTCTCATTTTTTATTGCAATCCAATGATCAATTAAGCCATAAAATGTTTATACCTGCTGTTATTTTCTGTTCAAATTCGTTTTTTTAAAACAAAAAAGTAGGATTCTTTAACTCCTGAGTGATTAAGCCATTGAGGAACCAATTTAAAATTCTTATTTTGAATTTAATTAGGATGATATAGATTATGAAGATAAAGAACCGTAAGATTTTATATTTGGGATTTTATTTTTTAACAAAATTTAATAAAAAATTGTAATTTGATGATGTAGACTTCTCACTCAAGATCAAAATAACCACGTATATAAAATCATTTTTTAAGAGAGTTGAACAGAATAGACCAACAATGTAAATGTCTTCTAACTTATCAACAACACCACAATCGATTTGAGTTTTGATTTGAACAATATTTAAGAGAATCGACCTGAAAAGACTAATTGTGTACTTATCTTTTAACTTAAAGGACCACCAACGCAACAATCCATTTGAGTTTTAACTATGTCAATATTGACAGCTCGACTTAAACTCTTTATATTTATTTTTTTATTATAATAATTCTTTTTCTTTAAGTTTTCATAGATTCCATCAAATCAAGGTAATCATATTCTAGACACCATCAAAAAGTAAATAAGGACACATTTTGGAATTGAAATTCAAATATTAGTTGGTTAGAGTACAATTTCTTTCACTAAATTCAAGTAAGACCTTACTTGATTAGAGAAAGTCTTTATAAATTTTAATTTGAAGTATAGTTTAAAATAAAATAATAAAGAGATAAAAAAAAGTTTATAAAAAAACTTTAAATTTTTGAAAAAAATAATAAAGGCAAAGCATGATTAAAATACAAAAATGCATGATTAGTTTAAAACAGAGTTGCTAAGGTGTTATAGAAGGAGATTAACAAGCGGCAGAGTGTAGGGCATAAGAAACAGGATATCGCCAAAACATAAAGCGCACACAGATACATACATACACAAATTAAAAGAAGGAAAATAATTCTTCAACACCCAAAACCATTTTACCACTAGAGAGTGTTGACCAGAGTGTTGACCAAAGTGTACGAAAAATAAAAGGGTGTAAAAATATAATATAATATAATATAATTGCTTTTAAAAGAACACCAAAACTAGTACAAAACAAAACGAAATAACAAAGTGTTGACCATGTGTAAGAATAATAAAAGGGTGTAAAAATATAATATAATATAATTGCTTTTAAAAGAACACCAAAACTAGTACAAAACAAAACGAAATAACAAACCCAATCCCAGCCATGATTCCCATTTCCTATACCATACCACACACCCTCTCTTTAATAATTCTTCTCCATACTCAATTTATTCTCAACCTACCATAACAATCCAAAAACCTCAATCAATTAATTAATTAATTAATAGCACCCTTTCTCTTTGGTTCAAGAAAAACCATCTTGCACATCGATCACACTTAGAAGCATAAAAAGAAGAAATATTCATTCATTCTGCAATATTCTATCAACAAAACAAAACTGGAGATGTTAGATGCAATACTGATGGCACTATTCCTGCCTTGCATAGGCATGGGTGTCATCTTATTAGTCTACATGTGTCTTCTATGGTACGCCACCACCCACCCTTCCACCATCACCATCATTCTCAAACCGGTCATCAACATCGGCCTATCTCCATCCGACCTTCAAAAGCTACCTACCATCACCGGAAAAGACCTCATCGCCGGCCCCGAATGTGCGGTTTGCCTCGACGACATAACCCAAGAACAATCTGCACGTGTGATTCCAGGTTGCAACCATGCTTTTCATTTGGAATGTGCTGATACATGGCTTTCTAAACAACCTATTTGTCCTGTTTGTAGAGCTAAACTTGATCCTACTCTTTTCATTGCTTCCTCTGATCATCAAAATCCATGCTAATCAATGTTATGTCACTGTGATTCCAAGTGAAACAGAGGATCAGTGGAAGAACCTAGCTATCTATGGTGATCAAAATCAACGTGCCTTATTTTTTATTTTATTTTATTTTATTTTCTCTGTTCTGTTCTGTGTTTTAAATAATATTAATTTTGTTGGCTGCAGATTACAATATTTAAAAATTAGATTAGGGGCGTAGCTTGTTTCCAGAAATTTCTTCGTTCTTCTAGAAATAACAAGAATTTTTTTTAGTCTTTAATTGATTGAATTGAATTTGTTCATCAATGGAAATAAATAAAGAAAATTCAAACTTCTTGTTTTTTCCTTTTTCCTTTTTCCTTTTTATACCTGTGTTTAAACCGTGAATTAAGTGTTGTGACTACACAATACTTTTTTCGAGAGCAATTTTTACATAGGTGCAGAATCTCAAATAAAAATTACTTGAGCAAACATAAATAAAAAAAAAAATACCGTAAATAATTTATTAATATTTATACATGTGCCAAAACATTTTTGATGTCGAGTTGTGCCCAAAAAAAATATTTGTCATTAAATGTGTAGCACACTTTTTTTGGATAAGAATTATTATTATTATCATTAGGGTCTTGTTAACGAGTGCCCCCGGGGCACTCTTTAAGCATCCCTAATAAAGAAATTATTCTTTAAAAAAATTAAAGACTTCAATTTCCAATGCAATAAATGCACAAACTTTCATAAAAACTTATCACTTTTGGTACTTAAAGAGTGCCCGAAGGCACTCGTTAACATTTCCCTTATTATTATTATCACGCTTGGTAAGATAACGTTACAACACGCAAAGATATATGCAAGGACCACGCAAGATACATTACATGATAGGAGTATTACATAAGTTTTGATTTTCCTGGGTTATGTTGAAGCAAAGGAATCAAGTGGCAGGTAATTGAATGGTTCATGTTGTACGTGCTGTTTCCATTCTCTTGAAGCCTCTTTTTCGTTGTCTCCTAGGCACGAAGAGAGGAATAAATGAATGAATGAATGCGTGCACCAAAGTCATTTTGATTCCTGACAACAAATTAGATGCCAGTTGAGAAAGTGATTTAATTATCTTTTTATACATATGATATTGTATGATTTGATGCTGCAAAAAAAACAGAAAATGTACCTATATTTGGGTAGCTGAGTAAAAAATAAATAAAATGGGTATGTATCAGTATATGAATGTGAGATTCCCTTGCCTGCAGGGAATCCACATCCTTAATTACTGGGGTTATAGGGTTGTTGTGTTTGTGATTAGTTGTGTTGTGATGATGATTGATGAAGCCATATTCATTCATTGATTGCATTTGCATGAAATGGTGGCGCCACGTCATAGTGTAAATACTCACTGCCCCAGATGTTATGACCAAATTCATGGGTCCCACGTAACTGCGGATATATCGGTGGCGGCTAGCGGTTCATGGAGTCATTGACTTCGGTAGCTACGGGATAAAAGGTTATGGGAAAAATCCATTTGGTTCGTTACTTTTCCAATTTGCAAAGGTTACAAGAGGAATGGACAATTATAGGCTCCTTATATATACAAACCATAAAAAATTATATAATAATGTGATATATTAACTGTGTTGAGTAATTGTTAGTGGTTAAGACCCACATTGTATATATATAGATTAAATTTAATATATAAATGAAATAATTTGTATATTTAATACTTTAAAGCTTTGAGTGAATATGTGATCTTTCTTTATTTTTAGTCTTTGAGTATTTATTTATTCTTGTTTTGTGTCGAGACTTGGCATTTGGCAACATACGGTGCCAAATAGCACATAAGTATAATAATGTTATGTTAACATTTTTTTTCTTACCTTATTATACGCCACATGTGAAAAGATATTTTAGTAATTTCACCTCATATGAAATAGAGTGTTAGGTGGAGTAGTGATGGTCACATAGCCACGTGTTTCATTTGTGTGTGCTCGTAGAAGAGATGTGTGTCATCTATGATGATTAACGTATCACCGTTTCATAAGTAAAGAACATGATGTAGAGATGAAGAAAACTAAGTGGTAAGACTTTTTTTTTATGAAGATAACGTATTTTCATGTACAATGTTTTGGTACGATTTAATATAAAATTAATTTAATAATAATGATATATTTAAATAGTATGACAAAAAGTGTGGATAGTTAATTAGCAAGCATTTCTTATATATTGGCTAACGTATCACGTATACTTTTATAAATGTTTACATGATGTCGAATGCAAAACATAAATTTGCAAATTTTTAATATAGATATCTAATGGCTTTCGACTAATTCTAAAGGGTAGATCAATCAATTTTTTTTTTTTTAGGAATAGACGAATCAATATATATATATAAATGAAAATATCACCTTATCCCAATATTAAAAAAATTAATTGGTTAACAAAGACCATTTTGTAGATATCTTACATGTATGATGAAGGTTGCTTTCTCAGGAGATCTTACTTTTTGTCTCAACATAACTTCATTGAGGTACATTAGGACAAGTGGAAATGAAAAGAAAAATAGGGTTTTATCTCGCTAATTATCAAAATTACCTCATAAAGCCACCCTCGGAAGATATGGACACGAAAAATAAATTGATATAGAAAATGTGGCTCTTAGAAATCGTGGTTGAGCCTAACACAACCCCACAAAACCGCCTTGTGAGGTGAGGATTGCCCCCACTTATAAACACATTGTCAGGCCATCTCCTATCTGATGTGGGACTCTTAACACACCCCCTCACGACCAACACTATTGGGCTTGGTTCGTGGACATAAATGGTGGGTGGCTCGATAGCAGAAACCTGATAGCAGGTGGCCCAATGAATCTTGAAGAAGCTCTGATACTATATTAGAAATCGTGGTTGAGCCTGGGAAAAGGGGAATTGGGTCTCGTCAAAAATTACATGGCGCGAAATAACGATCTTTCTGTGCGACAAATCAAAACATTTATAACCTCTGTGATTAAGGGAATACCCTAAGAAAACACACGGAGTCGAGTGGGGTTGTAATTTGTTAATGGTAGTTGATGGAACAAGGGATAACAAAGACAACCAAAGACGCGAAGGTGTGTGTAGGAGGTGTGCGTTCTCTAAAAAACGCTCGAGCGTACCAACGCTCGGAATGACTGCGGAGTCGCCGCCAAAGTTTTATTTTTAAAGGGAAACGTTGATAAAACCCTTGACGATGTGGAAAGGATGGTCATCACAACCATTAACGGGTTCGGGAGTCGATTATGCAAGGGGAAGGTATTAGCACCCCTCACATCCGTTGTACTCAACGGGAACCTCCTAGTTAGTTTAGGGTTAAAAGTGTTTTAAAGGTTTGCTTGCTATGTTTTAATATTTCAAAGGGGAGAAAGAAAAGGGGGAAAGAAGGTATTTTTTTACATTAGTGTGCTTGACAAGAGTGAGATCTTGCTCCTACGTATCTCCTGGTGCGATGGAGAATTCAAAGCTATGTAGTTCTTTGATAGAACATGTTTGTTTGTTGGTTGATTTTAAAGAACGATGTTTTTGATCGTATTCTAGCAGTTAAACGTAGCTTGTATGCTCGCGCGTGGGAGATTTAAGCGTTTGTTTGTATCACGTTAGAATTGATAAAACATGTCCGTTTGTGAAAAAAGGTTTGAATTGACCACGGGGGGCCAAAAATTTTAATTGACCACGGGGGGCCAAAAATTAGTTTGGTATGTTGGATTTGTTTTATGTTTTTGTATTTTTGAAAATAGAATGACGATTGTCCGAACAACGAGACATACGTCAAGTGCCCGTGCAACCGGGGAATGGAAAGACATACGTCAAACCACTCCTTTTTCATTCAAGTTTATTGTTGAAAGTAAATGTATTTTTTTGGTATTTTGAAAAGGAATGACGATTGTCCAAACAACGAGACATACGTCAAGTGCTTGTGCAATCGGGGAATGGAAAGACATACGTCAAACCACTCCTTTTTCCATTCAAGTTTGTTATTGAAATTGTAACATCCCGCCCAAGACTCGAATAATTATTAATATTGAGACGATGTATCAGAAATGTTGAGCAAAGGACAATTTGGTAAATTGTCAGTTAATGGGCCTATTTTTATGGTAAGCATGATATCCCGCTTTTAAGTATCAGTTATCAATGTAAGCAAGATAAGTGAGAGAATAAGGGGAATGGCAATTTTGAAATTAATGCTAAGAGGGAGATTATTTTGATATGAAACAAGATATTTATTTCTTGTTTTTCATTCTTTCCCCATTCTTTCCCACAAATCAGATTTCTTTCCCCTTCTCCTCCAAGTCACACGCCCTTCCTCATCCACCATCCTTCATCCAAACTTCAACCTAAACTCTAGTGAGAAAACACTTGCAAGGAAGCTTGAGTAAGAAGCTAGAACAAGAGGAAGAAAAGAGGAACAAGGAAGAACAAGGGAAGAGTTAGAGTTGGAGACTTAGGGCTTTGGTAATCAAGCTTAACCAGCACCATTTGAGGACTAAGGTGAGCTCCATAGGGTATTAGAACCCAATGAGTAAGTTTGAGAACAATTTACAGTTTTAAGCTAGTTTAGTAATTTTTACCCTAAATTCCTATGCTTGCCAATTTCTTGATTATTCATGTTTTAAATTGTTAATTTGTGTTGGAAATTCATTCCTTATATTGTTGGAATGCCTGGGTAACCTTAAATGTGTCAAAATGGTGGAAAATCACACTTTTAACATGTTTTTGAACTGATATTTTCGCCGGGCGAGCTTGGGGCGAACGTGAAGTTACTGTTTGGCAGGTGCTTACTGCCTATTTTCGCCTCCACCTCGCCTCCACATCGCCTAGCGATTTTAGACAGACAGCATTTGTCTGTTCTGCTTCGTTCTGGGTGCTGTGTACGTGTTCGGCGAGGCTTTTTAATAACTGTTTTCAAGTAAACATTATTTTTCCAAGATAAACACCATTCTTGACATGTTCAAAGGATTACACAACATTTAAGGAAGGAATGATTGGATAAGGAATTTGGTAAAGCATTGGGAATGCAAAGTAAAGTCATTTAAGCTATGGAATATTTCCAATAACCAAGCAACGGCTTATGAGAACGATAAGCCTATGATCATAGATTCATGTGATATAGATTGGGAGATTAGTTCCCTTAAGAAATGCATTAAATATGCATAAGCTCATAGCAAATTATTAGACGTACTTTCAAGTACATAAGTTAAGAAATTATGGAAATGAGAATGCACCTAGTGTACCAAATTTTAGATGCACTTAATTAAGCGTGCGTATGCACAAAGAATGATTTAATGTTCTAAGTTAAGAACCTTTTTAGGTTATGTATTCAAGACTTATTTCAAAGAATTATTAAGATATTTAGCCGTGGCCTTCGTCGTTCACGCTAGTGGGACACGAATGGTTCATGCAAAGTAAAGACTAAGATTAATATTATTAAGTCGTGACTTTCATCGTTCACGCTAGTGGGACATGAAAGGTTCATGCATAAGTTAAAAGATATTTTAAATTGCGTCTCTCATCGTTCACGCTAGTGGGACATGGGGGGGTATACGCATAAGTTAAGATTATTAAGTCGTGTCTTCTGATGTTCACGCTAGTGGGACACAGGAGGTTCACGCTAGTGGGACGTGTTATTCCGCAAGGATGACCGCACGACGACAAGAGGAGTCCGGTGTTAGCCTGATATGATAGGAATTTTCACCGGTTAGAAGGGAGATGTACTTCGGGGTTACTCCACCCGGATGCACTCCGTAAAATGAACCCAGATAATTATTGTTTGTTCAACGCTAACCTCTAACTTAAAGATATAAAGATTAATACGTTTATTTGCATAAGTATTGAGAAATAGGACAATTAGTTCCTAGTAATAAGAAGTGATCATAGTTATTTCCCCCTGATCACTAAGTATGAGATAAGATTAAGATATGCAGCGATCCTAGTTCTCCCCCTTGATCACAAATAAGTAAAGTTAAGACTTGGCGATCATAGGTATCCCCAAGATTGCCGAGGTAGGCACGGCGACCCTAGGTTCCCTGTGGTTGCCAACAGTAGGTAGGGTAGGAGCTCACTGAGACATTAAGTCTCATCCCTATCCTTCTGGTGCAGGTTTTCAGGTAAGCTAGTGATGTTCATGAAGATTTTCACCAGGAAGACGCTGGATGGAGTGCAGTTGCTCGTCGCGGAGAAGCTCAGAAGGTTATCAGGATATGTTTATGTATTTATAGATGATGTTTGGATAAATGTATTAACGAGACAACTTGTACTCATTCAGATGTATTTATTATTATTATTGAAAATTTTAATGTACCCAGTATCAGATTAATACACATGCTAAATATTCTAGATAATTTAGTATGGGTGTTACAGAAATTTATGAAATTACAAATAAAAGCAAAAACACTTGTTATATTTTTGGAAGAAATGAGTTTCAGCCCTTTCAAAAAAAAGTTCAAAACAGGTTCTGAACTTCAGAAACTGCCCAGAAGCTGCTTCAGAAGCTGCCCTCAGAAGCTGAACTTCAGAAGCACTTTTCAGACTCTGAACTTCAGAAGCACTGTTCAGACTCTGAGGTTCAGAAGCACTGTTCAGACTCTGAACTTCAGAAGCATTGTTCAGACTTTGACTTTTGATTGACCATCAGACGCACTGTTCAGAAGTTGACTTTTTGGTTGACCATCAGACGCACTGTTCAGACGTTGACTTTTGGTTGACCATCAGACGCACTGTTCAGACGTTGACTTTTTGGTTGACCATCAGACGCAATGTTCAGACGTTGACTTTTTGGTTGACCATCAGACGCACTGTTCAGACTCTGAACTTCAGAAGCACTGTTTAGACTCTGAACTTCTGAAGTGCTTCTGAAGTACTGTTCATACTGCTTCTGATTTCTGATTTCAGAACCTCAGGGGGTAAAAAACATTCGAATTCAGTAAGAAAAAGAAGTAAACCACTTCTGTTTTGGTGTTTTGTAAACTTTGAGATTTTTTTGGGGTTTTTAAAAGATGTTTTTAGTTCAAAAATGAGTTAAAGACCACTAAGAATGCAGAACAATGATGCTGAACAACAGGAACATCAGAACAAAAATGCAAACAGAATGCAAAAGAAGAGATAAAAGGGTTTAAGACACTTACAAATTCCTAGCCAAAGCTTTGAATGCAAGAAAATGAAAGGGGCTTTTGAGTGGCTGTGGTTTTTGCAAAGATGGAAGTGATGAAGAATAAGAACAGCAACAACAATGGTGTTTTGCTGTTATTCTTCACTCTGGGTATAATGTTTTTGGGGATTTAGTGGCTGTTTTGATTGTTTGATTGGTTTGTGATGGTTTGTGAAGAAGGAAACAGAAAACAGAGCTTTTCTTTTCAAAGATTGTGGTGAATTCTTGCTGTTTCTTTTGATTCTGAGTTTGCTCTAAAATTCCTCTGTTTTTTCTCTCAAAATTTCTCTCTAAATCCTTCTGAATTGTGTTTAAAAAACTGTCCCCAATCCTCTAAATTTCGTGTTGCTTATATAGGCACAATTGTGATCATCTGTAATCATGAAAAATCCCTTAAAAGCTGTACCTTTTGTGTGCTATGACCAAGACTTTGGTTAACATTTAATGCAAAAGGAAGGAATTGACCTTGCCTTGTGATCTTAGTGAAGACTTTGGTTAATTTCAGAACAAATTGGGGATGAGTTGACAGAAGTTGCTGGAAAAATGGGAAAACAGGGTGCTGTTTGCAACTTGTGGTGCTTTTGGGATTGATCTTTGAAGATTTGGGGAAGAAAAACAGGAAAGGAAGGGTGCTGTCCTGTGCAGAGGTTGGGAGAAACAAAGGAGAAAGGTGCTGCACACAGGGGCAACATCAGAGAAAAAATGGGAAGGAAGAAATGCTGGAACAGGGGTAGAAGTTTTGGAAACAAGGGCAGCAGTTTTGCAGCTTACCTTGACTGGTTTTGATAAAGAAGAAAGGGAAGAAATTGGCAAGGTGGTTTGCTGTAACAGGGGAAGGGCGCAGGAAACAAAGGAAGGGGAGAAGTGCTGCCCTGGGCAGCCACTTGCTTGGCACATGCCTCTTCTTGGCACAAGTTTCTTCTTTCTTTCCCTTTTTTGAAACAAACATAATAATAATAAAAGTAATAATAATAATAATAGTAATAATAAAATAAAAAAGAAAGATAAATAAATAATAATAAAACTTTTTATTATTATTTATTTAAAAAGGAAAATAAAAGTTGACTTTTTTTTTGGTGTTGACTTCTTTTTTTTTTTTGAAGAAAAAAAACTTGGACAAAATTAGGGTACAACAGGAGGGATCACGATGATACAAAAGTTAAGTCGGAGAGTGATTTGACAGATTCTTTCGAGGAAGGATATTAAGCAGATATGTAGCCATCTGAAGCGCATGATGCCAAAAAGAGGGAGGAACGGACGAATGAGCTAGAAGAGTGCGAATCATGTTATTGATAGTGCGTATTTTACGTTCAGCTTTGCCATTTTGAGATGAAGTGTGAGGACGAGAGAAACGGAAAATAAGACCATTATCAGCACAATATTTATGAAACAATGTATTGTCATATTCACGCCCATTGTCACGTTGGAAACATTTAATAGTTTGAGAAAATTGTGTGTGAATTTGATTAGACAAATAAGTGAACTTTTCAAAAACTTGAGATTTATTACTTATAGGAAATGTCCACAAGAAATCAGAATAATCATCCAGAAATAAAACATAATACCGATGACCAGAGGAACTTAAAACTGGTGATGTCCAAAAATCACAGTGTAAAATATCAAAGGGCATTAAAGTAACATTTTTTGATAAATCAAAGGGCAACTTAACATGTTTTCCAAACACACAAGAATCACAAATATTCTTAGAATTCAAATGTTCACAACCAAGAAACTTATTTTTATGAAGCGACTGCAAAATAGAAAAACTAGGATGACCGAGACGACTGTGCCAGAGACCGGAAGTGAGACCAGCAAAATTAGAGGGCGAGGTTACTGGATAGAGATCGCCAATGCTATCACATCTCATGAGAGGAATCCCCGTCTGAAAATCAGTGACAGAAAAACCAAACGGATCAAAGGAAACAGAAACATTATTGTCGGTAGTGAGTTGTCGCACATAAATTAAATTTTTAATAATATGTGGTGTGTGTAAAACATGGGTAAGATTTAATGGTTTGTGTTTGTGGGATGTAGGTATGGTTGTGTGACCAGACCCCTGAATTGGAATACCTTGTCCACTTCCAACAATCAGTTTCTAATTTAAATGACTCAAATTAGAATAAGACGTGAGATTACCTTGAGATGCCGCTGTGTGGGAGGAGGCTCCAGTGTCCATGTACCACGTGCTGTCCGGAGGAGTAAGAGACATGGTGTGCGTGGCAGCTGCAATGTCAGTGGGGGTGGTAGAAGGCGTGGTAGTGTGAGCCTGAGGACGCGGACCTAGAATGCTTGGTTGCCTCGGAGGACCGGTGGGTCGTGTCCATTGAGATGTAGCATACGGGCAAGGAGGCACGCCCCAAGGAGGTGGAGTCCAACCCCATGGAGACCATGAAGGGTATTGGGGCTGCTGCCATGGATGAGAGGGCCAAGATGGACCATCAGACTTGGAACCACCGTGAAATTCCTGGCAGGGCTGATTCTGAACTACAAAACAGAGTATACAGTTCAGAAGCAAAATAACAGACAGAAAGAAAAGAACACATGTGATTTGTTAACCCAGTTCGGTGACAAACACATCTACGTCTGGAGGCTACCAAGCCAGGAAGGAAATCTATTAAATAGTATCAATTCAAAGACCTATGAAAACAGCCCCAGTTTCACAACCTTCTCACTTAATCACTACCCGTATAGATTTCTACCTAGGAACTCCTAGATATAAGACCCCTCTTACTTCCCTCAGTCAGTCACTGCCCAATGATTATCAGACTCTAAACAAACAAAGATGGAGACACTCTCTTAAAAACTCAATACGTCACTTTTGCTTAAAAGCTTCAAGTGATTACAACTCAATAAAAACAACCAACTCTAAACACTTGAGTGGTGTACAAAAACAAAGCACAAAGCTTACAGACTCAAAACCTAAATATGACTCTATATGACTTCTATTATGAATTGATTTTCTTCAATGACAGCGTCCTCTATTTATAGCTTCAGCAACAACATAATTCTTGAACCAAATCCTTCAAAGATATATTCCCAGGATTCTTTAGAAGCAAATAGAAGCAATTTATTTTCCAAAGATTTCTTTGAAAATATATTCTCAAATAATTGAATCCAATCTTCAACAAATATCTTCATGCGAATTAATCTTCCTTCTAGAAACAAATGCAGCAAGGAGATTTCTTCAATTAAATCTTCAAAAAGATCACATGAGAAAATAACCAGAACGTAGAAACCAGCTTCTGAAGGTACTTCTGAAGTCTGCGTCTGAACAATTCAGCTTTTGAAGCCCAGCTTCTGAAGAACTGTTCACAAATGAGGATCAGCTTCTGAAGACGCACATAATGCTTGCATATTTGATTTTAGCAAACATGAAGTCAACAACCAAATATCCAACAATCTCCCCCTTTGGCAAATTTTTGGCTAAAATCAATTTATCAATTTGAGCACAGAGAGATACAACAAGCAAATTCTTCACACAACAAATGTAGCAACAACAGGGTCAGCAGCGGATGATTCACTACATTTCACACAAATACTCCCCCTGAACAGATCAGCTTCTAACAGGAAATACACATATACTCCCCCTGAAACAGACATTTAGGAACAAACACACTGAAACAGAGACACATATACTTAACTCTGAAACAGATACACAGGAACTCCCCCTGAACAGCTGAACTGCTTCTGAAACAACTATACTTTTCTCCCCCTTTTTAGCCAAACAATTTTGACAAAAACAACCAGCAATCATCAGGAGCAGAGAAACACAAGAAACAACAGATACAGACCAGATGCACTCAAACAGAGGAAAAATAACCACAGAGGATATAATTATCCATCACAGACCAACATATCACAGAACCACACACAGACATCACATCAGAACCATCATCAAAACTATTATCAGGTCAGAATCACACAAACAGTACCCACACAAAGTCTCCTCAGAAGATCAAAACAAAACTGCAGAGTACAGTATAAAATTGCAGACCAGAATCACAAAATGAAATCCAGGACATCAGTCAAAAACTTGACAGTCTTCAGACTCAGCAACAGATGTTGTTTCATCATCAGACACACATTCAGATGATGCTTAGTCAATGTGTGCTTCAGGCACATTTAGAAACTTCTTCCCAGCAATCTGTTTCTCAAGATCAGCAATTCTCTGAACATAGGGCATGATGTCTTGCTCAACATCATCCTCAGACTTACTAGAATCCACTTCCTTTCCTTTTAGTGCCTTCTTCTTTGGGACAGGGACCAACACCTTGCTCCAGACTTTAGATGGTCTAGCAACAATACTCTTCTTAGCAACAAGGGTAGGCCTGCTGGCAGCAGCAACAACCTTTCCTTTCCTATTCTTCAGCCTCTTGTCAACACTTTCACATTTTGGTCTCCATACCTTCTTGACATTGACTACAACAGGTTCATATTTTCTTTGTTGAAAGTGCTTGGGGTATCCATGGAGTTTGAAACAGAAAGGCTTTATGTGCCCCTTTTTACCACAGTAATGACATATCCAAGGATGAGATGCCCTCTTGTTCTTAGATCCCTGAGGTTGATTCTGGTGTTCCAACTTATTTTTGCTCATCATTGGATCACATGTTTTAACAGCAGCAATGAACCTTTTAGCTGGATTTTGTTGTTTGTTGTTCAAGGTCCTATCATCAAATCCAATACCACTTGGTTTCCCTTGGGTCTGACTCTCCAATATTTCTTCAAGCATATCAGTACCAGTATTCAACATTCTGACTTGCTTTTTCATGTGTTCAAGTTGAGAGTTCAGCTGGGTTACCTCATCTTTGAGATCAGAGATTTGTGCTAGATGTTCACTTCTTTCAGACTGAAGTTGACTGATAGTTCTCTTTTGTTCTTCCATCTGCTTGCACACTTCTTCAAATTTAACATGCAACTTTTTGCAAAAATCAGCAGGTTCTTTGTAATAGGTAGCCAGTTCTTCACAAGATAGTTCTCCATCACTTGACTCAATATCAGATGATGTTTCAGAACCTGATGGTGCTTCTGAAACCTTGACTCCATCATTAGACATACATCTACCAGTTAAACCAAGAACATGTTTGGTTGATTCATTCCCCACTTCTCCTTCTGAGTCATCATCTGACCAAGAAACAACCAAACTTTTCTTCTGATTCTTGAGATATGTGGCACATTCTGTCATGATGTGGCCATATCCTTCACACTCATGACACTGAACACCTTTGGATTGACTATCTTTCTCATCAGTTCTTGTCTTCTGCTTCAGAATCTTCTTAAATTGTTTACTCAGCATCACAAGATCCTCTGATATGCTTTCATCATTTGCAACAAAAGCAACACCTTTTCCCTTCTTATCAGTTCTGTTATTGAAGGCTATCTCAAAATTCTGCAAGGATCCTATCAATTCCTCAACCTTCATACAGGAGATGTCTTGTGCTTCCTCAATTGCAGTCACCTTCATATCAAATCTCTTAGGTAGGGATCTGAGGATCTTCCTCACAAGCTTCTCATCAGATATTCTTTCTCCAAGAGAATCAAATGAGTTAGCCATGTCCAGAACGTTCATATAGAAGTCTTGTATATTTTCATCCTCCAACATTCTGAGATTTTCAAACCTTGTGGTGAGAAGTTGAAGTCTGGACAATTTTACCTTAGAAGTGCCTTCATGAGTAGTTTTAAGAATCTCCCAGGCATCCTTAGCTACAGTGCACTGCTTGATAAGTCTAAACATATTCTTGTCCACTCCATTGAATATAGCATTCAAGGCCTTGGAGTTTGCAAGAGCTAATCCATCTTCAACCTTGGACCATTCTTCCTCTGGTTTTAATTCAGCTGTGTTTACCATCTTTGTCAAGCACAACAGGATGTTCCCAACCTTTCAGAACTGCTTTCCAGGTCTTACTATCTATGGATTTAAGGAAAACACTCATGTGTGATTTCCAATATTCATAGTTGGGACCATCCAACAGAGGTGGTATGTCCACAAATCCTCCTTCTTTCTCGATTATGCCAGAAAAACCTTCCCTGGAGCTCACCCTAAAACAGGCAGGGTGCCTGCTCTGATGCCAATTGAAATTCCTGACAGGACTGATTCTGAACTATAAAACAGAGTATAATACGCAGAACAAAGTATACAGTTCAGAAGCAGAATAACAGACAGAAAGAAAAGAACACAAGTGATTTGTTAACCCAGTTCGATGACAAACACACCTGTGTTCTTTTCTTTCTGTCTGTTATTTTGCTTCTGAACTGTATACTCTGTTCTGCGTATTATACTCTGTTTTATAGTTCAGAATCAGTCCTGCCAGGAATTTCAATTGGCATCAGAGCAGGCACCCTGCCTGATACCAATTGAAATTCCTGGCAGGACTGATTCTGAACTATAAAACAGAGTATAATACGCAGAACAGAGTATACAGTTCAGAAGCAAAATAACAGACAGAAAGAAAAGAACACAGGTGATTTGTTAACCTAGTTCGGTGACAAACACACCTACGTCTGGAGGCTACCAAGCCAGGAAGGAAATCCACTAAATAGTATCAATTTAAAGACCTATGACAACAGCCCCTGTTTCACAGCCTTTTCACTTAATCACTACCCGTATAGATTTCTACCTAGGAACTCCTAGATATAAGACCCCTCTTACTTCCCTCAGTCAATCACTGCCCCAGTGATTATCAGACTCTAAACAAACAAAGATGGAGACACTCTCCTAAAAACTCTATACGTCACTTTTGCTTAAAAGCTTCAAGTGATTACAACTCAATAAAAACAACCAACTCTAAACACTTGAGTGGTGTACAAAAACAAAGCACAAAGCTTACAGACTCAAAACCTAAATATGACTCTATATGACTTCTGTTTTGAATTGATTTTCTTCAATGACAACGTCCTCTATTTATAGCTTCAGCAGCAACATAATTCTTGAACCAAATCCTTCAAAGATATATTCCCAGAATTCTTTAGAAGCAAATAGAAGCAATTTATTTTCCAGAAATATATTTTCCAAAGATTTCTTTGAAAATATATTCTCAAATAATTGAATCCAATCTTCAACAAATATCTTCATGCGAATTAATCTTCCTTTTAGAAACAAATGCAGCAAGGAGAATTCTTCAATTAAATCTTCAAAAAGATCACATGAGAAAATAACCAGAACGCAGAAACCAGCTTCTGAAGGTACTTCTGAAGTCTGCGTCTAAAGCTCTGCGTTTGAACAATTCAGCTTCTGAAGGTCAGCTTCTGAAGGTTCAGCGTCTGAAGTACTGTTCAGCTTCTGAAGTACTGTTCAGCTTCTGAGCCCAGCTTCTGAAGAACTCTTCACAAATGAGGATCAGCTTCTGAAGACGCACATAATGCTTGCATATTTGATTTTAGCAAACATGAAGCCAACAACCAAATATCCAACACACCATGTTGTGCACGCCCTCCGTTGCCAGTTTGATTGTTGCGGTTGCAGCCTGAACTAGAGCGGTTGTTCTGACGCCGGTTGGAGCGCTGCTGGGAGGAGTCATCTGAGTCCCGGGTAGTATGCAAGGCAGTGGGAGAGCTAGTGTTATGCATTTTGGCCAAACCCGATTCCTCCAAGGTGAGCATGGAGCGAGCCTGAAAAAATGATTGTAAAGGGTTGCTTTGATGAATCAAGGTGGAAATCCCATGTTATGGCTCGGACAGTCCGAACACAAGTTGAAGGACCAAACGATGACTGCTGACGGGTGCTCCAACGTTCTTCAACTGATCAGAGAGTTGCTTGAGACGTTGGCAATAGGCAGAAACGTTAGGAAAATCTTCCATGCGAGTGGATGAAAAATCTTGTTCAAGGGCAACAACAGGGGTCAGCCAAACGTTTCGAGGCAACAATGACAGTGGATCCTTTTTCCATAATTGTGGCAAGGAGATCAAGAGAGATGGTGGAATAAATCCATTGCAAAACCGTTGAATCAAGAGTGGTCCACATTTCAAAAGTAGCATCAGTGGAAGCAGGCTTCTCTTTGCCGGGTTGAGGAATGATGTGATCGAGAACCTTGTGAGCACGAGCATGAACCTCAAACAATTTAGCCCACATGGTGTAGTGATCCTTCTCCATCTCTAGCACAAAGGGAATGATATTTTTTTTATGTTGGTGACGGCAAGAGCCGGGTAAAAATCTGGTTTCGCCGAAGAAACAGAGGTGGCAGCGGGTGAGGACACGACAACAGACGAGGACATGTCAGAGGAGGAGGACATGTTGGCACGGCGGGAATGGACGTGCTGGAATAAAAGCAGAAGAAATGGGAGTTTTTGCAATGTTGTGCGGCACGATCAAGAAGATCTGCGCGAGAGAAAGTGGCAAGGCGCAATGGATGGTGCGGCTGGGTAAGACGCTTACGCGGCAGTGGGCGGCGCAAAGGAGGAGGTAGCAGCGGCCTTGGGTGGAGAAAGGGGGCAGGCGGCGGCTGCAGGTAAGGAAAAAAAATAGGTCACGGTAGAAACAGAACTCGTGATACCATATAAAAATATAGGAATGTAATGTGTTGATTTCATTCATCATAGTAAAAGGTATATATACAATAATAATGTGTAAGTCAAACCTATGGAAATAATGACAAACATAAATGAGAATAATTACAAATAACTACAATAATAATGACAAGAATATTTGACTTCTATCAGTGACTAAAATAAAATAAGAAAATGTTGTTCCATGACATTTTTTTTTAGGATTTTTTTGCATGACACTGTTAAAAATTTCAAATTTACCTTTTGAAAATGATAGTAATAGATTTGGCCTTTTCTAACACCTAAGAGTTCCCGTGCCTCCTTTTTAAAATGATTGCTTTGGCCTTTTTGATAAAATATTTTGATGTCATTTTAATTTTTGGATTTCATTCTTATTTATACTCTTTCATCCATTGTTTAATTCTAGGTCAGTAGATTGTACTTCCTCAACAAAAAAAAATTGAAATATTTAATCATAAAAACTTTAGATTAAAATAATCTAAGGTGGTAGTTTAGATAGCTCAACTGATTTGAGTTAAAAATTAAGGAGTTGGAGGTCTAGTGTTTGAATCTTGGCAAAAAGAAAAAACTAACATAACAATTAACAATTAATATAATAACATTTGTTATTCAAAAATGTTATTAAAAAATAAAGGGTCTTGTTAACGAGTGCCCCCGGGGCACTCTTTAAGCAAACCAAAAGAAGAAATTATTCTATAAAAAAGTCAAATATTTCAATTTTCAATGCATTAGTTACATAAATTTTCAAAAAAAAGTTACCATTTAAAGGTCTTAAAGAGTGCCTCGGGGGCACTCGTTAATATTTCCCAAAAATAAATAAAAATAATAATCTAAGGGTAGTCTAATATTGACTCAATTCAACGGTGACGTTTCTATCTATTTTGTTGACTTTTATTTGTTGAATTTTATTTTTTGTATGAGTCACATAAAATAAAATAAAATAAAATAAAAAAACACAGTAGTATGTTATGATTGAAAATACCGTTTCATAAAATACACTTGACATAATATAATTGATTGAGGAAAAATCAAGAAAATTTGAATTTTGCATAAATAAATAACTAGTGATCAAGTGCAATGACTTAAGTATTTGAACTTTACTCCTTTTTTTTATCTTTCCATTTCTCTTTTATTCTCATCTATCAATTTTATCTTTGATTTAATAATCAGTTTACAATTATCCATCTATCCTCATATTTAATTTTGAGAACCCTTAGATAGTAGTTGTGTATGTTAGCAGGGTGACTGGTTTTAAAAGTGAAACTCATCATCCGAACCAATCATGTTCATTTTTCACTTATTCTTTTTGGGTAGTTTAGACTAACCACTAATTAATGTGTAATTTTTGGGTTGATTCCATTTTTACCCAAACGAGGAAACTGTTGGAAAAATATAGTATAGGAGCTAGTGTTAGAGTGGTTAGTAACATTGCACAAGAGGACACACATTAGAAATTAGCTCATTATAGAAGGGGAGAATATGATTTGGTGAAGCCATCAATATTATTGACATTGCATCTCAAAGGCTTGAATACAATTGTACGTATGTTTGCCTATTTATAGATGTAGGAGGTATATTCTAGATACTAAATTCTAGAATGTTCATGACATTTTCTTATACAAATGTAGTGTTAGTTTATTCTGCTAACTACTCAAGTATTCTAGAAAGATCTACATGTGTTTATTGTCACTAAACAATTAAGAGTGATTTTATATCTTTCTAATGTATTCTAGAAATATCTAGAAATGTGCATCATATTTCAACACTCCTCCTTGATGCATATTTCGTAAACTCCAAATGTAGTATGTAGTTGCTCAAATATAGATTTGTGATATCATCTCGTCCTGCATTGATACTCTTCATAGTTGATCAATTTGACAGGTGTTACCACCACTATAATAGAAAATTTGTGTCACCTCTTGCCATGCATAATATTTGTTGTTGATCTCCTTGTCTGTCTTGTTGAAGACTTCTGACATGGACCATTCTTGCACCTTAGTTGCTCTAGTAATTTTCCTTGTTGGTCTTGTTAATGACATCTAACAAGGACCACTTTTGCTGCTTAGTTGCATGTGAATCTCCTTGTCAACATTGTTGAAGATTTCTGACAGGGAGCATTCCTGCTTCATAGTTGCTTGTGAGTCTCCTTGTCACTCTTGTAGAAGAATCTTGAGATGGACTCATTCTTGCTCCAGTAGTTACATTTTTCTTCCTAGGCTTGTACTCAAGTTGAGCATCAGAGGCCGCGGGTCTCCGTTTTTATTTATCGTTTGGGCTTGTGCTTTATCTGAACTTGAGTCTTATTTGCCATAGGTTTACGACATTAGTTGGCATTGAACTTAAGAGGATCGGCCTGTTAGGCTAACTGAACTCCTCTATTGCCTTCGTAGTTTTAGGTTTGAACTCAAACAGAGTAGAGCCTTGTGGCTACATGTACTCCTTTTGTTTTGAGTCGTAGACTGGATTTTCTAGTTTAGTAGGATAGTAGAATTCATGTTGTAGAATATATAGTTGGTGACACGAGGTCATATTTTGCTACGGCCAGTTAATGACCGAACGCGGTTCTGATACCACTGTTGGAAAAATATAGTATAGGAGCTAGTGTTAGAGTGGTTAGTAACATTGCACAAGTGGACACACATTAAGAATTATCATTGTAGGAGGAGAGAATATGAGTTGGTAAAGCCATCAATATTATTGACATTGCATCTCAAAAGCTTGAATACAATTATACATATGTTTGCCTATTTATAGATGTAGGAGGTATATTCTAGATACTACATTCTAGAATGTTCATGACATTTTCTTATACAAATGTAGTGTTAGTTTATTCTACTAACTACTCAAGTATTCTAGAAAGATCTACATGTGTTTATTGCCACTAAACAATTAAGAGTGATTTTATATCTTTCTAATATATTCTAGAAATATCTAGAAATGTGCATCATATTTCATCAGAAAGAAACAATGTGAAGATGATAGACATAGCAATGTTGTTTGTATGATGATTATGAGAGGTTATATTGATACTCACGTTAAACTTCAGCGATCAATTTACAGATTTTTATGTTGTATTCAAATCCATTTATCCGAACTTTTTGTCCTATGCTGTTTATCGGAACTCTTAAATTATTCCTTAAAACATATTAGGCATGCAATGAGTCATAAGAAACAATTACAAATATTATATATACTATATCTGTGTGTGGAATATTTTATATGGAAGTGGGTTTACAACCGATCCACTAATATGTTACCCTGCCAAATTAAAGCATCATTAGTTAATTTATGCAGAATAAAGATGCATGATGACATATACAGCAAAGTCCTTAAAAAAGTAAAAAGATCACAACAGATAAGGTTGAATAGAGGAGAATTTAAAGGTACATTCACAAATTTTAAGATTTTGATAAATTTGTTTTCTAAATTGATAAACTAAATATCATTTTTAAGAATAAAAATTGTATTTGTCGACTTTTGTATTTTAGGATAGATCACTAATTCATAAAACAAAAAAAAATTATTTTTTTACGTACGACACTCTAACCCATTTTAAATAAATAAATATTTTCATGATATTAACAAATTTTGATCTACCATTCAAAAAATAATAATTAATTTCTTTTTAATTTCAATGTTTATGATAAATAAATTTGATTATTTGATTATTAACTTAATTATTTAGAATATAAAATACATTTTTAGATACCCGTATTTGATTGGTTTTAGTGATTTTTTAAAAATTAATTTATTTGTATTGTTTCATATTTTACAATAAGGTTTAAAACTATATGTTAATGATATTGTGAAATAAAGATAGAGAAAAATTTGTATTTGAATGTTAATGATCCGCATCTTTTTCATCGTCCTTCGTGCATTAGATTTTTGTTGCTAAACTAGTAAAAATTTAAAAATATTAAGAGATGAAACTGTAGATTTTAACATAAAACGGACGAGGAATGTAATTTAAGTTTCTCTCAAGAGAAGGGAGTGTAATGTTGTTTTCAGAATTAGAAAAGTACATTTTAAAAAAGAAGAAATCACCACCGAAGATATTATCGGATTGAGTCACGACCAGATCGCTCTCTTTAAGATGTTTCGCAACACTACCCGAGTTTGTGCAAGGTAGACTAACAACCGCGCCGCCTCTAGGATAAAACAGTCAAGTTCACCTGTTCGATTACGTACTGCACCGTAAGTAATCGTTCGAGAAGTTACACACTCAACATGGTATTAAACCACTCTATATGGTACGAAGACCACTCGAAACCGAAGGGACGTAAGGAGTAGAAGAAAGGAAGAAGGACTTGTAGACACAAGTCGAAAGAGGGAGAAGAGAGGAAAAGCACATGAAGCATCAACTGTGATTTTCGGGGTGAAGAATGAGTGAGGCGAGCTCTCCTTTTAACAAATCCGGAGTGACTTAAGGATTAAGTTACCTTGCGGATTAAGCAGATTAACTTAATCTTTAAGCATTTCGCGGATCGGTTCAGTGAGTGGATATATCTGAAACCTTCTGGATATTCTGTTGAATCGGATTGTAACGAAACTTATTCGTTAAGAAAACGCTTTCGGATAATGATTAAATTAACAAAAAATTAATTTAACATTTTCATGTAATAAAAAAATATATTTCTTTTTTGGCCCAAGCCCGGCCCGTCCGGACGGCGGCGCGCGTGTGTATGTGTGTGTATATATATATATATATATTTTCGTAAGCACTCACCCGTTCACAAAAGTGGGTACCCCACGGGCACACCCTTGGAGGTCACCCCTCAATTATATAAACACTACTAGTGGGTATGTTCTATCCAATGAATATTTTTAAATTCATACCTACACTAATTCTTTCTTAAGGGACATATGTTTATTCTCAAATTCAACTAGTGTTCCAACATGTAATTTACTCTAAAAAGAAAAACTTCAATGTTATTATTTACTCGTCCAAAACAAAATTTACATATACGTTTTTTTTTCACCAATTGTACACCGAAAGGGGCAAAAAAAGAGAAAGGTGTAAAAGACATGCTTTTCATTTGTCACATAACTATGTGGTTAATTTGGAATGCAAAAAACGACTTTATTTTCTCCTGGTTTCGATGATTGAAGAGGTGATAAAAACAAGTGAAATCTTTGTCTTCAAAATGGTTTTTAGATGAAAAGAGTGGGACTCTTGTTTATTCTACTAATATTTTACAAATCCACGGGTAATTTTAGCTCTATAGGATGCGGAGGACATTTTTTGGTATATTTTTGGTGGGTTGAATTTTATGAGAACAAAAATATATAGCATAATGTTTCTCTCACTTTAAGAAAAGGATCAATCAAAGTGTCCCTTTCTTGCGAGACAAAATAGTCAAAGGTCCATGATATATATTTTACTAAAATGAAAGAAAGCTAGTTCAAGTAACTAGACAAGCTAAGGTACATAATAAGTGAAAATCAAATATTCGACTAGTTCAATTTATATATCAAATTGCCCACGATAAATTTCTCATAAAGATATTTTCATATGTAAAAGGCATTAAATTTACATTATTTTGACCATAAACAAGAACCTTTTGCACCCACAAAATTGTAGTTAGAGACAGAGAAATGTTGGCTGTATAAAATATGCTACATTTCCCTCATATTACGAGAGTCTTGAACAAAGAAACCATACATAGAGATATATGCGAAGCGTTCATGACCAACAAATACCAATGTCTAAGGGAAGAGTAATAGAATCAATTCTTTCCGGAGCATATAAAGCTGCAAAACTTACAATGTTATACAAATTTACATTATATTCTCACCCTTAGCCCAAACTTAGAAGAAAAGCATAAAAAAAAAAAAAGTGAAATAGTACCAATCAACCATTCTTACTAAAACTCATAATGTAAATGTATGCATATAAATAGGTTTGAAAACCTTTGTAAATTGGGAAAGAAAATAGAAAATAAAAGAAACTAGAGAATGGGATTAGGACTGTTTAAGGCTTTTTTCTGTTGTACAACAGACAAAGACATTCCCATTGTCTCCTCTTCAGAGTCCTCTCCTAGGCATAGCTCTGGCTATGGCTACCATCAACCAAGTTATCCATCTCCCAAACCAACAAAATCTCCATCATCTTCTTCTTCTAGTAATCCACAAATAGGAGAAATTTTAGGTAAACCATACGTAGTGATAAACAATATATACGATATGAAGAAAGAACTCGGAAGAGGTCAATCAGGTGTGACATATCTATGCACAGAGAAAACAACTGGAAGAGAATATGCGTGCAAATCGATATCAAGAGCGAAACTATTAAGCGAGCAAGAGATAGATGATGTAAGAAGAGAGGTTATGATTCTGCAACATCTTTCGGGGCAACCGAATATTGTTGAATTCAGAGGAGCTTATGAGGACAAACAGAATGTGTATTTGGTGATGGAGGTTTGTAAAGGTGGTGAACTTTTTGATAGGATTATTGAAAAAGGAAACTATACGGAACGTGAAGCTGCTACTATTATGAGACAGATTGTGAATGTGGTGCATGCGTGTCATTTTATGGGTGTTATGCATCGTGATCTTAAGCCTGAGAATTTCTTGCTTGCTTCAAAAGATGAGAATGCTGCTGTTAAAGCTACTGATTTTGGACTCTCTATTTTCCTTGAAGAAGGTACAATTTATTGCTTTTACTTTATTTATTATTTACTTTTCCTTTAATTTAATTACTATACTTTTACTCCCTATATCATCATTCTCGATATTCTGCAACTCTTTTTGTTTTTAGTATCTGTTTTACTCGATTAGTTTTAATTTTCCCTCTAGCTGCATGTGTTTGGTTAAAGTGGGTTAAATTGAGCCTGAGCTGAATGTGAAACAGGAAATAAGTGGGTTAAATTGAGCCTGAGCTGAATGTGAAACAGGAAATACGACGTATTGTCCGCTTTGGATTTAAGTCATTTAAGGTTTTGTCATTTATAAAAGGTGTCACATTGGGTTGAGAAGTATGAATGTTACATATAAACTATCATTGACCACGTTTTCTTAACAATGTGAGACTTTAAGCTCTACCGAAACATATATCAAGGCAAATTTTTTGGTCAATCATTTGATAAAAAATTATTAATGGAAATCGAATTCGTCATTTCACAATTTGCAACACTCACATTACACACCCATCACTTGTGCTAGACTCCCTTAGTATAGCTTTATAAATTAAAAACCCAATATAACAATACATTATTTTCAAGCTCATTTTCGTCTATAGATTTAGGTAATTGCTTTAGCGGCCCGATGGATTGCTCAACCTTTCGGAACATATATATCTTCCGATAGGATTTTTTTGAGCAATGCACGACGTCTATGAAATTATTCTTATAGATTTATATTGAAGTGAGGTAAAGTCCACTCACTAAATTCCTTGACTTTTGGGCTTGGGCCTAAAGGGCCAGTAACATGAAAACAACTTCTGATAATCTCATCTCATGTCATGAAATACAAAAGTACGAAACCGGTTTCCCACTCACTTCAGCAAAGCGTACTAATGCAAAAAGAGAGGAATATTGCTTTTATGCTATGTGATGTGAGGACCATCCCAACCCAAGAAAAAAGCAAAGCATAAATTGAAACTTAATACCATACCATAAAATACATAGTTAATTAAGTTTATGTATATGCATACATAAATAAAACCCTTCAAGTCACAAATCAATCTCTCCATCAACAAACATCATTCAACATGGGACACTGCTTCACCAAACCACACGACAACAGAGTACCTATCTCCTATGACTATGGTAATTCACAACCCCCACAGAGAAGAAATCAACCTCGTCAACCGCGATATCCACACCATATTGCTGCTAAATCAGACCCAACTTCGTATTCTTCCTCTTCATCGTCGAATGCGAATGCAAGTGATCATCAACCAATATTAGGAAGGCCATACATTGACATGAAGACACTCTATAGTATTGGAAAGGAACTAGGGAGGGGTCAATTTGGTGTCACTTATCTTTGTACCGAAAATGCCACCGGAAGAAACTATGCTTGTAAGTCCATTTCGAGACGAAAGCTTACAAGAAAGAAAGAAATTGAGGATGTTAAAAGGGAAATCATGATCCTTCAGGACTTAAGTGGACAACCAAACATAGTTGAGTTCAAGGGTGCTTATGAGGATAGAGAGAGTGTGCATTTGGTGATGGAGTTGTGTTTAGGTGGTGAGCTTTTCGATCGGATCACTGCACGGATCACTGCAAAGGGTAGTTACTCTGAACGTGAAGCTGCTTCTATATTTAAGCAGATTATGAATGTGGTTCATGCTTGTCATTTTATGGGGGTCATGCATAGGGACCTTAAGCCTGAGAATTTCTTGCTTGCTAGTAAAGATCATAAGGCACCTTTGAAAGCCACTGATTTTGGATTGTCTGTTTTCATTGAAGAAGGTTAGTAGTAGTTAGATGCCAATTCATTCATTGGGATGATATATGCATTCTCAAATCCTTGTTTATTTTCATTTACAACATGATTGTTATGGATTCAAATTCTAGTTGTTTCTCCTTTTCTTTTAGCTTTCCTTTAGTAAAAGGATTTTACACATTACCATTTGTTTTCAAATTTGTTGGATTCCAATTAGATAAGAAATTTTAGTTGAATAGTATTGAGAAAAAAAAACACATTGAGTTAGACAAAATAAAATTACCAAACCAATCAACGCTTGTGCTTACTTTGTATATTGGTTTAGTGATATTTAGTTAGACTCAAAATCTGAGATGGTGTTCTGTACCTAATATCAGGTCACTCGGCTAGTTAGAATGCCTTCGCCTTTTAGGCTTGACGTTCGGTATCTAGTATTTAGACTTTAGGAGGAACAATCATGGAGGAAAGTTGAGGGTCGCCCATCATAATGTGTCCCACTGTGAATGACCAGTCGGGATTCCTAGAGCAAGGATTGACAGTTCATGAGTTTGTCGAGTGAGACATAGGCAGAGGGACGAGTTAAGTGAGCATGATCTAATATTAAGCTTAGACCTACTCATGACCAGCATGCTCGGTCGGTTAGATAATGCTCCAACGGTAAAAGACCATTTCCATACACAAAGAGTTGTGTGTCCATTCCATGTCCCTCACCTAATTATTGTCAATCATGGGAGAATATTTGTTGGGGATCATACGCCTAAATTAGGGTTGGACCTAACAAAAGGGATGAGTCCAAACCTTGGAAATGTAACGTTTATAAAAGGATAAAGGGTAGAGAGATAACGGTAGACTTCACACGATTCTCAAAAGAGTAATGTTACATCTTCTCCGAAATGTTTGCTCGCGAGGCAATCAAGATAGGCAAACTACCAATTAGCGCCCTGCATGACCATAGATTGTGGGGTGGGTTGAAAAGTCAAGCCAATTTAAATACAACATATTGTCAATAGGTAAATTCGTGATTACAATCCTTCGCTATGTTTAGCATTTTCCTTTCTCAAAATACTAGATTATCTCCCAACCAGGATAACCACCAACCTTGTTGGTAACCTAGGCTTATGTTCTTTAGACTAAAACATATGGTGTCACAAGATAGTGTTAATGTCTATTATTTCAAGGATAACTTAATTAGCTTGCGTAAATATTTGAGATTAAATCCCCTAAGTTGTTAAAGCTTTGTTGAAATGAAAAACACGTTTGGATGATATGGACCAAGTCAACTAGCATTATGGGAAACATTGAGTCAACCAAGTAAACGATCATCTCCTTTGTGATAAGGACAGGTCAATCAAGTAAACGTTTTCACATTATAAAAATTAGCAACAGAAGAAAAGCAGGGACAAGAAGCCAAGCACTTAATAAGTGAAACCTATAATTCATCAGTGGACCATCCTGATATATGATTCAAAAATGCATTATTAGAACTTAAAAGAGACATATTTAAATTTGGGAATTGGTTCCCACCATAACAATTAGGTGGCAACAAAAATTGGCTATTACTATGTTGCCTTCTGTTTTTGCATTGCAAAATGCACATGTGTGCTGGAAAACCATGTTATATCATGCACTGCTTTGTGACAATGACAATTATGTTATTAGAGAATGGTAACAATAAACACATGTATCTAATATCATGCATGGTCACTTGATTATTTCTGGCTTAAATAAAAATAAGAACTCTTACATTATTGTTGATAACATACATTGTGTGTCTATGACTGAGTGTGTATCTACATTTATATTATGGTACTAATTAAATAATAAGGAAATCTACAGGCAAAGTATATAAAGAACTTGTTGGAAGTGCTTACTATGTGGCTCCAGAGGTGTTAAAACGGAGTTATGGAAAGGAGATTGATATATGGAGTGCAGGAATCATTTTATATATCCTCCTAAGTGGGGTGCCTCCATTTTGGGCTGGTAAGTATATATCAATACAATGTTTTTGTTCTGTTTCAGTTTACACAGATGGAAAAAATTTTGGTCTAGTGACATTATTTGTTGAACATTTTTAGAAACCGAAAAAGGCATATTTCAAGCAATTTTAGAAGGTAAGCTTGATTTGGAGAGTGCACCATGGCCTTCAATTTCAGCTGCTGCAAAAGATTTGATCAGGAAAATGTTGAGTTATGACCCTAAGAAACGCATCACAGCTTCTGATGCCCTTGGTAAGTACTTATTGAAACCAATTAAATTAATTAAAATTAATTCAGTGTTGATGCTTAGCATGGAGATGTATTGTATTTATAATCATTTTGACCAAGTTTTATCATCAATAAGGTCCATGACTCACATTATTAAGTTGAAACAGAACATCCATGGATGAAGGAAGGTGGTGAGGCATCAGACAAGCCTTTAGACAATGCTGTTTTAATTAGGATGAAACAGTTCAGAGCAATGAACAAGATGAAGAAACTTGCTTTAAAGGTATCTCAAATTTATAATAACATTGTATAATCAAAACCACTTAGATAGTTCTACTTGCTTGGTAATGATATTTTTTTTTCTTATTTTTGATATGGAAGGTAATAGCAGAAAACCTTTCAGATGAGGAAATCAAGGGCTTGAAACAAATGTTCAACAATATAGATACCGATCGAAGTGGCACAATCACATATGAAGAATTAAAATCTGGACTGTCCAAATTGGGATCCAAACTTAGTGAATCTGAAATAAAGCAGCTAATGGATGCTGTAAGTTCAGT
Source organism: Medicago ruthenica (assembly GCA_018208015.1). Lineage (NCBI taxonomy): Eukaryota > Viridiplantae > Streptophyta > Magnoliopsida > Fabales > Fabaceae > Medicago > Medicago ruthenica. The sequence goes on along the minus strand of WNNG01000501.1, from coordinate 78,826 downwards.
CTCCGGCAGTTTTAGAAATTAAGAACAAGTTTGATTTGAGACAACGTTTTTTTCTGTATTTTCATGTTATGTTTTTTATTTTATTTTTAATTTTAAAACTGACACATTGTTTTCACTTTAACAAAACTTTGGCAATTAAAATAGCAAAATGAAAATAAGTTGATTTTCTAACTTGAAATATAAATATAAACAAAAAAACATTTTCTCACATCAAACAGACCCTAATGTTTCTGATCTTTTCTCTTCATGAAGAAAGAAAAAGAAGAATTGTTACATGCTTTTTCTAATTCACATGTTTGGTCAGGCTGATGTTGACAAGAATGGAACTATTGACTATCATGAATTCATTACTGCCACAATAAACCGGCATAAACTTGAGAGGGAAGAAAATTTGTTCAAGGCTTTTCAATACTTTGACAAGGATAACAGTGGGTCAGTATTTGGTTCCTTTTCTTTATCCTTAACTATTACACACATTGCTTGATTAACAAGTAATTCAGATGTTAAAAGCAAGACAGATTTGGTCCATAAAAATTCAATACTATCAGATTTTCGTCTATTTGGATTCTGAATTTTCTCAGATTCTTGTTTACCTTAAGTTTTGTTTGGGTGACTTTGTTTAGTTATGTAACAAGAGAGGAACTTAGACAAGCTTTGGCTGAATATCAAATGGGAGATGAAGCAACTATAGATGAAGTCATTGATGATGTTGACACCGACAATGTATGTCACATATACTATACTATTGTGGATTGACATTTTAGAAGTGCTTCTAAATCTCCTATGCTCTCTATGTGAATTGCTACTTATGGTTGAGCTTTCAATTTGCAGGATGGAAGAATTAATTACCAGGAGTTTGCAACTATGATGAGAAAGGGGACCTTGGATAATGATGACAAAGAGAAACCGCGATAATCGTGTTGTGTATTAGTAATTATGATATAAACAGTGTGTTTTCTGGATTTTCTTGCTGCAGTCTGGTTTTTCTGCAAGAGATTGAATCACTCTTGAATTGATCAACATGTGTAAAATTATATGGTGTTCTAAATGCAAAACATTGTACAGCTATCTGGTAAATAAGCTACATGATGTACCCAAAAAATATAAATAAAATTCTAAGGACTAAGGGATAAGTTACTAGTCTTCTATAGATGTTGAGTTCAAATGTTTTGGAACAGTTCGTTTTTAAATTAATCAACCTTTTAAAATTTTAAAAAAGGTAAAAAGACAATTAGCTTTTCTAATTTAATCTGAAAAAAAGAGACTCAACCTCACCTGTGAGTCACAAAGTTAATGCTTGTAATGTGCAAAGCTAAATAGATGCAAAGAAAATAGGGATTTTACTAATACCATTTTTCAAAGCAATGAAAATAGATACTAAGAAAAGCACTATTCCAAAATTCCAATCAATCGTATTTTTATTATCACACAAAAAGTATGTGTATATTTCAGCTGTTATTCCAGACATTAATATTAGTGTGGTAATTTTTTGCGATACATAACAAAATTGCTATCACAATTTTCTAACAAAATTTCTACTAGGCAGTATTGCAGCACAATACTAGACTTGGGCTCTCCTTGAAGAACAGCAGGTCCTTCCCAAAACTGAAAAAATACTATTGAAACGAATCAATGAAACACTGCTTTAATCAATTATCACTTGTATAGATCATTATTGAGTATTGTAAAACATTGTGAATAGAATGCTGACTATTAAACGCCCAAAGGTATTTTTACGGCTTAATAGGTTATTTGGGTCCGATATTACACTAATCCGCAAGTCGGCAACAAAACATCTTATTTTCATTTATTTTGTTACTAGGGTTGAATTACCTCCTAAGTGAGCGACTCCATGAACACCATGTTGGTTTAAATCTATTTAACTTACTAATCTTCAATAAATTTATAATGACTTGATTGTATCTTAATTAACTATAATAACTCAAAAAAATACATATTTTTCAAAGATCCAAAACAAAAAACTCCCACAAAATCATAAAGTAAATAACATTGATTCATTCATCATCGATGATTTAATTTAAAGTTAAAAGTTTGACCAACAAACTTGTCGACCCACCTTTTTATAACATCCACCACACGTCTATCAATAAATTTGAAAACTCCTTGACATGGAATTATATCCTCATGGACTTCATCTTCATTTGCTATGATTTTTGGTTGCCAATAGATTTCGACTCCATCTTTAATAATCGGTTTCTTGAGTTTCATATACTGCACTCCTCTAAGTTCACTAAACTGTAGAGGTGGTGACATCCATGGACGTAGTGGCATCAAATCTTTCAATTGTATCAATTTTGGTTGATCCTGTTTGCTAATAGACACCATCTAGAATGTGAAGATTAACTATGCTGCAAAAATAAAAAATTGGAGAGTTAAAGGTTTAAAAATATTTTTTTTTAGGATTTCTCTTGGGTAATCAAATCGGATGAAGGCGGTACAATATATAATATGCATTACGTAACAAACTCATAGTGCAATTAGTTACCATGTGAACCGATATGTATGGGTTTATTAGCAAGATAAGATTTTAATTTTTCTTCGAAAAAAGCTTTGATCTTTTTCTTCAAAAATTAATTACTTCACTTTCTTTTTTCAATAAATTTGATTTCATATCCTTCTATAGCATCAAACCATTGATGTTTGTTTTTACAAAACAAAACAAACAAATGGGATATTAACCAAATCAAGCAACAAATCAGTGGTGATAGATCAAGCTTCTCTAACGACTCTAATGATGCGTTGGCACTCTTCAAACGTCTCTTTCCAACCTCTGTATAAAGGATTGAAGACTTGAAGAAACTACAAGATTCTGCAATATTTACAAAGTATCATTTCTCTGTCAAATTGAAATGCGCTTCAAACACTTAGAATTTCTTATCAACTTTTACATCTTAGAAATTCTTAAGTCTTATCGTCTGAACTGTGTTGTATTTTTTAAACACATCTGATTGTATATCAAGTGTTCAATCCAAACAATTTTTTTTGTATTCTTTGTTTGTAAGAAGTCTCTTTCATTTGTGATTGAGCATTAGAAGTCTCTTGCTTGTGTGCTTGAGCATTAGAAGTCTCTTGTTTTGTGCTTGAGCAATTGTAATCTTGTGTGATTATAATGAAAAGTCTCTTGTAAGTGAGAAGAGGACTGGACTACTTCCGGATTGTGGAAGGAACCAAAATAATTGTTTTGTGTCTTTCTCTTCTCTCTCTCTATCTCTTTATATCATCTGCATTTGACTCTAAACATTGTTTCAGATTTTGAACTCTATCAGAAGTTGAACTTTGAACTTAGTTAAAAAGAAGAAAAAGATAACACAATTCAACCCCCTTTCTTGTGTTTTTCTCACCTTCACAATTTTGGTCCAATGTGGTGGTGGTGGTTGTGCTAGTGAAAGGGAGGGAGAGAGAGCGGTAGAAAATGAGGACAAAATGATCATTTTACTGTGTATTGGTTTTACGAAGGGCATTCTTGTCTATTCGTGTCAAAAAATATGAGTCAACATTGGACACGTCAACTAATCAAATCCACCTTAGCAAGAATATGAGTCCATGGACTAAAACTCAAGTAATTAATATTTGCAAGGCAAAATTTAAAGGATAAGCAAATACAATGACCAAAACTCAAGTGACCCCAATTTGCACGGACTAAACCTATAAATAAGCTTTTCAAAATTTATATAATTATGATATAAATTTGAATTAAAATTTAAATTTGAAAATTAATTGTGTTTTTTTAGAGGATAAAAAGATAATTGTGTTATTAAAGGTAAATTAGTTCAAGAAAATATTCGATCAAAAAGTAGAAAAACGGTAGTTGACTTTGAAGTTGCCTTTATATAATGACCGGCAGACATACATGCATTTTTTATCCGTATCTTATATTGTATAATATCCACTTTAATTTAATTCATTTATTTATGATGTTTTATAATATCTATCTTATCTAAACTTATTAAATTTTACTTTGAATATTCAATTTATGTTTTTAATATTTTTGAAAAAAATATATTGTTACTAAAAAATTGTTATAGAAGTACACGAAACTAGCTAATTAGTTTTCAAGATTCCTATGATTATGTTGCAAATTAAATTTAAATTCAAAAAATTCAAACATACTGGATTGTTAAGGGTAAATGTGTAAGAAAATATCCGACAAAAAAGTACTTCATAGATAGATAGATAGATAACTTTTGAGTTGCCTTTATATAATGAAATAGAGACTAACAGAAAGACTGAAACTACCCGCTCCTCCATCAACATTCCTTTTGGACAAATCATCATTTTGGTCTCTGAAAGTACAATACGTTGTGAGACAAGAACCAAAATAAAAGGCAAAAAACACGCATTCCTCCTCATCCTCCTCCCCCTTCTTCTTCTTCTTCGTCATTTTCTAACATTTCTTCTTCGTCATTTTCTAACATGCTCCTTGATCTAATCTCTCCATCTCCCTCTCTTCAGTAACCTAACTTTCTTGGTCTTCAATTAAATCTATTGTTAGTTTTTAAAAGATATGGGTCACAACATGGATCTGAGAGAGAAAAAAAGAAGACAGAAAACAGAGTCTAACAAGTTTAAGTACAATATCAATTTTGATTCAAACTAAACATTTATATTGTTTCACTCAAGTCAACAACTTTTAGATTTCAAAGGGTAATGAGAAAAGCATGGTTCATTCTCCCTGTTAAGTTATTTCTAGAAAGTGAAACAATTTGTAGGAACTCGAATCTCATAAAGCTTTTTTGAACATGTCCCGAATAAGAGAATCCACCATGGATAAGAGAAAATACTTTATTAGTTGAAGGGCCACATTTAGCACCATCCGAATTGCATGGACTATAATCATCTCCATTCCAAAATGAAATTTCTAAATCTGCTTTTAACAAAAATTGAAAGGTTAAGATCACTAGGAAACAAAGATGGGATGATGAATTGATCTTGTATTGTTATGTTGATATCCAAAATGAAGGGAAGTATTTAAAAGAGACACGCATAATCAAACACCGTCATTTTCATTTTCATTTTCCCAGACTCTAGAAAAGTGTTGGTATGTCCCAACAAAGCATAGTATATTATCCAAACTACAACATGAACAAAACCTAGTGTCACACATAAATATAAGAATGTTTCAAGTATAAGTAAAAATAATGAGAGGATGGGGTGGAGGCGAAAAGGTGCTCTTACCAAGTTTTAAATCACATTGTAGTGGATGCACAAATGACACAAAATGGAGCAGGAATTAATAATTTGATCTAAGTGAATAATATGCTACAAAAAAAGGAGTAGAATCAAATAAAGGAATAGACTAGACAAGCAACAACCATGTGAAGATAAAAAAAGTAAACAAAGTATAGCAATTTGACCAAAGTCACTATAAACTTTTAAATAATGCAGAATTTCCAATGAAGAATGAAAGTTATTTTGCTCATAAAGATGATCAAATGTTTTGAATTTTTGTGTTGAGATGACGCAATGTATTAGAAATAAGAAGCCATTCAAATAAAGAAAAAAAAAGTCTGAGTGTGAATGTGTGAGTATGACAAGAAAATCAGTGATAAAATTAAAGCTCACATCAACGAATTAAAATAGCAACATTGTGTGAGAGATATGCTATGATGTGCATGAAGTGGCATATAGTGCATAACCTGATTTTCAGTGTGATGTTAATTAAAGTTGCAAACTCTTTATTTTCAGCTTCATGTATACAGGATTTATTCTAATTGTTTGAAGTGAAAAGGGTTGGTTGAAGTGATGCTTTTGCTACCCAGTTTGATTTTGAAGCAGCGGAGAATGGGAAATGAAGAAGAGTTAATTTTGTTTCTCTTTCATTTTGGTCCATATGTACACATCAGCACCGTTCGGTCTTCTTAGTAGTCATGTCAGCGTTTTCTGACCAACTTAACGCCCCTATTAACGTTAGGGACTAAAGTGACTAAGGGAAAGCAGGGTGTAGGATTTTTTAAAGTTTTCGTCTGAATCAGGGACCAATATGACATCATGTTACACTTCTGGGGACCAAAATGGTGGTTTTCCCCCTTCCTTTTACATGAAATTCTGAAGCTACTAGTTTCTAGAGTTGCTGGGTTCAAATGTTTTGAACTAGTTCATTCTACTCTTTTAAAATTATAGATAAAAGTTGAAAAGACAAGTATTTATTATTTCCAGATTTCATCTACACCAAGAACTCTGATGCGATGAGAGTTGGATATATCAAAATTCAAAACGCAGCCTCAACCGCAGCTGCTGTTGTACTAAAGTTAGTGCTTGTAGTATGTAAAGTGAAATAGATGCAAAGAAAAAAGGGGTTTAACTAAACCGTTTTAGCAAACAATGCAAAGAGATGCTAAAAAAAGCATTACTTTAAAATTCCAAATAATCGTATTCTTATAATCACAAAAAAGCATGTGCAAATTTCAGCCGTTATTCCAGACATTGATATCAGTGTGTAAACTCACTAAACAACTCAATTTAGTACATATATATAACTTTGTTGGGAATACATAACAAATTTGTTATCACAATTTTCTAACAGTTTCTACAAGATACTATTGCAGTGCAGCTGCTTACTTGGCCACATATTCCACAATACTTGATGTTTGCCTCTCCTTGAAGAACAGGTCCTTCCAAAACTGAAAAGTGAATATAAGTAAAGAAACTAAATCGAGGAAAAACTCCTACAATCAATTTTCACTTGTCATGATTTTATTATTATTTTAAATAAACACGGACAACATATTGCAACAGAACAAAACAGCTTGTACTCTCACATAATCATGATTTGCATCTCCAAGTCCATACATGTATATAAATAGCTCTTCACACGTTTGTTATAACTTATTATAACCCTATCAGAAGGAACAATGTAAAATTGCAGGATGCATTATTCATTTTGCAGCTTGAGGATATTGCACATGAAAAAGATAGAATATCTTATATGCCAGAACGCAAATCATCATAAGAAAAGTGGGTAGGGTTGATTCCATTGGTCGACTGTTTGTATTTGGAGCAGTAAATTTTGTTCTCTTTTTATGCGAGACGCTGAAATTATATTGTTTTCATCTCTGATTTTCAAAATTTCAGCCTTATTCATCACTAGGAGACGATGTGTACTACATTTCTCTATATTAAAGGAAACGAAACTGAGTGGTAATATTAATAATGATCAACAATGAACAAATTCCTTTATCTAAATCTTCAAGTGTTGGTGGCAGCTGATTTTTAATATCCTATTGTTATTTTAGGACTTCAAAAGATGAAATAAAGTTTTAAACACACATATGGTTATAAAACATCAACAAAAATCTTCCTTTTACCTTCCAAAAAGCCACAGTTAATACTCCATTAAACATTCAAAACTAACTAATGATGACACAGAATTATAGAGCAAGAAATAAAAGTCCTTAGGAAGCTTGTTTCTATTAGAATAATTTAAGTATTCATCAAAAGAGGGAAGCAGTACCATCTGAGTGGTTGGGGTTCAGAAGCCCTACTCGCCGCACAGCTCAGGGCTTAGGAGACTATGTAATGATCTGAGTCTTTAGACTGAGATTTGAGTTAGACCTTGAAATCCAGTCATTGAATATTGTGAATCTAGTCACTGGACCTGCTCTAGAGATGAATTAGAAAAGGGAACATGTTAGGAACCCAGGAAATGAATTCCAAAAGAATTCCTCAAAACTGGACAGAATTGATAAATCAAAAGAATGATTCCTTGAATAGATTTCTGGTATTATCACTAAATGGAAATAATGGGAATGAACAAGATGATAGATAACCTTGCACTCAAAGGTTACCACAACCCCAAGTGAGCACTCTCCCCTCACTAGAGCATTTCTTTTTTTGAATGGCAAACAGATATATAAATATATAAATGAAAAAGGAGAGCAAATGTACAAAGATAAAAGGAGCACCAAAGGTGACCAAAAAAACCCCACTAGAGCATGCTCTAGTTTACAACTTTCATAAAATGATTTCCTCCCTCCCCTAGTACCAATACATAGGACCAACTTTAATACAAACAAAAAGGCTAATGAACACAATAACTATGCTAACCTCCCATAACTTTTTAACTTCAACTCTAACAAACTCCCTTTACTGTAAGTCCTAACAGAATAAGACTAAAACAAAGAACAAATGGCTCAGATAGACGGAATATTCAAGGTGTATAATAGTAGACCTGGGATTCAGAAATCTTCATATAAGTGTAGCTTGGGACTTCCTCTTCTAGTAGGAAAAATCATTGGTTGTACTTGTTGATGTTCTTTTCGTGTAAAACAGATAATTAGCTTGAAGTAGTAATAATATCTTCCTATGAATTTATTAGTTTCCTTGCAAAATTATTATATTAATGAATGTGGCATCTTGTCCATTCATCTAAATGTCCTGACTGACAACCTTGAAGCTAAGTAAATAAATGAGACAAGATGATTAATTTGATTCAGTCCTTCATTTTCATGATTATGCTTTACCAAGTTTCGCACTCTGTAGCATCGACAATTCCAATTCTAATTGAAGGCGTGGGTGTCTAACAAGTGTCAGTGTCCAAAAACTAAATCAACAATTATCAATATACAGAAGCAGTTCAAAACCAAAAACCTACATTATTTCATATCCTCACCACCAATTCTTTATTCTACAACTCACAAACCAAATCAAACTAGACAGCAATGATTAACAACAAAAGGATTCACGTGTAAAAAAAAATAAAAAATGCAGTAATTACCTTTAAATTATTATTATGTAAAATCATGTTTGATCAAACCCGCCCCCCACTGCCACTGCCACTCCCACCGCCACCGCGACGATCCTTCTGAATATGTTCCCTTTGCTTATCCGCAAGCTTATCAATAGCGTTATTCACAGCCTCACGTCCACCGATAAGCAAACGAGTCACAATCTCCGGATCCGTCTCAAACCTCGCAAGCTCAAACTCTTTACGAGCGCTATCTCTAAGAAGATCACGCCATAGAACGCCTTTGGTATCGTGCCATGTGAAAAATCGTGAAGCACGAAGAATGTCTCTGTAGAGACTCAGTGCTTCTCGGCGCGTGCTGGTGAGTCGCCGCCGATTCACCAACTCTTCTTCTTCATCATCGTCGTTGATAACTTTCTTCACTAGATGCCGTTCGAGAAGCTCCTCGACGGTGTCCGGACCGTCGTGTAACAACCGCCACGCGCAACCGTTTGCGGTTTTTGGATTCAGTTTCACATTCAGATTCCAATTCCAAAGGCTTCCCCATTTTCCTCTCATTTTTTCTCTTTCTTGTTACTCTCTGTCTCTCGCCATTTTTTTTTGTTGAAAGGAACGTTTTCCCTATTTTTTTTGGGCCCAATTTTCAAGTCGGGTCTAGTTGATAAGAACTGTTTTTGAGTTTTTAATTTTATTTGATTGAAAATATTTGTTTGATGACGATCACTTTTTATCTATATAAACTTATACTGTTGTTTATTTTTATGAGTTAATACAAGTGAAGATTGAATTAAAAATATTGTATCGAAAAATAGCGAAAAATGATGAATTTAACTTCATAGGAAACATGATTGTTTACAAGAAATATCAATATAAAAGAGAAAACAACTTGTCACAGCACCATTGTGATCACAAAAAATACCGCCACACTTTGTAGGACCATTAGTATTGACTTTTATCTAGCCAACAAGAGGACGATTTCAATTAAATTGAACAATCCTTGAAGATTTACTGAAATGTCCTGTAATTGCAAAATCTTTAAACTGAGAGAGAAATTTGTCATTGAGTTATCCCACTAAGATACGTGGAAGCAATGCTTATGCCGAAAATCGTCTGTGAACTAAAACAAACTTATTCTTGAATCCAACTGAGTATCAACAAAATATAACCCTGCTCAAATCAAATCCAAATATAATCATTAAATCAATGTTAAAATATTAAATCTAAACTAATCCTAAATGATAGAATTTTAAATATAGTAATAAAAACAATACTAAATAATTTAATTTTTTCCAAAACTTAATTTTTATCATGATAAAGTCGGACCAGTTACTTCATTCAAAAAAGTGGGTCGATGTCTATCTGCGTGCTCAGAGACGAAGCTAGTCAGTTTTTTACGTGGTGGCCAAATATAAGAAGAATTTTTTATAAGAAAAAAATCACAATAATTTTACTTATATAAATTGCAAATTAAAGTATAACACTAAAAATATATATATAGCTATTTATTAAGAAAAAAAAGTTGAGCACATCGACATTTCAAAAAGTCAAATCCATTTATAATTTACTTTGTTTATAATTACAATATGTAAACAACTGTTATGAAATAAACTAAAAAGACAAGATCAAAGATAAAGAAGATGAAAGCTTTGTGTATTATTATTCTCAAAAGTATCTTCTTTACATTGAAATATAAGTCCTATTTATCGAACACAAATGTGATAAGTTACAAGTACATGAAGAGACATAAGACTAAGTGCCAATAACAATGAATATAAGCATTCACTCATAGGAGTTAAGGAACATAGAAAGCCTTGGGGAAATGGACATCCACATCATATTAATATTATTCATAACACTCCCCCTTGGATGTCCATCGAGGATATGCCTCATTAAAACCTTACTAAGAAAAAACTCAATGGAAAAAAATCTTAGTGAAAGAAAAAGAGTACAATATCCGATATATCTGTCTCGTTAAAAACCTTACCAGGAAAACCAGTGGGACAAAACCATGGTGAAGGAAAAAAGAGTGAAGAATATGATTATATCTCCCCCTCAATCAAACAATCATATCTGAAACAATGAAGATCAATATTTTGTATCAGTTGTTCAAAATTTATGCTTGGGAGTGACTTTGTGAAAAGATTATCACACAAACAAATTTGTTGAGTGTTTATATCTTCATTCTTCTGAAGATCACCTCCTTCAATTGAGCAATGCATATGGTATCATATTCATAAATGATTGTTTCATTCACTCTTCTGGAAGACAAACTACAAGCTTCTTCTATATGTTCAATCATAGACCTTAACCAAACACATTCTCGACTTTCTTTATGTAGTGCTAAAATTTCATTATGAGAATCACACAAATAACCTTCATTTCTAATATGACAAAGTAACACATAATATATCATGACATGAATAGTTAGCAAGGTACATTATTGTCTCTCAATTGAACTAAAATATGGTACTTCAAAATCAATTAGTTCTTCATTATTTACTCAAATTTTCAAACAATTTATGTATACATCTAGTGACTGACTTTACAATTACCTGAGTGCATAACAAATGTGATTTGTCCATCTATAACCATTTTAACACATTTCTATATAAGCATCATGATTCACAAAAGTTTTATTTTTCAAATACTCAACTTGTAATTTCAAATAAATATATATCATTGTTACATATTTCATCTTAATTTCTTTTCTTTAAGAAATCAAATTTCAAAAACTCTACAAGAGTTCTCATGTTTATTTCAAAATGGACAAATGATATCATTTTTATATCTCTCTTTTAGAAAATATTCACTGAGAATATTATACAACGTGTTTCCATAATTCAAGTTGATTAATTAATCTCTTCAAGAATATGAACTGTATGCCTTGATAAAATAATTCCATCGGGGAATTTTATATAAAAATATCAAGTGAGTCATATAAATATATTGTAACATGTACTTCATATATAGATAGATTGAGGCTTTCAAGTGATGCTAGACTTAATCAAGTATGATAATGTACTTGAATTCACTTCAGGTGAATATGCCTCGTCAAAATTAATAGTAGGTTTTCACCAATACTCTTGAACAATAAGCACGACTTTATATATAAGTAATTCATGATTCTGGTTTTATTTTCACGTATTCGGACTACTGGTCCAAAATCCATTCGCTTTGCAAAACTATTTTAATTTTGCGTAAAATGCATCTTTTCATTAAGTTATTTTTATAATCCTTAATAGACTCTAATTCATGATCCTCATTAACACCTTTTACATATAGCGCTATAATGTAAGCAAACACACGTCAACGTTGACTTCATTTCGGTTCCATCTCATTTTATTGAGATCTTTCATTCATGACATAATTTATCGACATTTCATAAATTTCAGGTACCTGATAAGTTCTTTTGAAATTGAAAAATCCATTATGTTAGACGAATCTTTTAGAGTTTCTATATCCTCATTTGGGTTATCTTTTCATTTTGGCTCCTTTTCTTATTTGAGGATTTTTATATTTGGAACCGATTGGTTTACCATGCTTGATGCATGATTGAGACTCATTTGCAATATTAGATTGTCCTACAAGAACATCTATTTTGTTTGGAGCATTAGCAACTGCTATTTTATTTGTTTAACTTTGCAAATGAGTGATATATTGAGGATCAAGATGAGATAATAATATTTCCTTTCAAATAATTCAATTGAACTTCAGGTTCACATTTTCAGCTGCTTATTCTCCCCCCCTAATATTGGGAAAACTAATCCATCAATCGATAATCAGTCTACTGAAGTTGGTTCAATACAATTTATAATAGCAGGAGATTCATATCAAATATATTTCCCCAATATTCTTTCAATATTTATCTTAGTGCATTATTTTGGAGTAATTATGATATACACAACACATCCAAAAATTAACTTAGATGAAAAATATTTGGTTGTTAACCTATAATAAATTATAAATTAAGGGGAGAACTTTCACATAATAACATGTTGGCTTGATGCGAATCAATACATCAACTTATAAGATTACATGTTCCCAAAGTAGAATTTAGAAGTTATGTTCTCATAAGTATCATTCGTACAATTAATTTTAGGCGTTTAAATAATGAATCTTCAAGACCATTTTTTTATGAACATATACTACACGATGTCCAATATCAATTTAAATTGAGAAATGATACTTATAAATGTTTTCTGAAAACTCCAAAAATTTGAGCTCTTAGTCAAATTTGTTGAGATAACAATCTCACAAACTTCTGGTTGTGAGTTGACAATAAACATATATGTGATCATTCAGTCGATGTATTAAATCAAGTTATAAGGTATCAAAATGATTCACATCATCGGTGTATCCACAAATATCACCTAATATATATATATATAAGAGACTTATTTTCTCAGATTGTAAACTTACTTTGGAAAGTAATAACACACAAACATTAATGGTTTGAAGAATCTTCTGGTTCTTCAATACATGTCCATATAATTTTTTTAACTATTTTCGCATCATAATAAATCCATGATAACCCAACCGGTCTTGCCAATAATAAATTTAATATGATATGCATATTTCAATTTTACAATAATACATGTTTCAATTGCACTAATATAAGTGTAGTCAATCCATATGAAGATGTGTAATTTTTTATCTACACTTATTTATATCCAAAACATGTCTCGTAATATAGAGATATTCAACATCTCCTTTATTTCTTATTTCAATATGATATCTATTTAGAAGGATATTCTTTAATATATTTTTATGAGACCTAGAGGAATATAATGCATTCTCAACGTGTAATTATATTCCTCCATATAACAATATATTGACTCTTTTTTTACTGTCTTTTACATAAGAAATCATTCATTTACAAACAATATCCAACAAAATATACATAAAATTATTATACTCCTTAGTGAGTCCAAGTTCTAGTAGCAATACTTGAACGAAACCTCAAAATAGCATAGACATGCCTTTTAGAAGGAATCCATAATACAAATATGATTTATAGTTATTCAATAAACTAACAAGATTCTCATTTCAAAACAATATAGTTTGTAAATCTTAATCGTTTCAAAAGTAGCAATAATATCAAATTCATAATTAACACAATACCTCCTATTTCATTAGAAAAGCAATTATGTGGAGCATTCTACCCAAAAATAAATAAATAAATATGCGGAGCACAAATTATACGAAACAACTAGTATAGATGATTCAATCTAGAAATAAAGTTTAATTTATCATGTGAGACTTCATCTTTTCAATCAATGACTACTCTTATGTTCAATCACAAATGTGATTTATCTTTCAAAATTTTCTTGATATTATTTTCTCAATTTTGCTACTTCAAGAGCACATTCAAGAGGCATAAATTTTTTTTTTAATTTTTTCATAGAATTTATACTACGATCAAATAGATCTTATATATTTGAATTGTAGTCAATAGCTCCACAAACCTCTATGAACAATAAGCAAGTAAAATCACAATTTTGCAATCTTTCGAGGATGATTTAATATTAAATTTTAGTTCTTCATGAGCTATATTTCAAATCTTCATAAACAATGATCAAGAAAATTCTTTATTTAAGCGATCCTTCAGGGATCCGTAAAAAAACATAAAAATAAATTAATTTTTCGAGAACTACATTACATTCTCAACGTGTAACTCTTCAATACTTTTTCTCTTTCTAAATAATAATAATAATAATAATAATAATAATAATAATAATACAAAGGTAAAATAGATCTTATTTTCAACCATAAATCTATCAACACCAAGGAAGATCATGATCTTGCTATCCTTTGAGGATGTTTGATATTAAATATTCAGTTCTTCAAGAACTATATATATATATATATATATCTCAAACCTTCATAAACAATGATAAAATTTTGATTGTTTGCAATCCTTCAGAGACAATTCTTTTGATCTTCATATATATTTAGTTCCTCAGGAATTATATTACACATGATTTTCATAATGATCAAGAACAATTCTTTTGCACAATCCTTTAGGGATACACGATGTTAAATTATTCAAAAGTTTATCAAGAATATCAAAAATGATAATGTGTTAACCAACTAAAATTCAATAAAAAAAATTTATTAAAAATATAAAAGATTAGCATGATATAAATATAAATTCAATAGATGTTAACAAAGATCTAGTTCTTCAAGAACTCACTACAAACTTCTATCGAGAATAACAAAGGAAAATAACAATATTTTTATTTTGCAATCTTGTACGAATGTTTGATATTAAAGTATTCGTTCTTTTAGACTATATTTCAAATCAATGAAAAACAAATATATTCGTTCTTTAAGCAATCCTTCACGGATGCTTTAATATTAAAAGGAAAAATATTTCTTCAAGAACTATATAATAAAATATCTTCATTGTTTGAACTATCCTTCATGGATGATTCATTGTTGAATTTTTCTGGAATTTAAAAAAAATAAAGAAAGAAAGATATGATAATTATAAGTTAAAGAACTTCACTGTTAAATTCTTCTAAAATTTAACAAGAATAAACAAAAAAATAAATATATGATAATTATACAAGTCAAATAACTTTTTCAACAAAATTTATGTGCAAAACAAAAATTATATAATTATAGATATGAATGAGATTAGAACCCTCATAGTCGTGATTATCTAAATGTTATTTTCTAAAATAGATGTAAATGTTGATATTATAATTATATAACTAAAGAAAGAAAATGGTTCAAAAGGCTTGCCACAACAACACCACAACTGCAAAGTTATAAATAAATAAATTAGTGTTTTAACACCGTTTAACAAAAACATATGAACTAAGATTTGTTTTAGACGTACGATCTAGTTTTAAATGATCAACACGAACAATGTATTTCTCCTGGCTATCTCCAACACCACCATGACAGCTTAAGAATATAACTAATGTATCTCCAGACTTGGTCAACTTAAGTAAAGCAACTATTTTCTGTAGAATTTCTCCAGCGGTAAGAAGACAAGGAATACTATTTTTATTTCTGTCTGACATCATATGTATATTGTTCTCTTCGAAGTTGAGTTTCAGAAGAAGCTTTTTCATCCTTTCACAATCCTCATGCGTATAGCCCATGTCCATGTCTCCATACCTCAATCCGAAAAGTGCCCCCCGTTTTGTTGCATTGGACAAATTTATAAATAATACATTAATGCTTATTATTCAAACAGACCCTATAGAATATATGTGTAAAAAACTAGTATTTTATATATTACTGTGAATGCCGATGTCGACCCCAACACCTCCCAGCTATTCTCTCACTTTTACGGTGTGAGGGAGGCCTAACCATACATAAACAATTATTATGATATAAAAAATTAGCACATATCTAATAAAACAACAATTAATTGTTAATATATAAAATTAATATTTTTACCGCTTAACTGAAGCAGCAATTCCTTCGGTTCTTCGAGATGATCCATCCGATTCAGATCTAATCATAATCTATCATGACAGATAACAATTATCATTATTACATTTAGCATAGGAAAGTAAAAAATAATAATCTTTATACTAACAATTGAGACTTTTTAGAAATAACCTATTCCAAGAACTCTCTCCTCTAAAGTTGTCCACATCATCATAATCTTACTTGGCATTTATTCCAAAAATTTCTCCTAATTTTTAATACATGCTTAATAATAATTATTATTAAAAAACCATTTTTTATTTAAAATTTAATTGTACATAAAATACATAAACGGTTACGATCAAATAATTATTAATATAATTATTGTTTCGATTAAGATTTATATGTTACATTAAAAATTTGGTACGTTACAATCAAATAATTATTAATATAATTAGTGTTTTGATTAATACTTATATGTTACATTATTACATTAAAAATTTGGTAAGTTACAATCAAATAATTATTAATGTAATTGGTGTTTTGATTAAGATTTATATGTTGCATTAAAAATTTGGTAGGTTACAAAATTATAGTAAATATAATAATTAATAATTTGTAAGTTACTATTAAATTTCAATTGTTATATAATTAGTTGTTTGTCGGTTACATCAAATAAAATTTAATTTTTTTAATACATGTTTTATAATATTAAAGATATTTTCAATGTTAATTTTAAAACGGTCAAATTAATAATTAATAGATAATAACCATTATAATATTATTTTTGTATATAAATAGTAGTGTTTTGGGGACAACTAATCCACAATCACAACAAATTTTTTATTCATCTATTCTCTTGTTCTCTGATATCTTTAATCTTGTTGTTTATATAATTTTTTCTATTGCAAAAAAATGTCTTTGAAACATGACTTCATTCTAACGTGTCACCCATAAAACAATCATGGATATTGATTGTGAGAGTTGTTCGTGCTTGGTTTGTTTATGACTATATATAAATATAAGAAATTTTCATTTTATCATAAGCACGATTTCATTTTTGACGTATCACTCATAAAATATTTGTGGATATTGGTTTTGAGGGTTGTGTGTGTTTGAGTTGCTCATGACTATCAAAATGAGAAATTTTCATTTTCCATTGAGTTGGTTTTGATAGATTCAAATGCATTTTCTTTCATATTATTTTTTTTGTACTTTTTTTGTTTAGAATATGATGTTTGAATATTTTTTATGTAGGGAGACCAAATTAGTGCTTCTATGTGATCCAGATTCAAAGTCAAAATGTAACACCCATAATAAGATTGCCTAGGATCTTATACAAGTATTAGAATTTCGTACTGGATACATTAATTTACAATATAAAAAGTCCATTCAAATATTACATCACATTGTAATATTACATTCCAAAGTTTATACAACATCTCTGATACAAGTACATTATAAGTACAACCACATAATACAATCCAACTATAAAACACATAACATCAGCACGATCAGTCCAAAGCTTTTTCCTTACCCTTGTTGCGTGCTGCCTGAGATCCTGCCTGTGAACCTGCACTAGAAGGAATGGGATGAGACATAATGTCTCAGTGAGCTCTACCCAACCTACTGTTGGCAACCTCAGGGATCCTAGGGTCGCCATGCCTACCTTGGCAATTTAGGGGATACTAGAATCGCCAAGTCTTATAAACCTGCCTATAACTTTAACTGTAATCTACCCGTATCTGTAAAACTTCCTGTGACTATAACTTTAACTATAACTGTAAAACATAATACAAATAAAGTGTTTTATGTTAGCTGTTAGCGTTGAACAAACAATTAATCTGAGTTCATTTTACGGAGTGCGGCCTGGGTGGAGTAACCCCGAGGTACATCTCCCTATAAACCGGTGAAATTCCTATCATATCAGGCTAACACCGGACTCCCTATAAAACGTGTGGACAATCCTCTCGGAGAAGTCCCATCCGGCGAATCCCGGAGTCTGCTGAACACGCCCTGTAACTGTAAAACGTGCGAACACGCCATTATCTTTGATATAATTCTTTAACTATAACATATAAGCATATAATCTGTCACTTTAATCCTATAACAATCCTGTAACATATAACCTGTAACCTATAATTCTTGGCTTATCGTTCTCATAAGCCACCTATAATTGTTGGAGAACCAACACTATAACTTATCTGTAACTATAATTGTCGAAGCATTCCCATTGCGTATGTATTCCAAATGAATACGTCTATAACCTTATTCACCTAATATAGGTTCTCAACTTATCAAGCTATAAGCTCTCCCTAGTAATTCATACATTCCCTAAGGAATAAGTCATCTAATACTTAGAAGTGATACCTAGCCATTGCACGATGCTTAAGGAGTTTGAAGTAGTATTGAACGGCTAGAATGGTGCAAGAGCTGATGAAAAACAAAGTATCCCCTGTATGCTGTGGAATCGTGACACGATTTGGAAATCGTGTCACGATTTTCTACCCAGAAATCGTGTTATACTCTACCTGTAAAATCGTGACACGGTTGCAGAATCGTGACACGATTTTACCTGCAGTTGGACATCATATGGAAATTTCAAAACAAGATTTTCACCATTCTTGGCACAACCAAACATGCTCAAACATCATACAGCTTAAGGCATCATTCTAAGGCATATAAACAGTTTATAACATGTATGATCAAGGAATCACTATCAGAAGAACTTATGGCACTATAACCTCAAATTGATCAAAAACTATAAAAAATCAAAGCTTAATCAAGGTGGGTTCTAAAACCCCTATGAGCTCACCTTAGACTTCAATTAATGCTTGCCAAGTTCAGAAATCCAAACCCTAGCTTCAAACCCAAAGCCTCTACTCAAGAAAGCTTCCTATCCTTGGCTTTATATAGCTTCTTCTTGCTCCAAAACTCCAAAACAAGCTTGCTTGGGAGACAAGAATTTAGGAAGGAGTTTAATTCTTTAAGGATGATGATTGATGAGATGATGATGGGGCGAAAATGAGAGGAAGAGAGGGAGGAAATTTTAGATTTTTGAGTGAGAAAATTGTGTGATAAACATAGAAATTTTTCATATTTATCCATTAAGCCATGTCTCACTAATTACAACTTTGCCACTCCTCTAATTACCACCTTGCCATTGCTTGCCCCTCAAGCTTCTAACACTTATAACTGATACTTCTAAGCGGGATATTACACAAAATTTGTGTAACAGACATTTTTTAGATTGTTTAACAAAACATATTCCGACATGATTGAAGGTAACAACTTTGTTTTATAAACATTTTTAATCTTTCTATAATACAAAATTCTAATATGATTTTTTTAAAGGATGAATTTACGATTTACATTTTAATTATAATAATTTTTTTATACGCCTTAATATTTCAATGGTATTGTATGTCAATTTTGTTATATTCGATTGAAAAGTTATTTATGAGTTTCATGTTGATTTGTCTTCTACTTTACACAAATGTCTTAGTTCAAGATAGAAGCTCTTATGTGTGTCCACATCAGCATGTCATATATGACAATAGTTCCATCAAATTGTTAAAATCTTTAGTACTTGCATAAAACAATAAATAAACGTTCAAATTTATTAAAAATGTTGCATAATAAAATTTGGTCAATTACATCCAATAATAATTAATTAAAATAATATTACGATTAATAAAATAATGTACTGTTATAATATTGGTCGGTTACATTAAAATAAACACTTTGATTAATTGAAATTTTTTTTATAAAAATGTTGGTCGTAATAACAAAATAATAAATAATAAAATAAATTCCCTCAAAAATAATAATAAAATATATGTTATATTTATTAAAAAAAATGTTACATATTTTTATTATCATCAAACTAATTTCGAACCCCCATCCCCACCTCTTTTTTAACACCATAAAAATGTTAGTGTTAAGTTACTTAACATTTAATATATTATATATTGATGTAATTGGTCTCTTGACTTGGTGAATTTTGTTTGTATGAAGACACCAAATAAATCATATTAAAAACTATTCATGAACAAGATGTGCATAAAAAAAATACAAAGTTCAAATGCAAAGATACAAAAGAACTAAATCAAGAGGTAGAATAACCATGACAAGTAGAAGGATTATTCCACCAACAATTCAACTCAAAATATAAACCTGATTTCTTAACATTTTGCCATCACTAAACGAGAATTGTAAATTTATCTAACAACTCCAGCATAAATGGGTTCTTGTGACAAAAATGTAAGAATTTCTGTCTTTTGAAATAATCCAACACAAGTCAACCAGATCAATTGAAAACCGAAATGAATTTTTTTTTGGAACAATTGAGAATCACCGAAATGAAGAGTACACTCACAAGAGCTAATGAGAAGAACACAATAATTATCCAACCACTTTAAAATATTATGTCATATGCTACCAAATAATTCACACTCAAAATACAAATAATTAACATTTTCCTCTTTCTCACACCAGTCAAAACATAAAAATGAGTCAATATCTAAAATACTTCATCAAGCTAAGTTATCCTTTGTTAGAATCTAATTATTCAAGAGCCTCCGCGGAAAGAGAGAGATATTTATAGGAGCTACTTTGTTCCTAATGAGATTTTTGAGAGCCATAGGCTCATCATGCTCCACCTGCATCATCGCATGATATACCCATTTGACAGGGTATATTTCACCATGTCCAATTATCAATGAAGCTAGCCTTCAAAAAAATGTTGTGCAACAAAGAACAACAATATATCCCCTGCACCTCCTTCCAAGAAAAATTCTATGACATCGTCTCCACCCCATCCAACCCTAACTTATGCATCTCCTCAAATGACACAGTTATTTTGAGATAACTCAAAAAGTCTTCTAAATATATTACGTAAAGGACCACTCTACAACCACCGATCAAGGAAAA
The DNA here is from genome assembly GCA_018208015.1 of Medicago ruthenica. NCBI lineage: Eukaryota > Viridiplantae > Streptophyta > Magnoliopsida > Fabales > Fabaceae > Medicago > Medicago ruthenica. The sequence goes on along the minus strand of WNNG01000501.1, from coordinate 57,804 downwards.
AAAAATATTTCCCCATTACTCTCCACTACCATCAAGTTGTCATCAAATCAATTTTCAATCCCCACCTCCACCCCTATTTTAACACCATGTAAATATTTCCACCACACATACACCTAACTACCATCAAACTTCACATGAACTCCCTCCGACCTATTATATGAACCTATAACTTTAAATCGTAAACTCATTGATCCATATTAGCCTCCAAAATCATTTACTTAACAAAGATAAGTTAAAATTCTGCACCTTAGGAACCCCCAGCAACAACTATATCAACCAAGATACACCTTATCCCACTTAACCCAATTGACCTTCCTAGATTCCGCACTCCCTCCACACTAAAAACAATAAGGATTCAATAGAAGAAATTATACTTATGGGAGCCTTTAAGAATGAAAGAAATTAAACCAGTTGTGGTGGATATTGAAAGAGAATACAAAAGATACAATACAAGAACTAAGACAAATGTCATTGAATTGAATTCAAATGGGTGAACTTGATTTGTGTTTTTTTTATTTATTTTGAATATATAATATATTATGGTCTTTAATTATTATTTTAATTATTTGTCAATTAATTTTGAAGAGATATTGATTTATATTCCCGTGAATTTAAAAAGGCAACTGTGACAATTTTGTTGGAAAAAGTTAAGTTTTTCCAAGGTAAGTATTTATAACTATCAACTTGATTGTTTAATATCACTTAAAAGTACGTATGCAAACCATGTGTTTTTCTCTACTCAGCAAAACAACAATTTTCTCATTTTCATTCGATATCATTCGATCCCAAACTCACCCAATTCAATCTAAAGCAACATTAAACAGTCATTTAAACCTCAATTCTCATCCTAAACAACTTAATTAATCTCAATTACATTCATTAATTCTCATGCTTTCACAATTAATCCAAACTTCGTCTCAAAACTCATTTTCTCCTCAAAACAACTTAATCTTCCAAACAAAGCATAACCACAACAATCCTAACTTTCTATCTAATTCAACATGTTCATAATCACTTAATCAAACCACATAAATCAACTTAAGTTCATTTCATCAACAACTTATTCATTTTCACCAACTTAAGCAAAATCACTTAAAACAACAACAACAACAAATTCAACATAACCCAAACAACATAACTTCATGAATCACAACATAAACACATACCCATAATCAAAATCAACTCAATTAAGCATAAACATCACCAAATATCATGTTATTCACCAATTTCATCAATTTTCACAAAGTTACCAAAACAACATAATCAAACATGACTTTTGGTAAAACAACAACATGAATTCAACAACTTATCACATGCTTAATTTAATCATCAAAATGGAACACGAATTTAACACACATAATCATAAATTCATGAATTTAAGCATAAGCCTAAAACAAAGTCAAACTACCCATTTGCTTCTTAAACCCATATGGTAAATGCAACTCTTCCCCCTTACCTCAAATCTTCTCAAAAGTTGGATTCTAGCTCCAATTCTTCACTCTCTAGGGTTCCTCTTCTTCTTTCACAAAGTTCGTCTCTAGCTCTCTTCTCTCTCCTTGCCTCTTTCTCTACTCTTCACAAATGATCTTAACCTAATTCTCCAACACTACCACTTATTCGTATATATAAATGGGCTAGGTTAACTCTTTTTAATGGGCTTCGTATATTTTTGTAACTTTTTCTCTATACCTCTCTATAGCATCAATCTCTTCGGTTATGTGGTTTCATTTGACATGAAAATTCTCATAAGATTCTTTTTGTGTGGTTTTCTTTTTTATAGAGACTGCTTACATGTTGACTTGGTATTTTGGGGAATTATTTCATTCATCGAATAAAGGTATTTGTTTCTACATCATTGTTATTGTTCAATTATTATTAATTTCTTTTAGTGCTAGATTGGTGTCAGTTCTCCATGTTTTTTTCTTTCAATATTTTCTTTGAATTGGCTTACGAGGAAATGAATTTAGGCATCAAACAAACCACTAAATTTGATAATATATTTTATTTATTTCATGGGAACAATATTAGCCTAACTAAATTTAACAATATTTTATTTATTTCACGGGGACAACAATATTTGATTTTTTTCTTGCCTTTTATAGTTGTTAGAAGTTTTATACAATAGAAAAGCATGACTGAAAACAATTCAAATTGATAAATTCGAATTGAATAAAATTTAAGACAAAAATAACAAAATTTGGGACAATGACAAAAATATTATGGAGAGAATGTGATGAATATTGAACTGCCTCCACGATAAGTTTTTCATTGTAGATAATGTGGAGAGATCAAGTTGGTGTTGAGAGTTTTTTTTACTAGTATATTGAGAGCTGGTCGAGTGTATGATTAGAATATTATTATTTTTTTATTTAAGAACATGGTGACATAAAATGATTAAGGAAATGATAAATTATCATGTGTAATCTAACATGTTCTGCCAAGTCCGTTAAAGAAAAAACTTATGCTAGGAAATTGTTTATATTGTATAGTGTACATAGATTTGACCATGCCTTTTCTAGGTAGATTTGACAATGTTCTAGTTCTAGAACAAAAACTGCAAGATTTTATTATTTGAAAATTAAAAAGTATTCATGATCCTGTAATATTTAAAAAAAAAAGCCATTATTATTATTATTTTTTAGTTAGTCATATTCAAAATTTTAAAATTTAATTGATAGCCATTATTTATAAAAAGAATTTATTAATGATTAATTCTATTCCATAGTTATGTTGTGCTTTTGATCTTACAAGACGACAAGGGTTTTCTTTTCACAATCCCGTCTTCGGCATTCTCACAGTCCGTTGCTTTACTCGCTCACAAGGTTTGTTTGTTTGTTTGTATTTTCTTCTTTCAATTTTCCTTATTCATAATCGCATTTTCTTTCTTTTTTTTCAATTCTATTTGATTCCTTGGATTTGGGGGTTAGGTTTTTAATTTCTAATATTTGAATTTGTTTATTTGTGATATGGAATGAATTGTAACTCATGATGTTGTCTAATTCCAGTTGACAATGTCAATGTTTGGGTTAAAATTAAGGAATAAGCCCAAAATACCCTTTGGCTTCTACGTCTCACCATTTGAGGTAACAACTAATTATGTTATCAATCAATCAATAATTCAAACAAACAATACAATTTGATGAATATATATATATACCAGCCAGGGACACTCCACAAGAGATCACGTGATGCCCTCCTTGCTGATATTCATAGACGCATGAATAAACCTGAATCTGCCTTTGAATTAGAGAATCAGGCAAGTTTATTTATGGGACCCACCCTCTTTTTTCAATTTTCAATTCTTTAATATTAATTAATTCATCTCTAAACCAAACCTGCAGAAATATTTGTTGAAGTTAATTAAACAAGTTGACAAGAAGAAGGCTGATAAAGCTCGAAAGCAGAGAGCTGAAGAAAGAACAAGGAAAGCTGAAGAATTCATTCAAAAGGAGAGAGAGGACAGAATGAGGAAAGCTGAAGAGAAGGAAGAATTCATTGAAGATAGAAAGCATAAAGCTCAAGGCCGAAAGCAGAAAGCTAAGACAACTAAAGTTCGAAAGCAGCCACCCAGGATCGCTAAGGCAGCTAAAGTTTAAATGCAGTTGGAGGCTTAAGATGAACAACATCCAGAGTGTCATGAAGGAGGATGTGAAAATAAAGCTAAAGAATTTGGATATGGAATTTATGAGTGGTGTTCAAATCCTTTGAGGTGTTTGTCTCTAGGAGTATAAAAGTCTTCAGCATGATGCATATGGGTGGACGTTGCTGGAAGGATTTTGAGTTTTGAAATATACTGAGATTCAATGCAATTCAATGCAACAGTATGCTAGGATTTGGGGTGATATTCTGTTTTTTTTTTATCAGTATCTGGCTCTTGTTAGGTGATTCTGAAATTATAGTTTCTGTCAGCAATTGGAATTGTCAATGATTGTTAGTTGACAATGGAGTTGGTGATATGTGTTGTGTTTTAGCCTCTTCATTGGAGTAGAATTGTAATCTCATGCGGTTGATGTAAAAGTGAGAAGAAACAGGCTGATATAAAGAATGAAGTAGCTGAAAAATTGAAGAGGTGTTGAACCGATGCTTGGATGTGTTTTTGGAGTAGCCAACAAGGGCATATTTTGCATCCTATGTATTATTTTTTTGTTGCTTTGTTTCCTTCGTGTTGAATCTAAAACAATGAGAACAACAACTATCATGAGGGGCTAGTTACATGCATTATAATGTTTTGGCGATAGACATGGATCTATAATTAAGATTAAAATGTTGTTTTCATAGGTTCGAATCCTTTTTTTTTTTTATTAAGAAAAATGCAGGTTCGACTATGATAACAACAAGTGAGAGTTCATACATGAAAATACATGATAAAATGATTAGTCTAATTAAATTTTACATTAACAATGAATTGTAAATTAAGTGAGATTTGTTACCTTGAATTCACTTTTGTATCCCTTAACCAAGAAAGTGGGTGATGTGGCATATTATTATTGGTATGTGTTAGAGGAGTGTGTTATTGGGTGTGTCCTTAGCATTTCTCAATAAAAATTAGGCTTGAAAAATTACATAGAATAATAAACATGTTCATACGTCCCATAAGCACTAGAGCTGTCAAAACAGGCTAGTCCATATGGCCCGGCCCGTTAAGCCTGATTAATTGTAGGGCTTGGACCTTAAATATTCGAGCCCGAATTTTTATAGGGCTTTTTAGCTCGGCCCTAAAAAACCCGGTACCCAGTTAGGGTTAGCCGTATGGGCCACGGGTAGCCCGTTAGCCCGCCCGCATAACAAAAAATCCTAAATATTTTATATATATTTTAAATAATTATTTACTTAGTTGATTATTAAATTAAAAAAAATAAAGTGAAAATTCAATGAATTAACACACAAATATAAAAGTAATAAAAAATTATATTTACTTTTTTCGTTACTTATATTTTTAAAGATCAAATATATAAATATCTATAACCATAACATACGTAATTTATTTAAAATTGCTTTCCTCGCCGTTTTAGTTTGCGACATTTGTACTAAAATGTTTACAATTTTTTTTTGTGCTAGGAATTATTTAAACATATTAAAAATATTATTTATAAGAAATTTTATCAGTACTTTTTATTAAAAAAATAAGTAATTTTTAACACAGGGCGGTCCGTTTAGCCCGCGGCCCTTGCAGGGCCGGGCTCGGGTAGTATTTTTCAAGCCTGTATTACAACCGGGCTATTTGGCCCGGCCCGATAAAGCCCGAAGCCCGTCAGGGCCAGCCAAAATTTAAATCATGTGAGCTTTCCCCCCCATTTTCTATTATTTTATATTGAGATATCTATATGTTTTTTTATTTATTAACCGAATATTTTTTATAATGCTAAAAAGGAAAAGATGTTGAAGACGCATAGAGTAGTTATAGTTTGCAGATGTTGAAGTGTTTTCAATTTTTTGGCTATATAATGGTATGGTTTTTATTTTCTCCAACTATTTTCTTTTTTTAATCGATAAAATATGATGTTGTCATAGGTTTTAACCAAGGAATAGGATTGAGATATTTTTTTTTAGGTGGAAGTTTTCAAGTTCTGAATGTCTAAGGTTTTTTATTTGATTAACGAGCAACAAGTTCCTATAAGAATGAGTCAGGATTTGAGCTGCTTTCTGCATGGATTTATTATTAGATTTTGCTGCAAGCTTTCAAGAAATATATATGGTCGCGCATATGAAGTGTTGTTGGAATTTACAGGTAATACTATTTCACCTGATTTTTGGAATATGGTTTATCTATTTGATTGTTTTCAATATGTAGGGTTAGCTTGGAGGATTGAGAGGGATTAGAACATTGAATTTGTGGATATTTTGGAGACTCTATAGAGATGTTGAAATAATTATATCTTCAACCACATGGTGACTACAATTGTAATTATTAGAAGGATAAATTTGATTCCATTTTGGATATGTATCTATTCAGTAGAAGTTTCTCATGGAAGGCATTTAAGAATGGGTGGATTTCACTCAACTATGATAGTACATTCATGCATTTTGACAGTAAAGTTGTTTGTGACCATGATGGTTTCTCTTATCGTCATATTTTTCATGAATATTGACATTTTTTTTTCATTACCAATCATGAATGTGGCCTATGGTTAAAGGAAAATGATATATATGGCGAAATGTATTTCGTGAAAACATCACGAATGAGTTGTCAAAGAAAAAACATGCAGAAAACGATTATTTTTGCTTCTTACAGCGGTAGAAAACACAAGGTAGATTGGCTTCCCCACCTTTGTCATTGCAAAACCTGCTATCCAAATCCAACTAAGTTACATCATAAAACTCTTATCCATGATTGGGCACCAAATTTCATCGCTTTCACGTTTGTTTGTCCATTTCAGACCCGTTTATATCTTAGACCATTTCATTTTTTGCTTACATATTCATCTTCAATGTTGTTTAAGAATACAAGTTTATCAACCAATGTCTCAAAGTTACCTCTTGTATGGAAAGAACCAATAGAAGATCATGCTTTCTTCTAAATCAATTAAGTGTTAGAAGTCAAGTGGAACTTCAACAACACAAACCACTTAGAGAAGAATGGTCATATGTTGATATTAATAATGCTGCTACTATATGGACACAAGTATTGAGTGGCAGAAGATATAGTACATTGTGATGAAAGGGACAAAACATCCTCAAAGGAATGTGAAAATGGAGTTTGATTCTAAAAACAACCATGTCCTTAATTTCTAGTGTGTTAATATAGACATCTGAATTTTTCATCTCGTATCACTATGATGTTTATGAAGTTGACACATTCTAGGTTAGTCGTGTCCATCGTAAGACAACTTTAGTAATGAATGTTTTTATGAAGTTTAAGTTATTTTTATCTAATGAGACAGAGGAGATTTTTTGCCTTTCTCTCTCTTTTATGAGGACTTTTGAAAATTGACCCAACACCCCCCTCCTCCCCTAAAACTTTCCAAAACCCTTTGCTAATACAATTTTTTTAATTCCCCAAAGTCATGGGGATTTAGTACCTTGAAAAAAAATAACCCCGTAGATTTTTCCCCTTCTCCATTCTTACTACTTCACTCGTAACATTGAAAGAAATTTTTTACTTATCTAAATCTATTTAACTTACTAATATCTAATAATTGATTCTTTTTACCCATCGTCTCCAAATAATGATTAACATTAAAACTAACAAGGTACAAAATTTATCATGGATTGCACGTCTCTTAATTAACTACAATAGCTTAAGAATATATATATATATATATATATATATATATATATATATATATTCGAAGGTCCAACATAAGTGATACAATAGAACCATAAGTACTTGCATCTATACATTCATCATCGATGGAAAAGTTTTATAAAGACATCATATGCTACATACATGCCTTTGTTAATTCAACTTTTTATAACATTCACAATAAAGCTATCAATAAATTCGAAAACTCCTTAATTCGGAATTACAACTTCCGAGTCTTCAACTTCATTTACTAAGATTTTTGGTATCCAATAAGCTTTGACTCCATCTTTAAATAAAAATAGGTTTTTTGATATTCATGTAGTGTAATCCTCTTAGTTCACTGAGTAGTAGGGGCAATGTCTTCCATGAATAACGACATCAAATCCCTCAATTGCATCAGTTATGGTTGTTAATTGTAAAGAGTTCCCATCTAAAATACTATGCAAAACTTAGATATGTTAGATTAATATATATTTGAAAGGTACAGTTAAAGATTTTAAAAATATAAGTTTTAAAAATTTCAAAATTGAAACATTATATTAACTATAGTTTGTAGCAAAGTCATACTACAATCAATTATCACGTAACCTAATAAAGTAAAAAAAAAAAAAAACTAAATAGAAGATTAGAGCATTGAATTTGTAGATATTTTGGAAAATATATGGAGATGAGTATATCTTCAACGACATGGTTGCTACTCTTGGGATTATTATTTCTCGCAGAAAACATAAATAAGAGTTCATTATTGTGATATTGACTATGAAGGATAGAGATGTCACCCCTCTTGGATATGTATCTACTACTAGATATTTGCCATTGTTCAACTATAATGGTCCAAATAAGCATTTTGAGAGTAAAGTCTCTTAGTCGTCAGATACTTAATGAATATTGATATATTTTTTTTATTTCGAATGGTGAATGTGGATTATGATTAAAAGCAGTTGTGTCCTTGATTTCTAGTGGGTGTTGATTTATACATCTCAATTATATATCTCTAGGAGTTGCATGTAAAGTTGACGCACTTCTCAGATATCCATGTCCATCATGAGGCAACTCAAGTTTTTTTTTTATTTTACCTTCCCTAGCCCTGTTGGCGGACAGGAGCATTGTCGTCTTTCATAGATGCTTTTAGTTTCATTTTTTTTGTTTTCTTTTGTTGTTGGAAGTATCCCCCTTTTATTAAAAATAACAATAACAACAATTCACCAAAAATACATTCAAATATAGAAGTAAATAACATGACTACGTAAGAATTTTCTATAAGGCTATGTTTGAAAGTTTGTAGGGGAAGTAGAGAGAAAAATAGATGAATCATTCACTTTTTCTTAGAGAATATACTTTAATATTGAGAGTATTACTAGGGATGTCAATGGAGTGAATTAGGAACGAGGGTACTTTACCATCCTCTGCCCCGCATGTGAATCTGTTCCCTGTCCCCGATCCCCAGCCGCGGGAAGATTGTTTCCCCCATCCTCTTCCATGCGGATCCCAATTAAATTAATTTAATATTTTTTTGTAGAGATTGGGATTGCTACATATTTAGAATAAGGAAGAGAAAATTTAGCATATGGAAGTGGTGGAGATGAGATGCCGAGAATGAAGAGGCCAAGAATGAAATCTGAAATTGGGATTGAGAGGCGAGAGATTGAAAATCAAGGAACTCAGATTAAGAGGCGAGAGAGGAGACGATGAGTCATGAGAGGCTGTTAGGGCTTGCTTTTCACCATGAGATTGAGAGGCAAGAGAGGTGATTGAGCAGCTCAGAGAGGAGATTGTGGGTTCTAATTTTTTTCTCTTTCTAAGACGAGAGAGATAATTGAGTTGCCAAGAGAGTAAATTGAGGTTCTGATTTTTTTTCTCTTTCTAATTTTTGATAAATAATAATAGTTATTTACATTTAGTTTTTTTATTGTGATGTTCTTGATTCTCCCTGATTCCTAACCTATCTCTTGGTTTATAAAAAAAAATGATTAGTTTTTTTAGAAAAATATATGAAAAGACCAAAAAACCAACCTATATAAATAAAACTATATATAAAATAAGGGTAATATAGTATTTTTTGGTACTTCCCTGATCCCATTCGCCAAAGTGCTCTCGGGGGAATATCCACCCCTATCTCCCGTCCCCGCGTGGGAAAAATTCCCCAAATTTGAGGACCCGAGCGTGGATCCGCTATGACAAATCCCCATTGACATCCCTAAGTATTACACCAACATAGATTGAATTTGTAGAATTTACTTCGACTATAGAAGTAAATGACATGACTACATAAGAACTTTCTATAAGGCTCTGTTTGCATGGAAAGTAGAGGGAAAAAATAGATGAATCATTCACTTTTTCATAGAGAATATGCTTTTAATATTGTGAGTATTACACCAACATAGATTGAATTTGTAAAATTTACTTCGACTTCAGAAGTAAATGACATGACTACATAAGAACTTTCTATAAGGCTTTGTTTGGAGGGGAAGTCGAGGGAAAAAATAGATGAATCATTCAATATTACACCAACATAGATTGAATTTGTAGAATTTACCCCACACCCCCCACCACACAACACTCCCCTCACAAAGTCTGTCATTCCTTCCACTTCATCCTTACTTTATTTTTTTTTTCAAATTTCTCTCGATCCCTTCCAAACAGACTACCCTAAATGAAAGTCTCCATACACACTTCACTCGTAACGTTGAAGGGATTGTTTTACTTAGTTACCACCTAAACACAATTTAATTATTTTTTAAAATCTATGTAACTTACTAATCTCTAATAATTGATTCTTTTTGCCCATTGACCCCAAAGAATGCTTAAAATCGAAACAAATAAAGCATTAAAATTTATGATGGATGGCACCATCACCTAAAATATATTTATAGATTTTTTTCGAAGATCCAACAAAACCATAAAGTACTCAACATTTATTCACTCATCATCAATGGAAAAGTTTCATAAAGAAATCATGTCCTAGATTCCTACTCAACAATCTTACCAATCCACCTTTTTACAACAGTAAGGATATGTCTATCGATAAATTTGAAAACACCTTGAAATGGAATTACAGTTTCAGGGACTTCATCTTCATTTTCTAAGATCTTTGGCAGCCAATAAACTTCGACTCCATCTTTAAAAATTGGTTTCTTGAGTTTCATGTATTGCCTTCCTCTAAGTTCACTTAGTGGTAGAGGTGGTGAATTCCATGGACGCAAAGGCATCAAATCCTTCAATGAAATCAATTTTGGCTTCTCCTTGGAAATTGAACCCATCAAGAAAACTATGTGAAACTCACCTATGCTGGCATTATTATATATATTTGAAAGAGACTGTTACAAATTTGAAATTTTGGGAATTTCCAATAAGGTAATAAAATGAAAACGTTATATTTTTATATATAAATCACATATAATATATTTGAATATGTAACAAAGTCATACATTAGTCAATTATCATGTGACTTAACAATATAAAAAATAAAATAAAATAAAATAGAAGATTCTATTTCAAATCAAATATACGGGTGACACAGTCAAAATAAAAAAAATAAAAAAGTATGAATGGTGAGAACATATTTTCGTTAAAAATATTTAAATAAGGCTGTATTTACAAAAAAAAAAAAAACTCTTTGAAGAAAATAAAAAATATTTAGATAAGACAATATGGGTCTATTTGATCGTTAAAAGATGGTAGAGAGATCATAGAATATAGAGTTGGATAAAGATACAACCATGTACAAAATTTTTATATGGAGTAATAATCAATAAAACCATAACAATAGAAATCAATGAAAGCTTAATTAAATTATGAAGCATAAAAAGGCCTGAAGGTGTCCATTTGGTTGTTGTGCAAATGATAATACTCCATTTGTTCCTTTTGAGTGTCGTTTTAGAATAATACGTTCAAATTAAGGAAGTGGATTTTTGGAGTTTTTTTTTCAACTATACTATCATTTTAATCCACCAATAAATTCTTATTTTTTTACGCACCTCTCTTTCAAATAAAATTGATGCGATATCTTTCTTCCATAACAAACAACTGTCAGTTAGTCTCTCTCTCTCTCTCTCTCTCTCATGAGTCTTCCATTTTTTCTTCTTTTTGAACTTTCATTGATCTTTTAATTTGCACTTGAATTTTTTTTTAACAATGTTACTCATCTTATTTATAGAATTTCAATTGTTCGTGGAACTATTATTATAGGCAAAAAAATTTGTTTCAGGGAAATTTAAATTTGCAGATAACAAAAAAACAAACTTTGTTTAAAAAAAAAATTGAATCTTCCATATAGATAACATTAACAAGTTTTATTGAAAAAATGTAAATACGAGTAATTGAGAAATAATATAATTGACAAATTATAACCTTATAATATCAAGATGATAGTTAAATAGAAAATCAAAATCGGTACTCAAACGACACTTGAAATAAATGTCATATTTAAATGAAGAGCCTACTCTTGTGAAACAACATAAATATATTTTTAATTTTTTAGATGATATAAAATGACAAAATTACCTTTGTGATGAAATCAAAGGTATTTTTCTTCATTAATGCTTGATACATTATTTTGATTTCATATCATGTTCTAATTTAGTTTTTTTTTTTATATTTTATCATATTTCAGTTTTTAGATGTTAAATTACATTATATTAGAGTAAATGAGTAAATTATATTTTTATCAAATCAAATTGTGCTAGGTCTTAATTATATTATATTAACATTCTAACAAGATAGAATTGAGTCAAAGTTCATGTTAGAACTTAGTCTTGTAATCTCAATTCAAGTACAGAGTTTAAATTTCATCAAAAATTGTTGTAAAATAATTATTAGTGTCAGTTTGATTAACAATGTTTCTGTAATGCCCCTACTTTATATTTAATTAATTCTGATGAGTTTTATGGGTGAAGCTTGGTGAATATTAATATTGGTGCCATGTTATTTGAATGTGATATAAATGTTGTGAGAGTAGAATTATATTGGTGAATTAATTTATAGTACGAGAAGTTAAATAAAATAGAAAGTGAATCGAAAACAAGTAGTAAAGAGTAGGAGGTGTAGAAAATAGGTTTTTAATAAGTGGGGGAGGGGGAAAGCAAAAGAATAGTGAATGGAAGAGTGAAAGTTTATGACGGGTGGCTGACCCAAATATAAATAAGGATTTTAGGGAAGTAGAAGTCAGTTTTGCTGAACGTAGAAGCAGAGAGAAGAACAACAGTCAAAGGAAGGAAAACCTAGCTACAACGAAGGCAAGCCAAACCGGAGATTTCAGAAAATTCGAGGTAAGGGGGAGAATCTTTGCATTTTGGGGTATCTTAATATATAACAGGAGGTTTTTTAATTCTTAAGATGATGTTGCTGTCATGATGTGAGGTTATGGTGAGAGATTGATGATGATTGAGGGTAATGTTGATGTTGAAAAATCAGAATTGAAGGAAATTATGGTAGGGTTTTTAAATTGAGAAAATTAGCCTTAAAAAGAGTAGGCAATCCGGTAGGTTAATGAATAATTAGTGTTTAAATGGTAGGGTATTCATAGGGTGATGATTGGGGACGAAATTGTCGAGTTTTAGGTTGAAACCAGAGTTGGGGAAGGTTCCCCAAGGCGAAATCGCAGCAAAATTGCGATTTTTGCTGTCACTGGGGGGTGCACGGTCGTGCCATGGGAGAGCACGACCGTGCGTGATGTTTCTGTCTAGGTTTTGCTTTTTGTATTTTTTTGGGGCGCACGGTCGTGCCCTCAGAGAGCACGGTCGTGCACCCTTCCAGGCTTAGGAAAACCAACTTTTTGACAATGTTCTGCTCCGAATTGAGTTAGGTGTCTTCATGAAAGTTGTAGATATGGGTGTTAGTTTTCATTTGGCTTTGGAGTTATGTCATTTAGATATCCACAATTTGACTTATGATCAAATTACCACACAGGGGTCAGCACGGTCGTGCACACTGCCCAGGCTTAGGAAAATCAACATTTCCACCTTTCTCTGTCCCGAATTGGATTTAGGTCCCTTCATGAAAGTTGTAGATATAGATGTCAGCTTTCATTTTCCTTTGGTTTGAATCCATTTAGATCTCTAGAACTTGAGCTATGTTTAAAACACCATGCATGGGTTATGCTGCGTTCATCATGAAATTTCAGCACAATCTTTTCAGTGGACTCTAAAACATCTATGAAAGCAATAGTTAGTTTAAGCAAGTTGTTAGCGTGTAAAATGAAAGTAAGGATCCTTGAACTACATTTCTAAATGTGGGAGTGTGTTTAGGCATAAATAGAAGTAGTTACCGCAAAATAATAGCAAGTCTAAACATGAATCGGCGATGGTAGTTTATGCAAACGCTTAGGTAATGGGGTGGACAATGACGTTGAATATTGTATACATAAATACGAAGAATTGGGTGATATATATATATATATATATATATATATATATATATATATATATATATATTAGTAGTGATGATGCAAATGATGATGCTTATATATATTGAAGATGAGAATGATGATGTTGAGTTATATAATAATGATGTGATTGGTGATGTATGTTCATGATGACGATGTTTTCTTAAGATGATGATGTGAATGACGACGTTATGTTTGTCCCGTGTTGTGCATTATAGGGAGAGTCTTGCATTTATAATTGTGAATTCCTGATGATGTGTAAATACATGTTGAGTCTATCACCATGCATGCATATAGAGTTGTGTCTAGGAATTATGAAGATGAAATGACGACGAAAAGTCCAGTAACATATCTCTGGCAAATTATGACGATGAAAGTCCAGTAACATACCTCTGGCAAATTATGACGACGATAGGTGTGGTACCACATTCATATAGGTCTTAGGACAGTGTCCATGTGCATAAAAAGTGATGATGTTTGTTCTTGGTGATTTTATGAGTGACATGCATGAACCGCTGAAGTGTTGAGTTTATTGAGAAGTGTATTATTGATGATGTTATAGGCTGACAAATGCTTTATCAATGCTATTATTATTATATATGATTTTCCTAATGTTATGTATAGTTGGATATCTCACCCCTTTCTTGTTGTTGTGTGGTTATGGTGACTGTACTCTTAGGGGTACAGACACTCAGGTTGAGGAAGAATAGTCGCGGGACGATCCAAGAGGTGGCGGCGGAAGTGCATTCCGTCTTTTTTCTTTTATTAGTAGTTGAATAAGTATGTAGTCGCTGCGAGCTCTGATTCTTGTAACACCGGGGTTGGAGTTGACGATGAAATTATTTACGTTTAAGTTGAACATTGAAAATTCTTATTACTTCTTAAGTATGATTTGTTGGGAGTCTTGCATAATTTTTATTTAAGGAGATCGTTGAACTGTTTCTTTATTATTTAAAAAAAAAAGAATTACTTGCGTTATTATGTGATAGTAAGATGAATTTTTGTAACATCCTATTTATTAAATATAATCTTTTTATTTAATATCTACCAACGGGAATTAGGGTGTTACAATTTCACCTTCTCCAATCTTTTTAAAATATAAATGCTAATTTTTTACCCAACTCATATACAAGATAAGAATTTTAACTAGAGAGATGAAATATAATAGGTTTAAGATTAAATTATTATATTTTGTTGTCTCAAGTTTTATAGCTTTGATTTTTTTTTAATATGCATAAAACTTTGCTAAAAAAAATATATGCATAAAACTAAGATAGAAGAAAATATTTTAAATTACGTTAGTATAAAGGGTGATTTAGTCAAAATAAATTCAAAATGTATAAATATGGTGACAAATATTGTTGTTAAAAATATTTAGAAAATATTTTTATTGTGAAAAGAATTAGATAAGTCACTTTTCTTCTTAATCTAAAAGAAAGTTCATTTAAGAAAAAGCAAAATAAAAAAAAAATTGGGAGGACGTAAAACCTAACCCAAAACAAAATGAAAAAAATAAGACAAAATGAAAAGAAAAAAGTTCAAAAAACTAAAAACACAGCAAAAGCTCCACAAATAGTCTTGTATTCTACCCTTTGAGCGAGTATTATGTAACTGAACTTCCTTCTGCTTAAACTTTTTCTTGACCTTAGACACCACTTCTATAAAAGGCTCTTTGTTAGAAGCAGAATGATTATTCAAATAATTACTAGTTGTCGTTATCACTTCCTCATAAGTGTAAAACCTATGCTTAGGAGTTTGGAACATTATTTCCCTTCCAAGCATACTTCCTTAAAATCTCACACTCATGAGAACGTTAGGATTTATGACATCATTAGAGACAATGACATCGAAAGCCATACCACTCTAAGATGGGGGATAAATGATACACAAATCAGAAATTTTGCTACTTTGTTAGTCCTCCCTTTGTTAGTCCTCCCTTTGTTTGTCACCCACCGACGGGAGAGACAGGCTGCAAACCCTCATGTGCCTAAGAGGGGAAGAGGCCGGAGGCCTGTTGCAGGCGAGGGTAGTTCTCAGCCAACACAACAGGTGTCGCAGGTGGAGGACCCCACGCAATACCTGCATTATCAGGAGCAGCTACATGATGCCACAGATGGTGGCTATGACGTCCATCATGTTGCTGATGAGGGTGGGGACGCCGATGCGGCTGTGCTAGATGAGGATGAGATTGCGACTGTGACAGCCCCCGAGCAGTTACCTGATGTGGCTCCATTTCCTGGAGGGCCTTATGATGACTCATTGTTGTCATCATACGCTTCACATGTTGCATTACCATTGTGGTATAATGCAAATAATGTAAGTTTTCTTTTTTCTTTTTTAACTTTTATATATGAAGTCGATATATTTTTTTTGCATGATAACTTTTAAAAAAAATGACATGAACACATGTCGTTGTCTGATTATTTTTTTTGTCTTCGATTATTGTTCGCGCGTAATTTTTTATATATGAAGTATATGCTTTTTTTGTATGTTTTTGATTTATGTGGTGTTTTTTTTATTATTTTAGATTCGCAACACCCGTAGGATGAGATGGTTGGTTGATCAGGCCGTTGCACAGGCTTTCCTAGACTTCCGTGTGCACATCATTCCTCAGGCTGCGTGGGGTAGGGAGGTTGATCAGCCATGGCAGTACGAGGAGGGATACATGAGGTGGTACGGACATGTGTCTCACCCAAAGATTCTGCCAGCTATTGATGGATCTCCTCCGAGGCCAACAAATGAGGAGCAGATCATTGCACGCCATCAGCAGCGGCACTAGGAGAGAGGCTCGCTTGATACCATTGACATGGTTGGTGGACTTGCTAGCCAGGCTGATGACTACTTGGGTCAGGAGGCGATGAGCAGTGACCAGCTATATCAGGCGATGCGCCATATCAGGGACATGATGACACCGATACTGTCCAGGAGGTCGAGGAGGCGGCAGCAGCAGCATCATGATGACCAGGATCAGGATTAGGACATTTTTTTAGGACTTTTGTTAGTTTTTTTTTTTTACATTTGTTAGATTTTTTGTAAATTTATGACACATTATCGTAGTTTTTTTGGTACAATTTTAACATGATTTCGGGTTTATTTTGCTTTATTTTGATTACTTCGAAACAACAATAACAACAATTCATTCATGATCCGAACTAAATCATAACTAAAAATTCACAAAGTAAGCGTTACATTACATTACATTATCCCTAAATATGTTGTATCATCATCAATGATGTTGGATTTAAATTTAATTCTTGAAAGTTTGCGGAAAACATATATATGCTCTCGTGTCTTATACTTAGTGTAAAAATTTACAAGTCTTTTTGAAAACTCAAAAGAATGAAGAGAACACAACACATGTATTTTACGAAATCAGCTATATATGTTTTCACATCGAATTCCCTCATATAAGATGAGTCATGACAAAAAGGAATGCATTCCAATATATTCTTTTGAACTTAATCCTCCTGCCCTGCCAACTAACAAAGTTTCAATTGACAGAGGAGCATGATCAAGTACAAAACAACATCTTAGAACTTCATTCCCTTTTGTCACACTCATCCTATACAAAGGAATTCGATGTGAGAACCTATATAGCTGATTCCGCAGAATACATGTTGTGTTCTCTTCATTCTTTTCAGTTTCCAAAAAGATTTGCAAACATTTACATTAAGTATAAGACACTTCAATGACAAGATTTTCCGCAAACTTTCAAAAATAAAAAAATCCAACAAAACAACGACAAAACATAATAATACTACCTAAACATCTTCATCCGGCCGAATCAAACTCTTGAGAATATCTTCAGGCGACCTCAGCAACGTAACATCCATCTCGAGGGGGATCATGTTCGGCTCAGCAAATATCGAGAACATGCTCCTCACGTCGTCGTCGTTCGTTAACTCCGACCGAGTGAACGACAAATTACCGTCTGAGTCGAACGATGGACGGTGATACCAAACGTATTCCACCCTTCTCACGTCCCCGTGGTTGATTTCATGAAGTAAATCCTTCTATTCTTTTAACGTCACATCGTCGCGAACCTTGAAAAAATGTTGGTTACCACTGTTGAAGGATACATGAAAGTATACTTGAGCCATTTTTCAGATCTACACCATAAGAAATTAAAAACAATCCAATTAAAAACTCATTCAAACATTTCATCAAACACTTGTAGTGCAAATTATACATAAATCCTAAAGCTAAAAATTAGAACATAAACATGCAAAGATCTAAACAATTAAGCAACATAAGTCATTTCCATGTAAACAATCTATCATTTCTTGCCAAAAAAATCAAAAATTAAACAAAGTCTAAAACTAAAAAAAAATTAAATTAAGATAATAAATGTAACATATAAGCATAAAATGACAATGAACTTGATTATGAAAACTTACTTGTTATTGGAGTGTTGGTTGATTTGAGGTTGAAAATTTTGAGATTTTTGGAAGATTTGAGAGAGTTGAGTGTTGGAAGATTTGATTTGAGATTGAAGAGATGAAGTTGGAGCTTCTGGTTGCTGAGCTTCATAAGTAATGATCGCAGCGGCATTTAGCTGTCAATGGGGACGGCGGCAACTAACTGCCGCCGGATCATTCTCATCGGCAATAAACTGCCGCCGGATCATGCCCATCGGCAACATACTGCCGTCGGGGTAAAAACGTAAATTACTAGTGTGTTTTAGCTTTCTTTGAAGTGGGAAAAACAATTTTCTTGAATTTATGACCAACTATTGGATTTCCGGTGGCTTTTGGAGGAATCCGATAATTGCAATTCTTGAAAGAATGTCCAATTATCTAACATGAGTTGTAGAAAGGGGAGAAGTTTATCATACTCATCCATATAAAAATCAAAATCATTCCTTTCAACAAGATTCTTTCATATAAATAAGAATTTAGATCAACATCTATTAAAACTTCGGATGCGTTAGGTGTATTTATTCAAAGTTGATCGTGAGTTACGACCTGATCGGTTGAACAATTTGAGGGGCCTAATGAGCAACATCCGGATGTGTTAGGTGTGTTTATTCTCATGGCCTCCTTCTTATTTAGCTGGTCATTTTTGGGCCTCCATTAAACAAAAATTTGCACTAACACCAATAATTTAAAGATATTACTTTTCCCATCCTATACGTTTCTCATGCGCCATATTTTTTTCTTCCTAAAATACCTCTTGGATTTTAAAATCCGAACACATCTAAACTAAGTTCGGATTTTATAATCCGAAATATGTTTATATATAATCAGCAATCAGAATCTCTCCTATTTCAGCAGTTTTGAATTTTGCTTTTAAAAACAACCAAAAAACAAAGTAAAAAATGATAAAAATCTTTCAAATAAAATCATAAAAATATAAAAATACCACCAAAAAATTCTAAAAATCAAATAAAACTAATGCAAATTTTTTTGGATTTTTCTGAGAATATAAAAAAAATTAAAAATGGGTCTAAACGATGAAATTTTGGATTTTGAGGGCGGAGTCCCGTAAGAAGTCTCTTCTAAGGGAGTCACGATCTGTAACATCCCGCCCAAGACTCGAATAATTATTAATATTGAGACGATGTATCGGAGATGTTTTAAGCAAAGGACAATTTGGTAAATTGTCAGTTAATGGGTTATTTATATGACAAGAGTAAAATTCCGCTTAAATGTGATGGTTAACAGTGTTAGAACTTATGAAGCAAGCAAGGCGTTTTTGTAATTAAGAGGAATGGCAATCTTGTAATTATTTTAAAAAGGAAAGATTATTAGAATGGGAGCAAGATATTTATCTTGCTATTTTCCCCATTCTTTCTTCTCTCCCAATCAGCTCTCTTCCTCTCCCTTCCTCCCTACTCTCACGCCTCCTCTCCCTCATCTCCCTCTCCATCAATTCAATCTCTCTTAAAGGAAAATCTAGTGAGGAATCTTGCAAGGCAAGCTTGGTAGGAAGCTTAGTACAAGAGAAAGGAAAGAAGAACAAGAAAGTATCAAGAGAGGAGCTAGAGCTTTGGTTCTCAAGCTTGGGGTTTGATGATTAGAGACATGGCAAGGAGCAAAGCTAGTAATCAAAGTGAGTTCCCTAGGGGGTTTTAGCACCCACCTTGTTGAGTTTTGATTAATATGTTGTCTATTGGATAAATTTATAATTAGTGTTCAATTCCTTATGCTTGGTAAATCCCTTAGTTAATCATGTAGTTAGCTACCTATATGTTTTGGAATTTCTTCCCATAAGTTGTTTTGAAGATTGGATAGGATTGGGTTAGCCTAAGAAGCAAAATTTTGAACCCTGCAGATGATGAAATCGGCCACCGATTTCCTAGAATCGGCCACCGATTTTGTGGCTTGCAAATCATGGTGGTTTCGACATAAATCGGCCCCCGATTTCTCCAAATCGGCCCCCGATTTCCATGTTCCTCAGAATTGCACAAATTAACATAAGATGAGGATAGGCATACATTGAGAGAAGGATATTCAATCCCTAAGATGTCAAAGAGAGATTATTAAGCTATGGAATGTTTTCAAATAACCAAGCAAGGCTTAGGAGAACAATGAGTGTAAGACCATAAGTTAATAAGTTATGTTTTGGGAGGATATTTCCCTTAAGTATGCATTAATATGCCAAGGCTAGAGAAAGTATTAGAAGTACTTACAATTACTTAAGATGAGAATTAATGTTTAAGTTAAGGACCTATTTATAGGTTAGGCAATTAAGAATGAATACTTAAGAATGCATTAGATATGCGCAAGATTATGAACGTATAAGATATGTATACGGACTTAAGTTAAGAAATTAATGATAAAGAATATGATAACGTGTTCATCAGACTCCGGGATACGCCGGATGGGATTTCTCCGAAAGGGCTATCCACACGTAATTTATAAGACGATATTAAACGTGTTCATCAGACTCCGGGTTTCGCCGGATGGGACTCTTCCGAGAGGATTGTCCACACGTATGTTAAAAGACTTAAGCATGTCCAGCAGGCTCCGGGATTCGCCGGATGGGACTTCTCCGAGAGGGTTGTCTACATGCAAGTTGTGTCCAGCAGGCTCCGGATTATGCCGGATGGGGCTTCACCGAGAGGGTTGCCTACACAAAGATAAGAGGAGTCCGGTGTTAGCCTGATATGATAGGAATTTCACCGGTATGATGGGAGATGTACTTCGGGGTTACTCCACCCGGATGCACTCCGTAAAATGAACCAAGATAATAATTGTTTGTTCAACGCTAACTTCTAACTTATGATATGAAAAAGATGAATACGAATATGAAATGAATACGTATATTTTATATGTAATACGAGACATGATGATTAGTTCCTAGTGAACGAGATGTGATCATAGGATGTCCCCAAGATCACTCCGTATAAGTCTAAGATTAAGAATGGAATGTGAATATGCTTACGCATTATGTACTAAGAGTTAAGACAAAGACAAGTAGTCATTAGACATCAGCAAGTGATCATAGACTTCCCTCGATCACTACGCATAAGATTATGAACATGAAAGCATAAGACATATAAAGATATGTAGCGATCCTAGGTTTTCCCTTGATCGCGAATTATGTAGAGAAAGACGGCGATCATAGGTATCCACAAGATTGCCGAGAGTAGGCACGGCGACCCTAGGTTTCCCCCGTGGTTGCCAACAGTAGGTAGGGTAGGAGCTCACTGAGACATTATGTCTCATCCCTATCCTTCTGGTGCAGGTTTTCAGATGAAGATCTTCAGGAAGATGCTGGATGGAGTGCAGACGCTCGTCTTGGTCAAGCTCAGGAGGTTGACAGTTTATCTTTGTATTTGAGAATGTAATTGTATATGATATTTGGATGATTATATAAACGAGCTATTTGTACTCATTCAGTGGTTTGTATATATTAATTATTGTAAATTTTAATGTATCCGATATCAGATTAATACGCATGCTAAATATTCTAGATAATTTAGTATGGGTGTTACACGATCCTTGATTTTTTTCTGATTTTCTGGGGAAGTTTCGGAGCAATCTGATCAAGTAGCTCGAAAACTGGATTTTTGACTAAGAACAGCTAACAATGACCTAAAACAGAAGGATGAGAGTTAGGAAGATTAATATTGTCCTTAAACTGGTTATCCATCTTACAAACAGACTCATAATTTGTGCTAATACAGTTCGGATCATATAATCTGAATTGTTTTTCCCCTGAAAAAGGGTGTTTATGGGGTATTTGGATTCTATAATCCGAAAAAAACAAGGAGCGCGCCCTATTTTTAAGGTGTTCGGATTATAAAATCCGAATTTGTGAAAAAACTTATTTTTTCACCCCATAGCTAAGGAAAAACTCAGTTCGGATTCTAAAATCCGAAAATCACAAGGGCATTTTCGTAAAAAAAACATAGGGCGTGCGAGAATGGTGATAGGTGGGAAAAGTAAATCCCTAATTTAAAAACTACTTCTTGTGATTGTTTAGCCTTAGAAATCAGAGTTTCTACTGATATTTGTAAAGATTTGGCCACATACATTCCTGAGGTTCAAATTTAACGTTTGTATCATATTAATCATTTTAATTTTTTTATTATTTTAAATAGTCATTTATGTTAGTAAAAGTGTTTACCTAGTCCGTTATGCCATAAAAACATGCATTGTTACTCTCTTTCCATCAAACTCAGTTAAAAAGTGTTTATGTAGATGTTTATTGCTAAGTTGATATGGCCAGATTTACTGCTTTCAAAACTATGATTCATAGGTGTATTATTTAATCTTAGTTTGAAACAAAATTGATTGATTGCTTGATTTATTTGTTGATGAAAAAATTATCTGTAAAATTATGATTAAATTGGGAAACAATAAGAAGAAATGCATGGAAGTATTCTTGTTTGGTTTCATAAACAACTTTTGAACTTTTCACTTCCATGTTAAATGATCATGTAAGCACTTTTTGACTATGCCAGGATGAAAAAAGGGATCATTTTGTTACAAAAAATATTAAAGTACTAACTTGTTCTCTTTTACTAACATAAATGACAAATTTGAAACTGAAGAAAAAAAAAACTAAAATGACTAATCTGATACAATCATTAAAATTAAAGGAACCTGAGATGCATTTGAGCTAAAATTTATAAATTGAGTTTTGAATTAACATATTACAAAGTAATTAGATTATTGTAATTGAAAAATAAAAGACCAATCTGTCTTATATTTAGGTAAACAAAGAGGCCAGCCCTAAAAATACAAATTAAAAAGAAGTAAGACAAGGAACTCCCATACAAGTTAGCTAGAAGCTGAGCTGAGACCTATCCTCTGAAATATGAGGACAACGATTTATTTCTCTATAGATGTGATTAACTCTAACCTCCAAAACTATTCAAAATAACTCTAATCTCTAAGTCCACATAAAGCTTGACTTGACTTGACAGAACCTAAAGCCCTTCCCTCGACCAAAAGCAATAGCATATGCACTTCGTAATGTAACAAGGATAGGAAATGAAATCAAAATCCTGTGTGAATGGCTTTACAGAAGTCTATGATTAGCCAAAACATCTATATCCACATTTTATGATTCACCATTACCTCTACTTTCTGTTTTGCTCGAAATTTCTGACATTAATTAAAGAACAAATGAAATGAAATGAAATGAAATTCAGTTTTGTCCTTCTCATCACACACTTGGTCTTGGTTCGTATTTTCAAGTCATAAATCTTAAGGCCAATGTCATAATTATGAAATAATAGATAGAAAAGTAAGAAGATTAATTAAAGAACAAAATATATAAATATATATCAATAATAATATTACACATTGATTGAGTGGGTCGGGTCAGTGACCTTGCATATGAAGCATTTGATCGAGTCGTTTCAATTTGTCGAAGCCTTCACTGATCAAGAAACGGATCCTTTGTTTGTCATTGCAGTTTCGATTAATTTGAATCTCTTGTCTAATAGTTAGCCTGAGTTCACCTGCAAGCATTGTGATGCATGAATAATTATTAGAAAATGATAAAAATAAAATGAGAAAGTTTGTTTAGTTTAGTACCTCTAGAGGGAGGGGGAGCTCGAGCGGCAACTCTCAAAGCCTGCCTGTAAAGCTTGAAGACTCGAGCGCGAATAAGGAAATCCTTCAGATCCATGAAGATTAAGAAACTGTACAAGGAAAGCATGCATTTCATTTTGACAAACAGGTGGTGTGCATTTTCGTGTATTTGCGGAAACAAAAAACGAGAGAGATCCTAATTGTTAGTTAGTAATAGTAATAGTAATAGTAATAGTAATAGTGAGTGCCTACAATTAACAATAAGCAAAAAAGAGAGCTTACTTACTCTGTTTTCTAGCTACTGCCTGCCTGCCGCCTGATGATGATGATGATATCCTCTCGCGAACTCACCGACTACAATCAATCAATCTTAAGTTTTAACAACATCACCACCTTTACAATGGGACCCACTACCCACCATTCTAATTTTATTTTAGTAAATTCAAGAATGAGAGAACTACTTTTGATGATTTATTATTATTATTATTATATTTTTTAGAAAATAAAATTATTTTTATTCAACTCAATTTATCTAACCTTTTTATATTCCTACAAAACTTTGCTCGAAATTTAAACAAGTTTTAATCTTAACATAAAGAAAGAAGAATGATAAGTGAGTGTCCTTGGGACATTGGATTAAAGTATTACAATAAGTAAGTTTCTATCAAAAAGTTGTGTAATTATTGCTAAGAAAAAAAGCAAAGACTTGTATTTCTAAGACAAAAGTTTATATTAATGAAATCTTTAATCAATGCATTTAGAGCACTCGTTAGCAAAACCCATAAAGAAATTATAATTTGACATTAAAATTTTGATGTTGAATACGTTCACATTTGATTTTTGTGTATTTTTGAAATCGACAAAGTTATATAAATGAAAAATAATTATGTATTTTTGAAATCGGCAAAGTTATATAATCGTACTCCCTTTGTCTCAAAATAATAATTGTTTAATAGTGTTTGGTGGACAATAGACAAAACAAACAAAATGAAATTTACTACTAATATACTCTCTTCGTCCCAAATTATAAAATAAAAAACAAAAATCACACTTATTAAAAAAAATAAAAACATCGTAATTTGGAGTGTGTTTCTTTGTCTTCTCTTTGAAATAAGTTTTATAGAAAAATGTAATATCAATTTTCATTGGTTATTGAGAAAAGAGGAGAGAGTGCAAATTAATTACTATTAACATTTAATTTCATGAGAATAAATGAAACAACTCTTGAAAAAGATAAACTTGATTTTTTTCTATCTTATATTTTTGGACAAATACAATGAGTTTTTTCTATTATAATTTAGAATAGAGAAAATATTTACAAATATAAATATCAATACAATAGAGTGTGAGATAAATTAAAGAGTGAGAGACAAAATTATAATAGGATGAGTATTGATACAATGAGTATTGATATTTATAATCAAACATATTATTGGGAATGCCATTTTGATGGAAATATATTAAAGAATAAAGGAGATTCATTTGTAAAAAGATATCGTCCATTCTTGTCCTTTTGCATGAATGTTATTTAGATGGAAATATTATTGTGATCCAAGAACATTCTTGAGAGCTTTCTTAATGAAACATTTCTCACAAAACACGTTAGTAGATAACAAGATAATAATTGTAATATGTTTGTTATCTTTAAAACATCAAATGATGATGTTCTCTTCACTTTGTATGACCAAAATAATCGTTGTAAGAACATGAGAAACCTTTCTCGAAGTCAATATTCTTTTGATTGATTTCTATTCTCCCAATTCATATCTTGAATAGTGATAAAAAGATTCTTGAACCATCGTGAGTCTTTTATGATAGAATCTTCATGCATATGATCATGAATTTTCTTCTTTGATAATTCTCCAATCAATATCATTAATGAGCGACTTATGAACAATTCATTCATTGATTGATTTCTCTTCAAAGTTGATTCTAATCATTTTGATGAAGTAATGAGAATAATTTTGACTGTAACAATCATCTTCATCATGAGAACATTCTTTCATCAAAGTTGATAGTGTTCTCTTCTATATGAGAAGACAATATCTTCTTGGTCAATTAACCTTGAATTATTTTGTTGATGATGCAATTCTTCTCATAATTCCTCTCGGTGATTCCACACAATGTTTCTTGTCCATATTTAGTATCTTTGAGATGTTTTAGTTTAGGCATGCATGTAGTTATGAAGGTACAATCAATCATTCTTTTGAATGAAACTTTTGTGTCTTTTCCTTAAACTCTTTTAGAAACTATTTGAAGATCATTCTTGAATCTTCATATCTTGTAGATACTCAAGGTATGTAACAAAAACTCAATCTATGTTTTGTCACATGACTTTTTAAGAATGATCTTGTGTACCATTCAAATATTAACCCTTTATTCCTCGAATTTTTAAGGGCTTTATTGAAAACCATGTGGTGACGAGGATGGGTCAATTGATAGTAAAATTTATCTTCTTGTTTAATCTTCAATCATCGCTCTTTTGATTCAAACAATATTATTTTTATATCTTCTTTGAGCTTGTGATGCTACTGTTTTGGTAATCTTCCACTAAGTATATATATGCACTTGTAAGAGATTTCTTTCTTGTCTACTTCTGTAAAAAGACTTAAGTGCAAACATCAGTTGATCACCATTCATAAAACTTTAGACTTTATTCCAAAAGGTTTGTTATCATTAAAACATTCATCAAAAAGATTTTTGTTTCAACAGAAACATGGTCTCTTTTACAATTGTTCAACATAGTGATCCAATCTTAATGAAGGCTTTGGAAAAAGTGTAGAAGAGTGATATTCCATCTAAGTCACATGTTATAGCTCTAAGACTACTACAATGGAGATCAACAAGAAGATATAAGCTTCAATTCAATGATGTTGAGACTACACCCACCTCTTATTCATGAAATATTTTGTTTCCCTTCAATGATGTTGAGAAAAACAACCACCTCTTATTCTCTTGTCCTTTGATTTTTCCTATAATGTGTGGTCTATTACGAACAATTGGATGGGTTTTCAAGGGGTTAAGCGTATTGAAACTCTTCATGATTTTACTATGCTTGAGAACTTCGGTAGGCATTTCAAGAAAATTTAGTATATCATCTGGGTGGCCGTTGTTTGGTACTTATATTGTTGGGGAATAAAATCATTATTTTTCAAGGGGTGGAAGATTGCACTACGTTGGTTTCGCAAATTAAATTGGTGTATTGGCGGTGGTTTGTTCTAGTTCTGGTAGAAAGGCTGATATGAATTTGTTTGGTTTGTGGAATTGTTCATTGGATTGTTCATGTTAACGTGTCAAGTGTGAGTTAAATTTTTTATATTGGATAAAAAATAGTATGTTGAGCAATATTTACGTGAAATGACCAATATATGTAATGTTATAATGTTTTTGATGAGAATGTGGTGATCTAATTCACTTATTTAGTTGTTTTTAGTTCACCGTGATCATTCACTCTTGTGTTTTGAAGGCTCCCCTTGATAGTCTCCATTATGGTATCAGAGTTTGGTTTGACTTTGTGGGGAGCAACAATACTTTTTGGTATTGAATCAAAGATGTAGAGAATTTTACATTTAATGCAGAGATTATGTGTCAAAATTTCTAAAGAAGTCCCATAAATTTAGTTGATTGTTAAATTTACATCACAAGGGCATATATATTTTCACTTAGTTTTTATTTTTTTGATAAGCAAGGGGTGTATTATTGAATGATGTACAAGGGGTACTTTAACCCATTACAATAATACAAAGATGGCAGGTGGAGTTAACCCCATTACATAACAAGTGATCATTATTGACTATAGAGGCATTCTAAGAGATTATCTAACCAGTTTGAGAATACAAAATTAGATGCCATGTATGTCTTGCTAATTAACCAGCTCCATGATAGAGCTTGAATCTTGGCCTTTAGACTTGTGAAATCTGCAAGACCCTTTGAAAATTATTGCATTCCTCAACAACCAAATGTTCCAAACTGTAGCTAGCCAAATCAAGAAGTGAGTTTTCTGGTATGCCTTTCCCTTTAGCTGTTGTCCATGTTGTAGCAAGTGTTATGTGCCAGCAATGTCTTCATGAATAATGATTACCATCCATTCATGTATCTCTTTCTACAAATCAGCAGAATGCCTACAAGAAAAGAATAAATTGGAGCTTGATTCTACATGTTGTGAGTAGAATACACAATAGTGCTTTGTGAATCATCAAGAATCCCTCTATGCATAAGTGCTGATTTGGTTGGGAGTCTATCCAAGAAAAGTCTCCACCTGAACACGTTGATCTTTGATGGGGCACAACTCTTCCACAATTTATTAATCACTTTCTTTTGGCTTACTTCTAGTGAAGAAGAAGACGCAGATTTCTGCAAAATTTTGTAGCATGTTTTGACCGAGAAACGTGTGATTCTGTATGGAATCCAACTCCTTCGATGGTGTTATTCCTTGTAGCACTGCTTTCAAATATGGTAATTGTTGCAAAACTGTGATATCGTTGTTTTGACAACCCAGCTCAAATTCCACCTCCATGATGTGTTTTGCCAAATTCCATTGTCTGCAACCGTTGATAATTCTGCGGGTCTAGCCGAATAAAGTGATGGAAATAAACTGCAGAATGGTTCATTACCTAACCATTTGTCCTTCCAAAAATCTATCTCCAATCCATTGCCCAAGTTACATTTAATGTTGTTTGGAAACCATGCTTCAATCGCCATGTTTGTTGTACTTGCAAGTAAAATGTCTTTCCACCAATTCGAGTCCTTTCTTCTTGTCATAGGACCATCACAGCTGAGTACTTTACGAGCTAACGAACCATACTTGAATTATAACATATCATACCACAATGCATTTTTGTCTGTAAGACACCACCACTTCCATTTGTTCAAGAGAGAAATATTGAAAAGCTCAAAGTCTTTCACACCTAACCCACCTTTATTCTTTGGCAGACATACTTGTTTCACTTAGTTATTTTATAGATTGTAGTACGCTTGTATTTCTATGTTTTAAAAATATTATCTCTGATTATAAAAAAGTTATGTCCAATTTTTTTTCCACAAGTTGTCTTATTTTTTTCTCCCTTCAATCCAATACAAACTCACAATTTCATCCTAAACAACCATGCTTTTTTACACGTTTGCATTGAAATACTATATTTATTTGATTAACTAGTGTCCTAAGGGGTGTTTGTTTTCTGGTTAAAAAAATTATTCCCAGGAATGTGGAGGTTGCAATTATAGATTTCTATGTTTGTTACAAAGTTAAAAAATTAACTCCTGAGAATAAAAAATTTCTAGGAAAATAATAACTTCCACTTACCCATGATTTTATTCCCAAGGAAGTGGGCGGGAATAAAAGGTTCCCATGTAAATAGTAATAAAATTGAAATAACTACTCATATACCCACTATCACAAATAATTCTTATGCATCTGACGATTATTTATCAAACACAATTTTTAAAAAATACCCAAGAATAAGATGCCCATTATTATTTCTCATGAGTGAAATTTTCAAACTTTAAATTTTACTAATCAACTTATCATCAAATCAAAAAATTCTAATTGATTTTTTGTTGTTGTTGTTAAGTAGTTTAGTAGCTAGAAATTCGCTCTTAAAGTGAATAAGTAAGGAATCTGATGTTCGAACCCCCGACTCATGCATATGAAATGTGATATCTCTACCAATTGAGATATGCAGACTCAATTGATTGAATTTACTTAGAATTTTCTTTATTCAATAATTTCAAATGAGTTTGATAAGTTTTTCAAAAATACAAAGTAAATATCAACGGTAGATTATATAAGTATAACTACAAATTTCATAGAATTTTATGTGTTTGATTGTTAATATAATACGACAATAATCAATAGATTAGTGAAATTCAATGTTTATATAACTTATTGGCTTAATAGGTCTTTTAGTCCCTTAATTAATTTCTAGTTTTCAAATTGGTCCCATAAGTAATAAACTCCATGTTTGAGTCCCTTAGTTTTCCTTCCGTTTGTCAAAAAAATCCCTTCTGTCAAAACATAAAACTTCTGTTAGTTTAAGTTAGAAAACCAAAATAAACAAAATAAAACCCCATCATCATGCTTCCCAGCAACATAAATCTTGAAAACTCAAAACCAAATTGTGAGAATCAACAAACAATTTTGCTATAACCCAAAATTTTGAATCTCAATCTCTCTCGCGAATTGTTCTCAATCACTCTCATCCCCTTTGAATCTCAAAACCCAAAATTTTGGTTGATTTCGTTTCTCACATTAATTTCAATTTCCCCTTCACCTCAACCTTAATTTTTTTTATTTCATTTCTTTCAGATCCCTCATATGCATCTCACTGTTGTCATTCAATTTCTTCAAGATCCCTAACTTTCGAATTCTGGATTTCGACTTAAGAATGACTCAGCAACCGATTCATAGAAGCAGAATCCGGCGGCGGACAAACCCAAAATCGGGCCACTGTTCATCGCTGTTGTTCCTAATTGCGAACCCACCCAATTTTCACACGCCATGGTAATGAAGTTTTCGTTGCTGGGTTTGTGTTGTTTTTCCTAACTATTCAACTTTTTTGGGGAAACATGGGTTTTATGTTGAAGATCTGTTTGTGAGAGAGTGTTGAAGAGCAATGGTGATGATGGAACGACCGAAATCAGAGATCCCCTTTGCATTGTTAACCTTCTTATTCCTTCTGCTACTTCTTTTGTGTAAGGGTTCAAGAAATACAACAGAAAACGAATTGAATCTCAGCAATTAATTCATTAAATTGTATAAATGGAATAACAATTTAGAGATCTAGCATTGACAGTACAGTTATCACCGTTTGGATGAATTTAAGAAAATGCAGAAAACGTGATTTTTTTAAAGCTTCGAAAAATCTAGTTGATGAGATGAAGATGATGATAATTTTAAAGTTTGATGAATTTCTGGAATTTTTCTGGGCTTTTGTATGAAGATTATGAGGATGATGATTGTGCGCTCTCGTAAAAAAAAACGCAAACTTTGAGCGTATACGAACGCTCGAAAAGTTATGTGAAGTCGCCACCAAAGTTTTTGTTTAAAGGGAACGTTGATAAACCCTTAAGTTTTTTATTTTAAAAGGGAAACGATAATAAAACCCTTGACGATGAGGAAAGGATGGTTATCGCAACCATTACCGGGTTCGGGAGTCGATTACGCAAGGGGAAGATATTAGCACCCCTCACGTCCGTTGTACTCAACGGGAACCTCCTAGTTAGTTAAGGCTAAAAATGTTTTTTTTAAGTTTTGCTTGCATGCATTAAATGTATATAAAGATAATAAAGAAGGGGGAAGAAGTTTATTTTTTTATTAATGTGCTTGACAAGATGATGATCTTTCTCCTACGTATCTCCTGGTGCAATGGAGAAATCAAAGCTACGTAGTTCTTTGGTAGAAAAATATTTATGTGTTGGTTATTTTTTAAAGAACGATGTTTTTGATCGTATTCTTGCGATTAAACATAGCTTGTGTGCTCGCGCATGGGAGGCTTAAGCGTTTGTTTCGAATCGCGCTAGAATAGATAAAACATGTCCGTTGGGGAAAAGAGGTTTGAATTGGCCGCGAGGGGCCAAGAAAGATTAAAATGACTCAACCGAGTCGAGAAAAGGTTCTATTGATCCAACGGGATCAAGAAAAGATTCAATGGACTCAACGGAGTCGAACATTGAATCAAATGGTCACGGGGGACCAAAAGGGTTTGAATTGACCACAAATGGCCAAGAATTGGTTTTGGTGTGGTTGGATACGTTGGAAAACAGAATGACGATTGTCCGAACAACGAGACATACGTCAAACATTCGTTCAATCGGGGAAATGGAGAGACATACGTCAAACCACCCCTTTTTCATTCAAGTTTGCATTTTGAAACTAAAAAAAGTATTTTTCTTGGTGAAGTTTGAAAAGAATGACGATTGTCTAAACAACGAGACATGCGTCAAGCGTTCGTCCAATCGGGGAATGGAGAGACATACGTCAAACCACTCCTTTTTCATTCATTGATGAAACTTAAGAAATCCCAAAGTAACCAAAACACTTAGTTGTTTCAATGAAAAAAGTTTAATGCTCAAATTAGTTGTTGCAATCTATGAACAAGTGTTGTTCAAATGTGTGAAAAATGCACAAGTCATGAAAATGAACAAGTTTATGGAAAATGCACAAATTTGTGAAAAATGCACAAGTTCGACTCAAGTTTGAAAAAGTGAACAAGTTTCTTATTATTCAAGTAAACTAATTAAAACTTGTGATTTTCCAAACGTATGCAAAAACCCTTTGTTATATTTTGAACCAAAATGAATTTTAATCCCCTAAAGTTCTGAATATTCAAGGCAGAACCTCAGAAATTTGCTTCAAGAAGCCTGAACTCAGAAACTGAGTTCTGTCATGGTCGCTGAGCGACCAGAGCTTCGCTCTGCGAACTCTGCGAAATTTTGAGTTCAGAAGCTGCTTCTGAACTGTTGTTCAGAAACAACTTCTGAACAAGCTTCAAAACTTTAGGAGGAGTGAAAAGCTTTTGAAATTAGCAATAAAATGAGTGCAACACTTCAGTTTAAATGTTTTGCAAACCTTGGGATTTCTTTTGAGTTTCAAAAATGTTTTAAATAAAAAATGAGTAAAACTTAAAAATGCAAAACTGAGATTGAACCAAGTTGGAATCAAAAGCAAATGCAAACAGTATGTAAATGCAATATAAACAGGTTAGAATGACTTACCAACTCCTAGCCCAAAGCTTTTGTTGCAAGGAAATGGAAGAGACTTTGGATGTTTATGGTTTTGCAAAGTTGGAAGTGTTTGATGAATGCAAACAGCAAGAACAAAGATAGATTGCTGTTGTTCTTCACTCTTTGTGTGAGGTGCAGTGGTTGTCTTGAGGGCTTGGTTACTTGGTACTGGTTTGGGATGATTTGTGCAAGAAAAGGATTGGAACTTTGCTCTAAACCTCTCAAAACCAAACTCTGTTTTTTGTGAAAAACAACTGCCTGAAATTCACTCTCTAAGGACTGGTTTTTTTGCTCTCAAATCTCTCTCTTGTGCTGTGTTAAAAGATCTGTGTGTTAACTCTTCAAATCTGTCCATAATCCTGCAGCAATGCATGGCTTTTATAGGCAAATTAGGATCAAAATGTCATGATGGAAAATCTTACAGCAGGGCTGTTTTTGTGTTATGATCATGACTAATTTGCCTTGCATTTAATGCTAAAGGGAAGAGGTGACCTTGCCTTGCTGCAATGGTCAAGACCTTGGCCAATTTCAGAACCCAAAGCAGCTGAAATCTGACAGAAAATTGCTGGAAATCATGAAACCAAAGCTGTTTGCAAAACAGGGCAGCAATTTTGCCTCAAACTTTGAATGGTTTTGAAAAAGCCTATGGCAAGGTGGTTGCTGGAATATAGCAGGGTCAGTTGCAGGCACAAATGGTAGGGGAAATGGGCTGCCCAAGGTCAGCAAGTGGTTGGGTTACTTGATGGATTTTGCTTCTTCTTCCTTGCTTTCTTGCTTTTCAAATGCCACATGTTTCTTTTCTTTCTCTGCTGAATCCAGCATTAAATATGATAATAATAGATAATAATAATAATAGATGATGACATGAATAATAATCATAAAAATAAAAGAAAGATAAATCAGAAAATCAAAACCTGCAACAGAAATCGCAGATTTCGCAGAGCGATCGGGATATCGCTTTGCGAAATTCATCGCAGATTTCGCAGAGCGATCGCAACATCGCTTTGCGAAATCCTCCTTTTCTTTTTGTTGACTTTTTGTTGACTTTGACTTTTCTCTTTTTTTTTGACTCTTTTTTTTTGAAAAAGCTTGGGACGAAATTAGGGTACAACAATGATGATGATGAAGATGAATGGAGAAGATGAAGAAAGGGAAGAAAAATTAGTTGTTGTTTGTTCACTGTAAGTACAATGGGCCTTCACGATCCAGCGGTCTTCTTTTTTTAAAAAATATCGAAGGGTTAAAATTGGAAAAATTAATAAGGTCTATGGTGGACCACCTACAATGTTGGTCCACTATAGACATTTAGGGTTAAACTTAACAGAGGTGGATTTATTTGACTAACGGAGATTAACTTGAGGGACCAAAACGTGGATTTTATTAATTATGGGACCAAAATGAAAACTGGAAATTAATTAGGGGACCAAATGACCTATTAAGCCTAACTTATTACATGAAATAATTTAAGGGGGTTTAAATAGTTCAACTGATTTGAGTTAAGGGTTAAGAAATTGCAGGTTCGTGGTTCAAATCCTAACAAAAGAGAAAAAAAAATTAACATATTAACATTTGTAACTAAAAAAAAATTAACCTTTAAAAAAATTGTCATTAAAGAAAAATTAAATAAAATAATTTAGTCATAAACTACTCTTAAAGTAATTTTTTGAACTTTTAATAAATTGAGTACATAATTTTAATATAAAATTTCAACTTTTAGTACTAACATGTGCTCTATGTACTGTACACACTTGTTAGCATTTTTTAAAGAATAATAGCAAAATGAAATTACTAACAGATTCTACAATTATCTGATCAATTGGTCTTCCGCCAAAAAAAAAAATTACTAACAAATTGGTCAAACTAGCAAGAGACTTATTTTTTTTTTGAAGGGGGACAAACTAGCAAGAGACTTGAACATCTTAATTCGATTTCTGCCTCATACATATGGAAAAAATCCACCTTGTATATTTCACAGGTTCTTCGGTGGGAATTAATCTTTTTTAAGTCGCCATAGAAACTTCATACAAATATTATGGTAAGAAGAAAATGAAACTAGTATGAAGAGTTTGCAGCTTGAGCATACAACAACGTTAAAACTCTTAAGGAGAGTTTGCCGCTTATTTAGACCCTACAAAACTCGAGAAATTAGTGTACGAAGTTACGCACGAAGATACATGTTTTAGGAAGAAAAAAAAAATGAAACTATACACATGAGAAATAAAGTAATTTTGTTGGTTTTTTCTACATTGCCCTTCAATGATTTGGAGGTAATATACCCCTTTAAAAAAAAATCCAATTTTTTCATCTTTTTTCTTACAATCAAATATCATTTTCATCTTCAGAACATCAAACTTCTTCATCTGCTTCATTCAACATATGATTTTCATCTCCTTCGATCCATAATCAAATCAGATTTGTCGTTAGGGTAAATTACCCCAATTCATTAGGGTAATGTAAGCCTCAACTATTTTGTTTGTCGGACCAAGGAAAGAGTGGTACCCTCATGTTTTTCATGAAAGAGAATTCTTAATTCTGACCGTGTTTCAAAGATAACTAGCTGCCGTGTAAGGAAGCTATAGCAAACAGACAAAAAATGAGGTACTACCTTAATTTAATTGGTACCCACGTGCCATGTTTGATTGTTAGATGAAAACTCAACAAGTCAAGGAAGTGATGAAATTAGCGGCACATCCATCACCATAAAATACAAAATATCTATTCGAGTAAAAAAAAAAAATCTTTACATTCAGAGGATTCTAAAAAGGCATGCTTGTGCAGCATCAAAAATTCAAAGAAGATAACGACAATCATTCAATTTCAATATTAAGAATCAACAGCAACCTTGTTTTATAAACCGCATGTTTTTTAATGTGAACTAGTAAAATACCCGTGCTGACGCACGGGTACAGTAAGAGTTTAATATTTATAAAATGGTATGTTAAATTTAAATAAAAACGTATTTATTGTTTATAGAATATTTTTGACATGAATATATTTTTGAAAATGTTATTGTAATAAGGTTTGCGTTTATTTAAGTAAGTATTGGAGTTATATAAGGTGGTGAAGGAATCATGTACAAACATTGTAATTTCAAACATTGTAATATTGAATTGACATACTAACCTTAAAATTTAGATTTTCAGAAACTTACAACTTGAATTTAATTTGAATTTAATATTAAGAGTATAAGCGCCATATCAATGGGTTACTAACGCGATAGTTACGGACAATGGGAATGGAGAAAAAATGGTGATAAAACATTGAAGTATGTACCAATATTGTTGAAGTAATGAATAAGAAATGAGATTTTTGTGGTACTCACCATAACAGCACTACCCTTAGCATTACCATCTGAAACATTAGTAACCCATTGATATGGATAAGAAAAGTCTTCATTTGAGTCAAGAGCATTATTGTCTAAGGCAATGAGATAAGGTCAAATACGAATGTAAAAAGTCATGAACATAAATTAAAATTAAAGAAGGAATAATAGTAGGATGCTAATAATATACAATAGGCAAGCGCGGACCAACAATGTCATTAATACAGAATAAATTGTACCAAATCCTAGGTTAGTTAACACCAAGTAAATCACATGACATCTAAATAAACCATGAAGTACCCTAATCGAAAATACTAAATATCAGACTACAATAACTATATTCCATCCTTAATCCTCATCCTCCGCACGGACAACTTGAACACACATTTTATTCGGAGGATCCTCCAAATCAAAAATGAGCTTATCATTTTCTTTTAGTCTGCGGTCTCTAAGAAATTCAAACCATTCTCCGCCTAAGAATTTTTCTGCATTTCTGCGACCGGTAATAACACGACATTGATATTGTTTGCGTGTTTGAACATCTTGCAAAGTAATCCGCATTGATTTTTTTCTTAAGACCCTCCTTGCGACTCCAGTGGGAAAATGCTAGCAAAAAACGCCAAAATCAATTTATTTACGATGCAAGTTTACATGACAACAAACTATAGACAATAAATTAACAATATTAAAATGATAATATCAATGTTTTGCAAATTTGGATATTACACAAATTATATGCATAACATAGTGTATAATGGATAAGCATAAGCAAAAATATAGTTCAAAGTGAGGTTAGAAACAAATTGGTAACCTATAGTCAAAGTAAGAATAAAGTAGTCAAAATCTTTACAATTGCATAGGGTAAACAAATTGACGTCAATAAAAGAGATAAAATTGTCATTACAATCATAGAGATAAAATTTCTATCTTTAAATTTGTTAGCCTAAGTCATGTTTAAAGTTGTCAAACATGTGTTATTATTAGATGGACATGTAAGTTACTTTCAAGCCTACTAACAAATGTATTTTATAATGAAGTGTGATATTTAAGTAATTGAAGAAAGTAAAAATGAAGTTTGCATACCATCACTTGGAAGCCCTTAGTAGGTGATGCCATGGCCTCTGTTACCGGTTTCACAAAATGGTAGTCTCCAACCAGTTCCACCTCTTCTACACCTTCAGCAGCACCTTCCTCCACATCCGGAACTTCTTCAACCTCACTGTCATTTTCGTCCTCCGCTTGTGGGCCAGCAAATTCGTCATCGGACAAAATCTCGATGGGCTCTTCCTTAACGGTTATCGTGTGCAAAATTGGAACATGTACAATTTCTAGCTGTGTCATGGTGAAGTAATTGACAGAACCCATATAATCCAGCCTCACTCTTGTTGGATTCTGCAGGTTAAACTCCCTGGCCACTCTTATACCACTTGTCATATAGACTCCGGTCTCGTCTCTTCCGAAGTGAGTTATAATAGTTCTCCCTTCGGCATCACAGAGCAAAGCAGACCTATTGACATCAAGTTGATCACGGTGTTTACGGATCCATTTGCTATGGATGCGTATTCTTCCCTATAATATAATTATAAAAACACCATTAATGATTGGTCAAAATTAAATTAAAAATTTCAATAAGCATGTTAAGGAGGAAGTTTTGACCTGATCAGGCCATATAATGGATTCCAATACTTCTCCTCTATGAGCAAGGGTAACACCTGGTAACCATCTAAAAATGTATGAAAAATGAAAGTGAGCTTTAGTGAAGTAGTTGGATAAAACAGTATTAGCTCAACAGGTATGAAGTGAAAGAAAAATGGCTATTATCAGTGTATTTCGTGTGAAATAAGTAGATTATAAATTAACAGCAGATAGACATTTGAAATATTAACATTGCATGAAAAGATGAAGCAAGTAATGTGAGTGATAGCAATCAAGCTATAACATAAAGAATGTGTTGAAAGCTATTTAGAGTGATAGCAATTAATGTATAACATAATGAGTGTGCTTAAAGATATTTTATACATGAATAAAAAAAAACCAGAAAAAAAAATTGGTTGGGAATCTAGATTGTGGGACAAAAGGATAAATTTTATTTTGGAACCAAAGGATAATGTAGTCAGAAATCGTGTGCAGAGAGAAGGAGGGAATCTACTGTGGCATGCATGTTAGTAACAAACACAATTGATGGCTTAATGAGTTAATCAATTAAATCACTTAATCAGTTAAAACCCAAAATTGTACTAATTGAGCGCTTGATGGGGACAGTTTGAAGCAAAGGCAAAGACAAAATAATGTTTGATTCAACAAAATAAGGTAGGGTTTATGTACCTTTGTTCATTCTCAGCCATTATGTAGTGGTCCCGTAGGAAAGTTCGAACGATCGAGATAATTGGTGCAGGGAGCAAGCGATGCAGAGGAAAGTGAAAGGAATGGATGGAAGGGGACCGTAGGTTTCAACTTTAAAGGAATGGATGGAGAGGAAAGTGAATGTTTGTTTAGGTCATTTATGGCAAATGGATATGTAATGGTTTAGTAACAAAATCTCAGCCACATAAAAGACAACACTGACTTATCATTTTCCATTTTGATTTATATATGATTTAATTATTTTGGGTTTTAAGGTTTGAGTTTCATAGTATATTTTATTTATACAAAATTAGGCCCAATACGTACATATTGTATATTGTATTTCCCTCTAATTAAAGACACCTTATTTTAATTTTAGTTATAATTTGATGAATATTAGATTTAATGATTATAATTTGCTAGATAGCTCCATTTAGAAAAAACATAAAATTCAATATTCCCTATCTTGTCTGATCGTAATTCGTTTATTGTTTTCAATTTCCTTTTTGAGCAAGGAATATCGTCTTCGCCAGTTAAGGAAATATTGATGGCGCGTGTGCATTGATTGATTTGAAGATGGTCAGATGATACAGTATTCAGTACTTGATAGGAGCAGAGAGGTCGTCAGTATTTGAGCATCAGACTTTGATACTCAGTATTTGATCTTCATAGTTTTTATTCAGACTATGGTATTCAGAATTTGTACTTGATAGGAGTAGAGAGGTATTCAGAATTTGTGCTTCAGACTTTGTTATTCAGACTTTATTAAGGCAGTATTAGTAATTCAGACTTTGTTGTTCAGACTTTCTTATGCAGTATTTGTACTTGATAGGAGTAGAGAGGTCTTCAGTATTTGTGTGTCAGACTTTGTTATTCAGAACGTGTTTTTCAGACTTTTGTATTCAGACTTTATTAATCAGTATTAGTTCTCCAGACTTTGTGATTCAGACTTTCTTATTCAGTATTTGTGGTTCAGACTTTCTTCTGTATTTGTGGTTCAGACTTTGTTACTCAGTATTTATGGTTCAGACTTTGTTACTCAGTATTTGTGATTCAGACTTTGTTAATCAGTATTTGTACTTGACAGGAGTAGAGAGGTCTTCAGTATTTGGGCTTCAGACCTTGCTCCTGAAGACTTTGTTCTTCAATATTTGTTGTGCAGACTTTGGTCTTCAGTAGTTGACCATTGTTGACTTCTCTCACCCTCTTCAGAATTTACTTTTATTCCAATAGCGATGACATCTGGTCTTCGTACAGTATTGTTTCATTTTATTATTTTTAACTGTAGTCCTGCACACCTATAGAATACAATAGTAATGCCAATTGTTTTTAATACTCTGTTATCATCAAAACTTAAGGTGGGTTTAGTAAAATGCATTTTGTTCTAACAATTGTTTAATAGATAGAATGTTAACTTAGCTTCAGGAATGGAGGTTTGTAAGCTCCCACTAAGTTCAATAGTCCATAGGAAAAGATTTGAAAGCTTTTCCTAAGTTTTATCTTAACATTTAATTTTAATATAAACACAAATCAAAGCAACAACGTATATATTGGTTCAGAGATTGCAATTGTTGCAGCTGCAAATTACAGTGTTATGTTGCAGCTGCAAAGCAACAACGTATATACTCCCCATGTTGTCATTATCAAATACATCAGAAGTTAAATAGATAAGAGAGTAGAAATTTAAAACCAATAGTTGAGAAGTAGTAGCAAGGAAAATTGATATTAAGGAAAAAAAATACGGATACATAAGTACAAAAAAAACAAAAGTGCTAAGACTACGAAATCCTAAGGTTTAGGTTGAAGGAGGGACAGGATGGTCTTGATATCAGAATTTGAGGAGTTCTGGTTCTGAATGACAGTCAGGAGCTGTGCTTCCATTTCTTTCTGCTTGCTTGCAATTTCAGCCGAAAGAGTCTCTTGAGCAGCCAACCTATCTTTAACATCAGCTTTGAAGGCTTCAAACTCAGGATTTTCTAGAATGCTCTTGGACACAACAATCTCTTCAGGAGTAAGTAGGGACTTGAAGTGTTCTCTGAGAGACTTATCAGAAGCTTCAACAGTGTCCCAGTGTGAGTAGTCAGTTAAGAGCAACATTCCTTTCTGCCTTAGGTTGGCTAACTTGACCTCAGAATTTACTCCCTCAATCCAAGCATTGATATCATTTCTGTATCTCTTCACATCTCCAGCACTTGCCTGTGACAGTTCCTTCAGCATGTTGTCAATCTTAAGACGCAGGTCATCCCATAGCTGTAGATGATCTTGAGCACTTGCTGAAGAGAACCTGTTCATGTACAATTCCTGAGCTTCCTTAAGCAACATCTGTCCTATCTTCTCAAGATCTGGGTTGGGTTCAGATCGTGGAGGTTTAGGGACAAAAACAGGAATAATGCTTTTAGGTAGGGTGGTGGAGGATGAAGGGATGTCAAAAGTTTGAGTGGCTGCAGAAGATGAAGGAGACAACTGGATTGTCACCTGATCTTCTGCAGGAGTGATTGTGTGATCTGTTGAGATGAAGGGTTCAGGATTTTGCGTGGTAGTGTCAGAGATTGATATGTCAGTGGTTTGGTCAATAGCAGAGTCTGGGTTAAGTGTTTGAGTGGGTGTTTGATGGGGAGAGAGTCTGGATGCAGCAGGTACTGAAAGCAGTCCAGAGTCCCAACCAGCAGCAACTGACTCATGGGCAGTAGCGTTGAGATCTCCAGGACTTACTGCAGCAGAACCTGAAGCTTGTTGGTGTTCAGAGGGAGAGGTTTGGTTAAGGTCACCAAAGAGATGTTCCTCCAATGCACGCATGGCATCATCATGGGCTTTCTTTGCTTCCTCTTCCATTCTAACATGAAGATCATCATGTGATTTGTTGGAGAGGGATTCAGCAGTTTCTTGTTGGGTAAAGGCAGGTTCAGTGGTTTCAGTTCTTGGTTTATGATGGGTTATAGTGCCCCAGGTTTCAGTGGTTGGAGAGGGTGATTTTGAAGGAATGACTTCATTTTGGGTTTGGTTAGGTAGATCAGGAGTAAGGTTTTGGAGGAGAAGATCAGGAGAAGAAGTAGAAAGTTGCTCAGGAATTACAGGAATTGTACCTTGACCTTGAACAGAGGATTCAGTTCCATGATCCTGAAGCTTCTTGCTCTTCCTCAGTAGAGGGACCTCTTCAGATTCTGTATCAGAGTCTGTAACGACCAACTTTCTGACAGTCTTCTTAGGTCCAGCAGGAATCTTCTTTGAGCCACGAGCTTCCACCTCTTGAACTGGCTTAACAGGTGTCTTAGCCTGCTTAGCTTTCTTGGCCACAGGAGCAGAAGACTCTCCAGCAGTTTCACCAGCTTTTCTTGACCTCTTCTTTTTCTCAACATACACACTGACGGAGGGTTCTTCAGGAATATCATCCATTGTTAACTCCACACCAGTGTCCTCTTTCACTGTCTTCATATAGTCAAGAATGACTTCCAGAGGTTCGCCTTTGTGGATGATCGGATAATCTTC
Source organism: Medicago ruthenica (assembly GCA_018208015.1). Taxonomy (NCBI): domain Eukaryota; kingdom Viridiplantae; phylum Streptophyta; class Magnoliopsida; order Fabales; family Fabaceae; genus Medicago; species Medicago ruthenica. Next base: position 16,318 of record WNNG01000501.1, on the reverse strand, counting down.
CATGAGGTTGGTGCTTTTCTTATTCAGGAGAAGAGGCTTCATTGGATAAATAAAATCCTTCTTTTTCCTGATGCTCATATGATATAGAATGTTGGCATTGAGCATCTGTCCATAAGCAATATCCAAGTCTTCCACAGCTCCTGCTCTTTCCAGAGCTTCCAGTATTCTGCCTTGATAGAACAATTCAGACAGCAATCTCCCATATACAACTGTAGTGCTAGCCTTTCTACAGGAGCTCTGAATTGCTTTGCAGAGATGGTTAAAAACATACCCAGCCAAGTTCATCGGAATTCCATTTGCCAAAAAATAAAGAAAGTGTTTGTGATCCCATGAAATCTGGTCAGATGCAGAATTCCTTGGTAGAATAGAACTGAGTAACACCTTGAAAAGCATCCTCTGAAGCACAAACATGTTCTTGACCTTGTTAAGGTCATCCTTGACCTCAAACAATTTCTCCTTGACTTCATTTGCAAGTCCATAATTGCTTCCAGATTCCAGTAGACAAATACCTCTGTTAGGGACCTTTAGCAGCTTTGCAATTGTTTCTTGAGTAATGGTGACATCCACTCCCATTACTGAAGAACGAATCTCTGTTTCCTTGAACTCAGGCAGCCCTAACTCAGCCCTTGTTTTATTTTTGTTCTCAGTGGGATTCTCAGCAATTTTCGTGTACAAACGAATGTTATCTGCCTCTTGATCGTAAACTTCCGCCCGAACCCAGAAATACTTGACCAAGTTTTGATAGGTTGGACCATTCAACATATCAAAATACGACATCCAACCTTGAACTTCAAAAAACGGTTTAAGTGGAAAACCATTGCACTTCAGAGACTCAAAATCAACCATGTGTTCTATTAATAACTTGAGTTGATGCTCACGAACAGTAGTTGTTCTTGGTTTGATGAACACAGATTTACCCGAATCAACGTTGATAGCCATAGATGAGGATGATGAACCAGCCATTGAAGTTGAATGTAGTAGTTTACTGGTTTTAGGGTTTTGGTATTTTAGAGAGAAAGAAGTAATAGAATTCTGACGGTTTAGATAGAAAAGAAAGTGTAAGTAGTGAAGTTTAGGTAGTGGGTGATGGTGTATAAGTGAAATGAGTTTTGAAAAGATTTGATTTAAAATAATTTTTTTAATCAACTGACACAGGGGGCGCGAAAACTTCGATAACTGTACTTACTGCATAAATCATCATTAACAATCCTTTACCAAACAGATTTCAGACACGTGTAAAGAATTTATTTAATATTAAGTGGTAGAAAAGAGTTTTCAAAACGTTTCCACTTATATAGGTCAAACCCAACTAATCAAATTCAAAGGACAGATGTCGTAATCTTTCAGAGGTTGCAGAACAGGAGTTTTGCAAATCCTGAGGACCACCAAAGTCTGGAGGATGTTTCAGAAGTTAATACTCTTCAGAGGTTCTGAAGCGTAGTAAGTCCTGAAGGTTGATGATTTAAAATAAACCAACGATATTCAATGGGTTTACTGTTATTTGTGGCACCCTTATACTTCAACAATAAAAATAATAAAACTAATTAAAAATGAGTTATTTTATAAGATTTATTTTAAATTCAGCAATTTTGACTTCTACGGTGAGACGTTTCGTGTAATACATGGTCCACGTGACATACCTGAGGACAGATGTTGTAATCTTTCAGAGGTTGCAGAACAGGAGTTTTGCAAATCCTGAGGACCATCAAAGTCTGGACGATGTTTCAGAAGTTACTACTCTTCAGAGGTCCTGAAGCGTAGTAAGTCCTGAAGGTTGATGATTTGTCAACCAACGATATTCAATGGGTTTACTGTTATTTGTGGCACCCTTCTACTTCAACAATAAAAATAATAAAACTAATTAAAAATGAGTTATTTTATATGATTTATTTTAAATTCAGCAATTTTGACTTCTAGGGTGAGACGTTTCGTGTAATACATGGTCCACGTGACATACCGTTAATTTGATTTTATTTTTAACCTGAAGTTAACAAAATGACAAATAACAAAGGATTTCAAAATGCAGGGACTAAAGCCAAAAAAAAAAAAAGTGTAGGGACCAGTGCAAAAAACATGGTGATATAGGAGGGACAAATCAAATATTTAATCAAGATATCTAATAATTTGTGTCTCAATTTGTGGTCTTTCATATTTGGTATTTTAAAAGGACATATATAATAATTAGTCACGGCTTGATTTTATTTTAAGGTTAACTTACATAAAGATATTAATTTATCAAAGTCTACATGTAATATTTATGTAAGAAAAAAAATGGAAATTGTAGAGGTTATCAGTTGTTTTAGAATATAGTTGTTTTATTCTCTTTAAAGTAGCACAATGTCTTACATTTCTGAACTTGCAATATTGTTTGATTCCTAAAGCAAGATTCTTTAAGTGATATGATGTATCAATGAACTTTATTAAATTCAACATTCAATAATGCACATGCAATACTATTTAAAATTTTTTATTGTCTTGAATTACACATCCCATCGTGTACTGTGCGCAAAGCGTCATATTATTTAACTTATCTGTTATACTGTACTATAGTTGGGTAGTATATTTATTGAGTCTTTAGTGAAAGTTATTGGTTGAACACATACAGGTTGGTAGGTGGAAAGAAAAGGAGACTAAAATTGTTAAGAAATAAAGTGTGAAACGGGTCTTCTTCTTCTTCCAGGTATGCAGTGCAAATTAGATATTGTGATTTTAATAGTTTTATGTGTTATTGGTCTATCACTTTGTGAAGAATATGAATTAGATTCAGTAACAATACGAAGGAACCAACAATTTTGAGTACTACACAGCATGTCTAGTGTTAATGTCATTTGATAACAAACTGTAACTGAATCATGGTAGTGAGATGATGGAAGTGAATTGGAAATTGGGATATATTACAATAAGCAACTGATCTAATATAAATATTATGCAGTGACCATTCAATATGTAGTATTTAAGAGTTAACAACTAAGTTCTTGAATAATTTCAGGTAGAACTACGAAAATGGAAGAGTTTGATTTATATGATGACACAGCAAAGTAACGGCTTCATCATGTATGGTACCTGTAATGTAAGTGCACAGAATTAATAAACATTAACCTGAATAATTCCAAAGTAAATATTATACATGTTAATATTTAGAATATAGTTATTAGTGAAAGTAATGATGAGAATACTTACTTGTCAAACATTTTCAAAGACTTCTTTATAAACAACATTTGTTGTAGTGTCTTTTGGTAAATTATTTTCATCATGTATGAGAATCTTTATACCCTTTTTGCTTGTAACTCTTGAGATTGCGACATAGATTTGGCCATGACTGAAAACATCTTTAGGTAAATAAAGCCCAACCCAATCAAGAGACTGTCCTTGTGATTTGTTGATAGTCATTGAATAAGAGCATACAATTGGAAATTGTCTCCTACATAATTTGAATGGCCATGGAGATTGAGATGGAGACATATCCATACGTGGAATATAGATAATATTCCCATGATGCTTGCCACCCATGATCTTGGCTTCCAATACATGATTTGCAAGCTTTGTAACTATCAATCTTGTTCCATTACACAAACCTTCTGATTGATCAATATTTCTCAAAAGCATAATAGGACATCCAACTTTTAATTTGATCTTATGGTTTGGAATTCCAGAAGTGCGTAGGGTGCTTAGAAATTCAGGTGTTAATACATCAGTAATAGTGTTATCATGGATTTCTGATCTATCAATTGAGTTGGCACTTAAATACACTCTCTCTTCACCTACATAGTTAAATGACAACATACATTTAAAACATATAAAAGAGAATTGAACTAAATTTGTGAGATAAATTGAGTAAACTATTAATACCTGGCATTAGACCCAAAACATATTCATTGATTTGATCAACAACCTCAATAGTTGATGCCAATATGGCTCTGCTCTTCAAGTAGTCATAAGAGTTGTAATTTTCCAAGAAGTTAGGGTACGTGCTTTGTACAATTGCAAGGATTGGATCCTCAAATTCCGTGATCAACATATCTTTAGGAATAGGTATTTCAGCATAACCATCATTAGGCTCGCTTATTTTCCCCTCTCCAACACTTAAAAGCCAGTCTGAAAACAAAGAAATTTCTTCATTTTCTTTTGGATCAGAACCATGTTTCAATCGCATATTTTTTGTCAACTCCAGAACTTGACAGTGATCCCAAATATATGAAGCATTTATGGAGGCATGTACAATATCAGAACGACTACCTCTAGGTATAACTGGCAAAATCTGTCGAAAATCCCCACCAAACACTATAACCTTACCCCCAAAAATGGTTTCACACTTTGTATCAGCGTCACCCATGATATCCTTAAGAGTTCTATCCAAGCACTCAAAAGTATATCTATGAGACATCGGTGCTTCATCCCATATGATTAGCTTTGTTTGTCGAAGAAGGTCTGCCATATCACTGTCATGATCTATTTTGCAAGTTGAGTTATCTAATGTAGGCACAGGCAATTTAAACTTTGAATGTGCAGTCCGGCCTCCGGGTAGTAGTAGAGATGCAATCCCGCTTGAAGCCACAGTCAATACAATTTCATGTTTAGAACGTAATGCACTTGCAAGTGTACGCCACATAAATGTTTTGCCTGTCCCACCGTAACCATGCAAGAAGAAAACACCTCCTTTCTGATCATTAACTGCCAACATGATCTTGTCATATATGATTTTCTGCTCATCTGTTAAAGAAACATAATCACAATGTCAGCAGCGATTGAATAAAATATAATGAGATTTATTATAGTAATTGTAACAAAAAGTTATAATACCTGTAAGTGACAAAAACAATTCTTGAAATTCTCTCTGAAGGGTTTCTATATCATAACTACGCTCATCGTAAATTAATCTATTTCCCAATTGCTCAAGGACATATCCATTTGGATAAGGTAATGAACTAAATTCTTTCAAAGTCCTCCTACTTGATTGTAATAATTTTTCAATTTCAATCAAGGTCAAATTATGCACTTGTTCATCACTGAGCAGCAATTCTGTTGAACATATTATAGTACGGCAAGGAAAAATAAATAAACATATTAAGTATAATGATTTGTTTCAGTTCAGAAATGTAAAAATATTAAGCAAAATACCTTGATTGTTTGCCAAGATACGCTGATCGCGTAGGATCCCATCGGACAACCACTGAACTGTTTTATGCCATACATGAAGTGGTCTATTTAGTGCTCCGGAAAGTAACATAATCACAAACAATCTTCTTAAAAAATAACCTGAACCCCATTGATATGCTTCTCTAATAGCACCAATGAATTCCATGTCATCATTGAGGAATCCCATTGCAAAGCAAGCCTCTCTAAATGATAGATATTGTATATCACCAACTTTGCGAATTTCTTCATATGTTTTGGTCCTTTAGAAACAGTTAACATCAACCTCAAATAGAACAACTCTCCGGTTGTCGGTGGAACCCATATCAATCTACCAATAGTAAACCCCTTCTTTCTAGGTGTCCAGACCCTTTTTTTTTTGTTATACACAAATTTGGTAACAAATTCCCCGTATGTCAATTCTCTTGCAGCCTCAAAATCTTGATTTGCTTGTAGCCAAGCTGTGAACATTGACTCGGTTACACTTGCCTTTTCAAGAACATTTTCCATAGTTGAATGATCAGTAAAGTAAACGCATTTGTCTCCAACTAAATGGAAAAACATACGTTCAACTGCTGGTTTTCTGCCATGAATTGAGAATGATAGAATTCTCCAACATGCCTCACTTGGTGATATATACCTACAATCCAAGTATTGTTTTATTTCATCGACAGGCTGTTGTAAAGTTCTAACATTCTGATCAAATGGCACAATCTTTGCGGCAATACGATCATATCCTTTGTGGATATATTTGAAAAGATATTTAATTGAAGAACTTTGGTTACACCATTCCATGTTGATGTGAGCTTGATATTTCAACAACAAGTTGTGTTGTATGGAACATGTCTATTGTCCAAGGCAATACCATTCTTGACTATAGTATGAGTATTAGAACTTCTCTTGTATACCGGATAGCCATCTCGATCAACAATAGTACGTTCAATAAATTTTTTGGGAAAGAATTTTGAACATTTACTGTTTTTCATGCATGGTGATGACATTCTAGCAAGGCCACATGGCCCATGAATCATGTGACTTTTGACTAAGTTGTATAACTCAATGTGCTTGTTTGGATCAGGTATTTCAGCAGATATGATTTGTCAATATCTCCAGGTGTTGGATACTTGCTTGATGGATGTAAAAAAATCAGAATATGAGCGTGTGGTAAGCCCCTTTTCTGGAATTCAATGGTGTACATATCTGTTTAATGTTATTATAATGATTAGTACGACTATAAATATCAAAATTTTTGGAAAATATAAAATAAAAGAGTATGTGTAATGATTAACTTACATGCTAAGACCTTGCCAAGTGTATGTTTTTTTGTTAAGTCCTTTATGAGCTCATCAAACTTTATCTTAAATACCCTTGATATGATATCTGGACGATCTTGAGGCTTTAAATTGTATTTTCCAAGTTCTCTAGTGATTTCTGGCAGTTTGGATTACATGTGAATGTAATAAAAATATCTGGAAATCCAACAACACTTGAAATTGCCATTCCATCAAAGTATAGCTGATCCATGTATCTTTTGCTTCCCACAAAGGTTGATGGCAAGACCACTCTCTTGCCTTGTAGTTTTTGATGACTTTGGTTATTACCCATATTTCCCTCATTGAGTTGTCTGTATTTCCCAACTCTAAGCTTTGACTGATTTTTCCTTAGCCAATTAAGCCTTTCTGATTCCATCATTGCATAGCCATCGACCAAAAATTGTTGGAAAAGTTTCCTGGAACATAACAAAGTTCTTGCCTCAGATTTCCTTGTCTGTATTCTAAATGACAGCCACATTTGATAGTTAATCGATTTTTGCTATTAACAACAGTTTCATCTTTATACCGTAGTAAAATACCAGGTCTGTATCCGTCTTCTCCATATGGGAAAATCAGTGGATATTGGAAACCAAGATAACTTGCATGGAATTCATCTATTCGCTGTAGATTTCCAGATTGTCCTTGCATTATAATATCTCTGTGTGCGGCAGAATCAATATCACCTACAATGAGTGCGGCAACTTCGGAAACTGTAGGCTTGTTGTATATTCTGCCATCTGTTTTCCTGTCTGAGATAAGTTTCAATTTAACATCTTGAACTGGACCGATCTTTAACATATCTCTGGCCATTCTGAAAGCTTTAGCATGCACATTATGTTGATCCAACATTGACTTTAATGCTTTAACTATTTTTTCATCAATATCCTTATTGTCCCTATAAATCCAAAACAAAAGTTTGATTATCAGAGTCGTGTTTATAAAATTATATATTGAACAGGATACAAATAATGATTTACAACCATATAGGTATATAGTTATATTTACCTAAAACAACCAATCCTGTTTGATATCTCATTTTCTGTGTCATATATATATAGCTGAGCAAATTTTGGCCGTTGTCCAGCTAAGGGTAGCATGCTGCCAATTCTGTGACAGGTTTGGCCTTGAATTCGCATTGTAGGTGGACCCCTTCCTTTATTTGTGGGTAGTATCCATTTTCATACCAGGTGAAGTAAATGAGAACATCGCATTGTATGTTCTTGAATTATTTTGATAATTTTTGCTAGCTGTACTTTGGTTATCAAATAAAAGATCTTGAAGAAGTTTTGGAGGTTGTTGTAATAAAGGTAGTTGAACCTTCCCACTACCACAACATAACTGAAATTTAGGATTTGTAGTATTTTTTGACTTCTGTTTCCTTTCTTGATACCACATCAATGCACCACAATCTGGACACTCCCAAAGAGGATCTCCTATATCACCATATATTGTATCTATTTATAAGAAAATGAGGTCTAATTAGTAATAATATGTGCATATTAAATTATATTTATAAAAGCAGCTAAGATTTCCAACTTTTAAATACCTTGCCCAAAAATGTCATCACTGATTTCTATGTCTTCATCGCTGCTGCTATCTGATTGACCATGATCAGTGTCATCAGGTGTCTGAATCAGACCCAGAACTATGGTTGCTAATGACATTATATGGAGCTCCGTGTGGTACTTTATCTGACATTGTATGAAAATACTCAACATCACTTGCAATATACTTGCGTTTGTTACCAACTTGATGGGTTGAATTAGCAGTTGGTGCAGTTTGAGGATTAGAAAAACATTGTGATTGTTCAGGGGAATTTGCCGTTGGTGCAGTTTCAGGAGAAGGTGGGAGATTAGCATTAAACTGTGATGTTTGAGGGGAATTTTTATGAGGTTCAAGTGTTGCTAAAAACTTATCAAGAAGATTTTGACCAGAATGTTTAGAATGTTGGAGAATAGAATGCAAGTTATGAAGTTGGGTTTGATTAGGATTTGTGGAATGAGTTTGATAGTTGTGACAAACATCACCACTCTTGGTCAATTGTTTTCTAAGTGTGGGTGAAGTAATATCAAAGAGAGGTGTTGATATTGCGTTAAAGCTGGATGTTTCAATCCTTGTCTTATTCTTGATACCATTGGACCTAATCTCAACATAGTCAACACTGCTCTTGGTTCCAATAGGGGTAGAAGACAGGGAAGAACTTATGTTTTCTAGAGAATGTTTTCCATCTAACACCTTAGCAGATTTATAATTAGATGGCTTTGGTTGAGCAGCCACCTTTGTATGTGACATACATTCCTGTTTAGTGTAGATGAGGTAATATCTGAAAGTGGTGTTGACATATTAGAATTCTTTGACCTCAACTTTCGATTTTGAAGCAACAAAATCCTTCTTTTCCTGGCCTCCGCTGATTTAGAATGAAGTGATTGACTATGGTTTTCCATGATCTATAATGATAATGAAAAAAAGAAATGTTCAATAGCAATATATAAAAAATAGGTATAGTGTGCAGGTATGTTGATATATGAAAATAATTATAAATAAGTGTGTATTATCATACAGGAAATCAATAGATTATGTGATTTTCATGAAGATTAAGGTTAAAAATTAGATGTGATTATCAGAGTTGTGGCAACCACAATGAAAGATTGAACATATACTACTCAACATTGTACATAGATTGGATATAAAATTATGAGAAAGCAGAGAATAACCAATGTAGTCTGGGTATAACACAATATTGAGAACAATGGTCTATAACAATAAAAGATGCAGTTTTGTTTAAGAAATAAGATAAAATACCTAGTAAATGATGATAAAAATTGCTTTCCTGATGCTATATCTAATGGTGTTGGAGGTTGAATCTTAACATTGTAGGTTATCAGTACACATATAATTGAAAGAAATTTGGTTTTGTTTTATTACTCATATGTTAGATATGAGTGGAATACCATAGACTTTCCAGTTGAATTCTTATATGATTATAGTAATATTATTTATCTCTCTTATATAAAAGAAGACTATTATAGTATGAAATTGGAACAGTAAGTTTTTTAAAATCGTACTTAGTTAGTATTTGATAAAATGGAAAATAACTATATGTTTGAATAGTTAATAGGTAATAGAGTAAAACTAAACTATAGCAAGTATAGTAGAGCTGATGCTATAGAAAGTAGCCCTCCTATTTTATTATTGTCTACAGTATGTGGTTTGCTTTGCAGAAAGTACTGTTATCCCATTAAATGCATGGCAGGTAGTGAAGTTGTTTGCTTTTGCATATGTCTTGTCGAATAGATACAATGACTCTTAAATATTTTATATATTTTATGTTAATATTAGTAAGAAACTTGATAAGAAAGTGTCTCTGTTCAATAATTTTTTTTTCATTGACTCCAACAATTTTTTTTACCCCTTTTGAAAATGATTTACCAAAATGATTGACCATCATCATAATGTTTAAGGGTGATATTATAACAATATTTAATTTTTATTGCATCTCAAGACGAACTCATTAGTGATGTAAGAAATCAGGTATTAGTTGGTAGACTTGAACATTAGTGCAACATTTTTAGAATATGTACACACATTGAAGTAACCACGAGGTGTAATATAAAACATGTCTGGAACGTATAATGAGTTCAGATTGGTGCAGAATTGAATTATGAGAGTCTGAAGAGAACTCAATTCATATTGGTGGTAATGGGCCTTCCCATTTTTTTTTCGTTTTCTTTAGACTCAGTATTCTTCAGTGTCTGAGGTTCTGAGTCTGAGAACTCTTCAGACTCATAACTCTTCAGTGCAAGTTAGGTACAGAGTTGAAAAAAATTATGGCCAAACAACAAAGCTGGTAATAGAGACCCATAACCATAATCATATTGGTGGTGGAAGGATGTTAGAACAAAATGGTTTTTTACAACCATCCTTAAGTTTTGATGATATCAGATAATTAAAAAAATTGGTATTACTAATGTATTTCTAAATGTGGAGGACTACAGTTAAAAATAATCAAATGAAAAGCATTTGTACGTAAAACAGAAGCAACGCATTTGGAGTAATATTAAAATCTGAATAGGGTCAGAGAAGTCAACGAATGCAACATACTACTGAAGAACAAAGTCTGAATAGCAAATACTGAAAACAAAGTCTGAAGTACATGTACTGACCAAAGTCTGAAGTACAAGTACTGAAGACCAAAGTCTGAAGTACAAGTACTGAAGACCAAAGTCTGAAGTCAAATACTGAAGACCAAATCTGAAGTCCAAATACTGAAGACCAAAGTACAAAAATAGGGATTCCTTCAGATAGCTTGACATTTCGTAATAGCTTAACTTAAGTGCAGGTAAAATGTTATTTGTGTCTTGCATATGAAAGAAGTAAATAAATTTCCCTATCATAGCAGTAGTATAATATAAAAGGTTACGATATTAGTAGGATAAATATGTCTGTTATCAGTGGCATCTGATATATAACCAATCTGAATACATAAAGTAAAGTTATATTACACAAAATGGTAGGTAAACTTGCAAGATCATATAGGAACAGTGGGAACAATGTCAATTATAAAAGGGCATAAAACACATCCATATGATCTGAAATCCAAAAAAGGCAGTTCAGTAGCATAGTATTTCACTTCTTCTCCTGTTTGATAAGCTTCACCCTCTTTGACGAAGAGTGTTTTGCAGGTGTTATATGATCATGGACAGCAGCAATTTCCACAACATCAGTTGCAGCCAACTTATGAGGAGTAGTTTCATCAGGAGGGGGCTCATTTGATTGGTGGCCAACAAATTTGGAGCTAGTTGGGGTTATGTTGGACAGATTGTCCCAATCTTTGAATGTCCAGCATTCTTGAAGCTGCTGATAGGAGTCAATTGGCTCAGACTATCAGGATCATATTCAGATGTTGCAGACAAGTCATGCTGTTCATATTCAAAATTCCAAGATACAGGTTAGTATATGAACTGTAAATAAGGAATGTACAGAATTTAATGAAGGTTGTGATTAGCAATTAAATACTCACAGCTGAAAAGGTAAGATTCTCATTATTAGTGTTGTTAGCAGCAAGCGTGTCCTCATTCATAGCAGCTGTGCCGAGAACATCATGTTTGGTTCAGTTAGCTGAAACATAAACCAAATATGGTAAACATTTTGAGACATATCATTGTAGATATAAAAAAAAATATAATACATAACACAACAAAAAAGTATAATGTAATTACCACAACATTGGGGAATTTTGCGGTAACTTGTTGAATCAAAGCGTTTCCTTCTTTATAACAAACAACAGAACATGACTTCCACCTTGGTTGCCATTTCACCTTAAAAACCAATGTCTTTTCAGCAAGCTCATCCATAATGAGAGGATACTCTAAGCGATTGGTAATACCAGCCTGGTAGGAGACGAAAAATAGTTTATAAGTAATGAGAGGATAGTATTTTCTTATATTAAGAGAAGTCAACGCATTTGGAGTAATATTAAAATCTGAATAGGGTCAGAGAAGTCAACGAATGCAACATACTACTGAAGAACAAAGTCTGAATAGCAAAACTGAAAAACAAAGTCTGAAGTACATGTACTTAAGACCAAAGTCTGAAGTACACGTACTGAAGACCAAAGTCTGAAGTACAAGTACTGAAGACCAAAGTCTGAAGTACAAGTACTGAAGACCAAAGTCTGAAGTCCAAATACTGAAGTAAAAGTTTATTAGGAAATCAATTGATAGTTTTAAATGATTGTCATACTGGAATTATGTATATACCTGTATCATGTTCATGCGAAGCTGACCAGCGGACATCCCTAACATCTGAGTAACCTCACGGTCCCAAACAACAAAAATACATTTGTCATTTTGATAGGAAACTTCCATCTCAAGTTTGTACCTTAAAGAATGATAGTTGAAATTAGTCATATATATAACCATACTAACCTTATGAGTTGTATAGAGTAATAAAAAGTTGATAGACAATTAAATTACCTGACTATCTCTGTCTCAGTGTTATGTCCATCTTCACAGGTGTAAGGAGGTTTGTCTCCTTTGGCAATCTTTGGACACTTATGGCAAGCAAAGTAGTACCACCCATTTTTAGTCGAATTAACCTTTTCTACTTTAGCAACTGTGACACAATAAGTAATCTGCAAAATATATCAGTTATTTTTGTAGATGTTAACCTAAATTATGGAGAATGAGATAGTGTGATGTAAAAAAGCGCGTAGAAACACATACCTGGTCAAGTTGGATAACCTGAGACAATGGGAGTATTGTAGATTTGGTTAGAAGATCATCTTCAGAAGCAACTTGTGAACTGGAAAACGACTGTGTACATAGGAGCTGGCTAGATGACATTAGTTCATCATCTTTAGGTAAACTGAAACAACCAAATACAATGAGAATATATTAGGGTAGGTCCTTCATACGATAACAACAGGCATGAGTATAATGATAATTTCAAACCTTTCCCTGAAAAGATTGATCTCAGGGATGTTGTCATTGATAAACAATTTGGTGAATGAGTAAGTGTTTGAAACACTGAGTGGGAACCGGCCTACATGTGTTATAAAAGGAGTTATTGTCAAAGATACAAATATACATATAGACTCTTTGTTAACATACATAACGAAAATATGAAGGAACAAAAAATTAGAACCTTCTTCCTTGACCTTGCAATAGTTAAGCATAACTATGACAGGTCCACCATCTTTCCTGTCCTTGTTATACTTAATGAACTTTCCAGCATACTCCTCCCAAAGAGTGCAGTTGATAGATATGTCACTATAAAGTGTGTGAGTTATTGAGGTTTATATCAAACAATATTAACACAAAAGCTGCAGTATTTTGAAAATTAATAACCTTGCAGTAAGATAAAAGAATGATGACATAAAAACAATATTTAACCTCAAGTCTTTCAAAGTAAAGTTCACTTGTAGCTTTTTCCCAGTTCCTTCATTCAATTGGCAATAACCCATCTCCTGAACAATTCCAATGACATCTACAAAAGAAAGGGACACATGTGAATCATAAATAAACCTGAGAAAAAATGGGAAATTACTAAAACATACAAAAACCATGATTTAACTCACGAACTAAGAGATCAGCCCGCCATTTTCCCGAAACAATATCAGCAAATGGCTTGAACTTGGTGTTAGGAATAGGAATATCATGGAGATTGACATCAACAACAGTTGTTCCACCAGTCCATTTAAGCTTGTACTTGTGATCAGAAGCTTTGAAGGGTAAATCATTGTTCTGGACTTGAAAGTTACTTAAAGTGTATGTGGTGTTTTCCATAAGTATTTTGTCATAAACAGCTTTGTATGCCGTAGGGATAACAACTTGGATATCAGTTCCCTATAAACAACAAAAAAAATTTATAAAACCGTATGTGAAGCTAAAGTAACAACTATATGGACTATACAGAATTTGTATCACCTTAGCATCAACTATTATCATCTCCAAGTGCTCCTTTCCATCTTTGACAACAGTCCATTTGTCTTTAACCCTTACAGCTAGTTTCCAAAAATCCTTCTTGTCTGTTATTGCAGCAATGGTTTCAAAAGGTCTTTCCATTTTTCTGGTTGATCTATAATAAAAACAACAAACCATTGAAGACCTTATTAAAAAGTGAATAAAATTTTATAAAGACTGATCTAGAAGGTTATTAAACAAAAAAAACAGGGGGAGTTAATGATTGAGCAGAGAAAAAAAAAGAGATAAGGGAAATGGATTATGCAAGAGTTTAACAAAAATAAAAGTTTAAAAAGGTATTGAATGTAAGTTACATTTGAGCAAAAGTAAATCTTAGAAGAAAATGAGGTGAAAGTAAAGTTGGATGACCATTGTAGAAAAGAGAGAAAATTTTACCAAGAAAAATATTACAGAGGAGCGATATGATTGTAAGCAATAGGGTGAGGTAATGAAAGCCCTTTAGATGTAATAGACCAATGGGACAGTATTAGGTTTGAGAACAGTGTAAAATATGATTGATTTGGTATCTGACATGTTGAAATTTGAGATAGAAGTACACTTTTATTTTTCCCTCTCAAACCAAGTCTCGTACGTTAGTTTGGATGGAATAGATTGGTTAGTTTTAGTGTGCAAACAAACCAAACAATTGTGTACTTATAATTACATGACATCATATTAGTTAACATTGGTCATTTGGTTACATAAAGTAATATTAAGACATGATTTACCCCCAAAAATGTGATGTGGCAGTCAAAGAGGAGATGTCAATAAAGATATTTCCAGAGGATAGTATTTTCTTATATTAAGAGAGATTAAATTACAATTATGTTTGTTTATTGAGTTAAGGAAAGTGCGTTTGTCTTTGTCTTTATCAATTAGGCACAGCGATATGTTTGACCAACATAACTAAACCCATTTCACAACACAATCTCTTACCTACCAAAATTGACAGAGTCAATATCAATTTACATGCTAACGTAATCATCTTCACTATACCAGTAATAGTAGAATTATTACTATATTATTATACACACATCAAAACCATTCAACACAAAAGCATATATATATATATAAACACATAAAGCTATATATAGTATCTATCTACCTTTGTGACTCAAATCCATCAATTTAATCATCATGGAGAAAGAGAAACAAAGTAAGCTAAGGAACAAGTTCATGAAAGCAATCACAATAACATTTCAAAACGCTCCTTTCAGTCCAGGAAGAGATCACAAATTTAGATCAGAAAATAACACAAAGTGGGGTGCAAAAACTCATGCTGCTGGCAAGGGATTTTCTGGACCTATGGTTACTATGATTCCATATGAAGCTAGAAGAAAACCTAAAGATGGTGGTGGCAATGAAACTCAAGAACCCACTTCACCAAAGATTTCTTGTATGGGACAGATCAAGCATCACAAGAAGAAGCATATTCCAAAACACAACAAAGATCTCTTCACTTCCGTGTCCACTCCAAAGGTGGATACGGAGGTAAAGAGATCCAAGTTTCAGAGGATTTTTTCGCAGAGGTCTAAAGCGAAATTTGCGGAAAGGAAATCAGATGGTTCTGGGTTTGTTGATGAAGGGAACAACAAAGCACCACCGATGGGTGATATGAGGAGATTTGCAAGTGGACGTGAGGCATTTTCTAAATTTGATTGGAAGGCAGTGATTGAGCCTGAAGAAATTGATCAAAGGGATTGCTTTACTGATGGAGAGGATGATGAAATTTTGATTCCATTTTCTGCACCTATTTTGGGTGTTGGTGGAAATAGTGGTACATCTAATGTGGCTGATTTGAAGTTTAAGCCAAGGAATGAGATTAATCTTTGGAAGAGAAGAACAATGGCACCACCTAGGCCTCTTCAGTTGAATCCTGTGCTTAAAGCTAAATAAATTATCATTCTTTCATTATTATTTACTTGTTCAAATTGTAGATTATTTCTATCTTCTTCTTCTTCTTCTATCTATATATATTTTTTGTTTATCATTGATGCTCATGTAATAGGTTTATGTGCCAAATACGTATCAATATTGGTTACCTGTATAGAAATCTTAGCCTTTTGGTTAAAATCAGATTCAAGTATTCAACCCAGATGGGTCAGTGGGTCAGATCATAGTATAAGTATAACAATTACTACTACTATTGATTCATCAAGTACAAGTCAAATAAAAAATATTGAAATGAATAAGATAAGGTAACAATATTGAATTTTCAAAACAATGATGTATGAACAATCAAAATTCAAATTAATAATTACACAGTGTTTTCCCAGATGCCATCGATCATCAATGGGCCATAGTAGTAGTATTATTATAATTGTTCATGTTTATGGGCGAATGTGGACGCAATAACGAATTGGTACTGTGGTTGGTGAGGCTACTTTTTGTCATTTTCTTATACATGTG
>WNNG01000500.1:0-296961 GCA_018208015.1 Medicago ruthenica | reverse complement strand
AAGTCTAAGTCTATTGCTTTAACCACTAAGGAAAAATCAGCCAAATCTCTTAAATCTGCTAAACCTGAAGAGGAGAATTCAAATTATGAGTCTGATGATGATGCAGATCATAAGGATATGGCTTATTTAACCAAGAGGTTCCAATACTCAACAGACTCTGGAGTGACACGGAAGTTGGACAGTCTAAGAGTCTGACAATGCACGTATGTGGAAAAGTCTCATTTGTCTTTTCATACACCTGTCCACCTACGTATCACATTTATGAGTAAGTTTCTGACGTGGCTTGTGAGTGTTGGGTAATAACATGAAGGCAATGATGTTTATTCTCTGAATACTATTTTCTCGCGCCCCGTTTTGTCATTATTGCATTTTCTTTTTGCCTCGTTCTCTGTTTTAAAAAAAAATATCACCTAAAGATGAAAAGTCGTGACACTCTATTTATAGTGACAGTCACACTCTTCATTTCCACTCATTTCATTAAGTTTTCTAAAAGCATTCATGGAAAATCTTTTTGTATTCCTTAGGATCATAAGGAAAACCAAAATCCTGAAACCTAAACTCATAAGTGTCTGTTCAATCAAAAGAGAAGTTATGATTAGTGTCAAGAACATCCCTAGAATGATATCTGCTGTGAATAAGTATGATATAGAAAACCATTTTGAAATGCAAAAATGGATGAACATCCTTCAAGCTCTAGATGATATATGGAATGAAAATCATCACGAACCAGAGATGAGGTCATCCAAAACAGGGAATCAGTTTAAGCAGACCAACTCTGCCATTCATAAATGTGCTAGAGTTCAACTCAGCATTGCATGATGGTTACTTAAACCACATTGAGGACGAAGATGAAGTCTTGATTGCTGGATTTGGACTAAAAGGTCCTGTTTAGTGGCATCTCAAGACTCAAGGTTGTAAAGGCTTTTGGGTGTATCTGAAGAATCTGAAGATGCAAAAGACCTTACAACAATAAGACTCGACCACATAGCTTAGGATTTAATGTTAGATCAGATGCTGAGTTCAAAACCTAGGATTTAGTTTTTTTGTGTCTTAGCTTGTTTTAGTAACTGTTTTGTCTAAAATATATTATAAGCTGACCTGCATAGTGTTAATCTATTCTTATAATATATTTCAGATGGTTTTTGTTCATTTTTTATTTGTCTCTGTTTTTTTTACCTTTTGCATTCATAGTTTAAACCTACATATATTTTTGTTGATAACAAAAGGGGGAGTAGAATAGAAAGTATTTGAACACTGAACCAAAACAGAAACTATGGAAACCTTTTATTTTTCTGTAAAGTTTTTATGTTATAAAATTGAAAATGAAAAAATATTGCGCTTAAATGTTAATCTTATCAGAACTGATGGGATATCAGACTGGTCTTAATCGAAGCTTTCAAACCTCTGTGTGATCAAAGTCTGATGTCTTGATGGGTATCAAATTGGACTTAATCCGAACTTACAAACCTCTGTGTGATCAATCTAATATCTTGTTGATGATCTGATATGCCTTATTGATTATTTGTTCTGATGCACTTAGGAGTAACTAAGAATGAATTTAATTAATTGGGAATAGGACTTAGGGAGCTTGCAAAACTCACCTTATTGGACCTTTCACAGACTCAGGGAGAGATTGTTGGAACAACAATTGTTCAAAATAGAGTTGGATCCCAAGATCAACCTGAGACTGTCAAACTCAGGGGGAGCTTGCAAACCTCAACATGATTTATCTTTAAATATGTTCTCGGGGATTGAGGTTTTACATAAACGCCCTCAAGAGGGGGAACTAAACCTTGGCCGATCATGTTCCCTCGGGCGCCAAGTAAAGACAAGCATGCGAAAGTCAACACTAGAGCAGCAATTCAGGAGCATCAGGAAACAAAATGCGAATCAACACGGCGCCAATAAAGCACTTTCGACGCGACACGAAACAAAATGCAAATGCGGAAGAGAATGTTAACGAAAATAAATAATATTGCACAAGACAAAGCAAAGAGTAAGCAAGTTTGAAACGAAGAACAAACAAAGAAACCTCTTTCATTAAAAATAACAGTTCATTACAAGAGGTGTCGCTGCAGCAGAATTACATAATCAAAACAAAAGAGGAAATCTACTGGGCTCCCCTTTCCAGGTCTATAGGTTGGAATATCAGAGAAGAGGAAGACATATGCTCTTTCTGGTCAATATGGACCTTTGAGTGGTCAATCTTAATGGGAGGATAGAAGAACTCCACCTGGTCCACAGTTTTACCCATCTAGGTTAGAGCCTGGATGTCGGTTGAAAGGAGTTTATTGACTTCCTCCCTCGATTCCACATCTTTCTCAAGATGAGTTGTCTTGGAACCGGCCTCTTCAAGCTGGACCTTCCAAGCCGACATGTCCCCCTCCAACATAGATATCTTGGAGGCACCGTCCTGAAGTTTTTTGTTTAGGAGAATACGGTCATCACCCAGGTTTCTCACCTTCCATTCAGTGGAAGAAATAGACTCCTTAAGCTTCTCTTGGCAAGCCAGGGCCTCCTTGGCCTTCTTATTAGCTTCTTCAACCTGGCGTTGGCTTCTTCAAGTTTCTTATTGGCCTCATTGAGTTTCCTCTCGACGTCTTCTCCAGCCAGCCGCGTTTCCTCTGCGGCATCCTTCTGCACTTTCTTTATAGCTTCTTTGTGAACCCCTTAGATATCACGAAGCTTCTTATCAGCTTCCTCAAAAGCACGAAGCCCATCGTCAGACTCCGCCCAAGGCTTGGGAGCCAAACCTGGGACAATATCATAACCCGCCATCAAAGTGCATAGACTTGCCACCTTGCAGGCACTTATAACACCATTTACCACTAACTTACTGATAAGTGCCATAAATTAGTTAAAATGAATATTTAATTTAAGCACTTTAGTAGCTTGTTTTGCAAGTTATCATAGGAAAAACTCATAATTATTGATCGAATGCCAAAATATTGATCCTATCTCTCACCCCATCCATTTGTGCAGGAAATAACAAGCTAGGACATGAAATTGAGCAAAGAAACATGAAGAAAGATTAAGGCTTGCTCGCTACAATGGAGGATTGGTCGCTATAGCACGCCTAAGCAGGGAGAAATCAAGCTTTCGTCGCTTCAGAGAGGAAACGGTCGCTATAGCTACCAAAGGCGGTTTGAACCCCGTTTGGCTGACGTGGAGCAAACCCAATGGCCAAGAAAGCTTCGATCGCTACAGCGACCAGATCCGTCGCTACAGCGAGCAAGGAAAAAACCAATTTATATTTATAGCCATTCAGCACAGTGTTGGAATATAATGAGATTTGGATTAGGTTATATTTTTAGACATAAAATAGGGGTAAAAGAGGTGATCTTCATGGAGCAAGAGTGAAGGGAGTGTGGATTAACTAAGACTTTGGGAAATCAAGACTTAGCTTTGGATCTTCATCTTTCTTTCCACTTTTGTATAGTTGTCATCACAATGACCAACTAACCTTCCCTTGTTGGGATTGGAGGTACTCAATATAGCTTAGATGTAATCTTTGATTTTGCAAATATATGATTCTAGTAACTTATGTGATATTGAAGTTATTCTTGCTTTTCATTCTTATGCTTGATTTAATTGTTATTGACAAATACTTTTGAATCTAGGTTTAGAATAATCTTCTATCAAAATAAGAAATTCTAGACATGGAATTGGGTTTTGATAATCGAATAAAGTGTCGGAACGTAAAGCTTTCGTATCATTTAATAGATTGGGAAATCGTCAATTAAACGATACGATCGATCTCACGACGTCATTTGGACACGAATGATGTTGTCGAGTGATGCGCGATAATTTCGCTAAAAAGATAGAATTCATATGCATGATCATTATAATATTTTCGAGGCTAGATTGACGAACTCTGATCCCAACGCTTTTACGTCCTATTACTTGTCGTCTTTATTTCCGTTTTTACATTCCAATAGTTTATAACAAACAATCTTATAAACCCGAACTCAAAATAATATCAGCTGTTGAATGGCTTGCAATAATGCACTAGTCCCTGTGGAGACGATATAAAAAAATACTTACTTTTGTCTGATCAACACTTACGCCGGGTAGAAATATCCATGCGATTGAAGTAGCTCCGGTCCCAGGGTGTCACAACACGCATGAAATCGTCCCTAGACCTTAGGAGAGAACCAGTGTAAATACTCGGAAGATGGAACACGGGCTTTGAGCTTACCCGGTCAGTAGGCGCCGTAGCAGCAATTTGGAAGGCGGCGGCGGGATCACTCCCGCCAATGTTCAAATTACCAGCATGGGAAGGTCCCCTATCTTCAACCTGGGGTTTCTTAGAGGATTCCATATTATCGTCTTTCCTTTCTCCATCATTATGAGGGGCGCCTCTCTTTGGCCTCTAATCCCGTTGGCCGAAAGCACCAGAGGAAGACCTAGAACGGTCCTTAGAATCCTTGTGGGACTCTTTTGGAAGATCCTTCGGAGGCTCAAAATCTTTCAGAGACTTCAAAGAGTCCCTTGCATGACAGTAGGAGCCGTCCCGAGATGAAGACCCCATTTCCTTCACAGCAAAAACTTTAACAGGATCAGGGAGGACGACAACCTCCGCGGTTTTCGATTGATCCTTTGTTAAGGACGCCGCTGCAGCAGTAGGGGTGGGAGTGTCCTGCTTCATGGCCTTCAGAGTATCTAGACGCCTCATGGAATCTGGAGGAGAGGAAAATCAAAAGATAAGCAAAAAAAAATGACAAGACAAACCCCATTCTCTTTCACCAAAAATCTCTCGCCGATGGGCAGCATTCCTCCCTCTGGTGAATAGCTTAGTATCTACGAATATGGGTGGATCTTTTCTGTCGGGTCCTCAGGATGTTTGGGATCTTGAATTTGTTCCAATTCAAAAGAGGCGACAAACTGCTCCAAAACAGACTTTACCCGCCTCTTTGACGAATTCAGATCTGTGTCTTTATTAGAATGGGAGGCGTTGTCAAAATGCTCTTTAGACCAGAAATGGGAGAAAAGAGGTTTGTGCCCCGCCCCCGCATAACCGGCGGCCTCCGGGTCATCAGTGTCGTCTTCCATTTCTGAATAACCGCCAAGGACATGACAGATGCACTCATGGGCACGACGGCTCACGGGACGGAGCACCAAATACCTGTGTTTCCAAGACTTACTGGAATTCACATAGTTCTCAAACAACTTCGTTTTTTGGTGAAGGCTCACCCAACTTTGGGCCCGTGCTTTGTGCGTATGTTGGGCCCTAACTAGCGTAAAGAACAGACACATAGTGGGTTGTTCATCTTTGTACTCGCACCAAAACTGGAAGACTTTCACCAGGGCTCAAGAGAGAGGGTGAAGCTAAGAGGGCGCCACCTTCAAATGACGCAGAACCCTCTGCTCAAAGCTATTGAAAGGAATAGAGGCATCAAGTTTCTTATTTAAAATATTGTATGTGGTAAAACAACACCCTTTAAACTGACTGCTCGCCCTCCTCTTTCCGCTCGGCCCCTCGAGTTGCCATTTGTCAGGAAACCGTTCCCACCACATGATTTCTTCAAGTTTTTCATCCGTTTGATAATAGGTTATGGCGCTTATAACATCTTCATGAACCCAATTGTAGTAAATCTCAGGACGAGAAGGACCCTGTGTTGGAACAAAATGTGTTTAACATGTCTCTCATGAATTAAGGAGGAGATTGTTGAAACATTGTGTGTAAACATATCTCTCTTTATGGTTTTGATGATAACAAAGTATTAAAGAGAAAATTGGTTATTTGCTAATGCTTTGTTCAAGTGTTTTCAGAACCATGTGCTTTATGATTATTTATTAAGAATGGTTATGGAAGAACAAGCTTAGAGCAAGGAAGGAAAGCTAAGAAGCAAGGTTGCAAAGCTAGAAGGAAACTGGGTTTGAAGAAGTGCTCCTGAAGTAGTGGTACTGAACTGAGAGCTTATGAAGTGGTTCTGAAGAAGTGCTCCTGAAGTAGTGGTACTGAACTGAGAGCTTCTGAAGTGGTCTTGAAGAAGTGCTCCTGAAGTGCAGCTTCTGAGTCTGAAGGCAGCTTCTGAAGTCTGGGTGCTTCTGAAGAAGTCAACGCAAAGTCAACTCCTGAAGCCAGCCTCTGATCCGTACAAGGCAGCTTCTGATGCAGCAGCTTCTGATGCACTGTTCACAGAGAAGCTTTTGAAGCTGATGTGGCATGGAAAGTGACCAGTACTGTGCGCATTTAATGCCTGGATGTGTCAGAACAACTCAATGGAACAGTTGTCTCCCTGACCCAAACATTCTCCAGCTTTTAAGGTAGGCCATTTCAAAAAATGGCTGCTGCTCTGTTCTGTCTGAAAAACTGCAGCACACATTTGTAGTAACCTAGCTCAATTGCAACGGCTCTTTCCTTAATTCAAGCAAATCTTCAACAGCTATATTTCATCTATAAAAGGAAGAAGATTTGAAGAAGAAATTGTCTATGACTCTTGAAACGTATTGCTGAACCTGTGCTCTGTTTTCTGTGTAAAAACTGTCAAGTTCAAAACTCTTAGAAATTCTCATAGTCTTTGTAACTTAGAATTTCTTAAGGTTAAGAGTCTTAACCTGTGTTGTATTAAGAGAACACCTCTGATATTTGATCAAGTGTTCATCCCAAACTATTTCATTTGTAAACCAGTTTGGTCCTCAAAGTCTCAGTCTGTATACTGAGCATTTGTAACCTCATTCCTTTGTGGTCTGAGTCAGAAGCCTCTTGACTTAGTGTCTTGAGCATTGAGAAGTCTCTTGACTAAGTGTCTTGAGCATTGGAAGTCTCTTTCTTAGTGATTGAGCAGTGGAAGCCTCTTCCTTTGTGGTTGAGCACTAGAAGCCTCTTCCTTGGTGGTTGAGCAACTGGAAGTCTCTTTCTTAAGTGATTGAGCAAGTGTAATCTTCAGATTATAGTGAAACTCTCTTGTTTGAAAACAAGGGGACTGGACTACTTCTCACATTGAGAAGGAACCAGTATAAATTCTGTATGTCTCTCTTTCATTCTCTCCTTAACTTGTTTAATCCGCTGCATAACTCTTGATAACAGTTCAAAACTGATTCATATCAGCTTCTGAACTTAACCTTAAGTTTGAAAAGAAAAGATAACAAGTTTTTGAGTCACACAATTCAACCCCCCCTTCTTGTGTGTGTGTTTTTCTCACCTTAAGTTGGTATCAGAGCTCCGGTTCTGATATTAACACTTAACAGTGTCTCAGTCTTGATCCTGAGAAAAACATGTCTGATAGTGAAGATTCACCTCAACCCCAACCCAGAAATCAAAGAGGAACATCTGTTTCATATGACTATGGGACTAATGAAAGAAAATCCAGGTCACACAATAAACCTCCAATGTTTACTGGTGATCCTGAGAAGTTCTCATGGTGGAAAAGCAAAATGTACAGCCATATCATTGGTATAGATGATTCACTATGGGACATCATAGAAGATGGAATCACTATCCCAGTGGATGAAGAAGGTGTTGCTGTCAACAGAAGAGCTCTGAGTGATGAACAAAGAAAAATCTATAGGAAACATCACCATGTGAGAGGAATCATTGTGGATTCATTACCTCACACTGAGTATCAGAAGCTAAGTGACATGTCAACAGCCAAAGCAATATTCACATCCCTCTGCTCTAACTATGAAGGTAATAAGAAGGTTAGAGAAGCTAAGGCAAACATCCTTGTTCAGCAATATGAACTGTTCAGAATGAAAGAGGATGAAAATATTGAGACAATGTTCTCAAGATTTCAGACTCTGGTTTCTGGACTTCAGATTCTGAAGAAGAGTTATACCACAGCTGATCATGTGAACAAACTCTTAAGAAGTCTGCCATCCAAATGGAGACCAAAAGTGACTGCCATTGAGGAAGCTAAGGATCTAAATACTTTAAGTATTGAGGATCTTATAAGCTCCCTCAAAGTGCATGAACTGGGACTCAATGAGGATGAGTCTGTTAGAGAGCCAAAAACATTAGCTCTGAAGTCTAAAAGAAAACCTGCTAAAGCTTTGAAAGCAATTGAATCTGAAGAAGAGTTTCCTGAGGGAAATTCTGATGAAGATTCAGATGCTGATGAGCTTGCAATGATTTCTAAAAGGCTTCAGTATCTGATGAACAGAAAGAAAAAATTCTCTAACATAAGCAGTAACTTTAGAGGATCTGGTTCTGGTTCAAAGAGGGATATCCAGAAGGAAAGCTGTTACAACTGCAAGAAGCCTGGCCACTTCATTGCTGATTGTCCTGATCTTCAGAAGGAAAAATCAAAGGAAAAAGCAAAGAAGTCCAGCTCAAAGTCCAGCAGTTTCAGAAACAAGCTTAAGAAGAGTCTCATGGCAACATGGGATGATCTGGATAATGAGTCAGAATCTGATGAGGAAGAAGCAAACCTGGCCCTGATGGCAACTGCATCTTCTGATGCTGAATCATGCTCAGATTCTGATGAAGAAGATGAGGTATACTCTGAACTCTCTAGATCTGAATTGATTGAAACAGTTAATGATCTTATGAGTCATCTTAAAAGCAAGTTAAAAGAAATTAAATCTTTGAAAAATCAAACTAACTTGCTGTCTGAGGAAAACCTTAAACTTCAGAATCAAATTTTTGAATATGATGAAGAAGTTGAAGAACTCAGAAAAGTGGCTCATAAGAAATCTGAAGAGGTTCCTAATGAACAGGAAATAGCTCTTCAGGATTTCTTGTTAACTGGATTCAATAGAACAAAAATTGCCTCTATGATGTATAATATGATCAGAAACAAAGGTGAAGGCATTGGCTATGATTCATTTAAACCTTCAAATGAATTAAACTCACCTTCATGTTCTGAAGATATTTTAAAAGGCAATGGTATATGCTTTGTGCCTGCTTCTGATAACTCTGAGAAGTTGAAAATATCAGAATCTGAGACTAAGTCTGAAATTCTGAACAACTCAGACTCTGAGTCTTCTGAACCAAAAGGTAAGATTAAGACAAATGTTAAAACCTTGCCTAAATCTAAGCCAAAAGGTCCTAAGCCTAAGAGTAAGAGGAAATCAGACTCTGAACCTGAAAATGTTCAGAATCTGAAGTGTTCAGAACCTGAAACTAGCAAGTCTCAGAATCTGAATAAATCTGATTCAAATTTTTCTAAGACTGAGTTTATTAAAACTTCAAAATCTGTTAAGTCAGTCAATACAAAACATTTTCAATCTCAGAATGTCAAGAAAAGCAAGCAAAAGCAAACCAATCAGTTGTACGCTTCTAAATGTTTTAAGAAAGGCAAAACTGAAGCTTGCCTTGTGCCTAAAGTAAACAAAGCTAGAATTCTGAAGAGATCATAACCAAAGTACTCAATGGTTCAAACTCTAAAGAACTCAGAACCAAAGACCTTTAAGTCTCAGGTTCTGAAGAAATCTGAGTTCAAACCTTTGAGAACTCAAGTTCTGAAGTACTCAGGTTCTGAAACTCAGACTTATTCAAGATACAAGGATTCATATCCAAAGTATTAGAACAAGTCTGAATATCATAACTTCAGACACAAGAAGCCAAAACCTTTCAGGACTAACCCCAAAGGACCCATGAAAATCTGGGTACCTAAGTCTGAGATTATTTCAATTGCAGATATGCTTGTCATCCAAAGAAAAGGAAAGGTCCTGGTACCTGGACAGTGGATGCTCGCATCATATGACAGGGGACAAGTCTATGTTCCAAACCCTAACTCTGAAAGAGGGAGGAACTGTGGGGTTTGGAGGAAGTCAGAAAGGAAAGATCATTGGTACTGGTAAGATAGGTAATGCTTCCCTGTACATTGATAATGTTTGGCTGGTAGATGGACTGAGACATAATTTACTTAGCATAAGTCAATTATGTGATAGTTGGGCGCACCTCGTTTTTTTCCTGAGAAAAAGACGCGCAAATCTTATTCAGCCGCTAACACTGAAGGTCGAACACTGAGGGAGGTGATCTTATCTAGCCGCTTACACTAGAGGTCGATACCTAAGCTAGGTAATCTTATTCAGCCGCTTACACTGAAGGTCGATTCCTAACGAGAAAGTGATCTTATTCAGCCGCTAACACTGAAGGTCGAACACTGAGGGAGGTGATCTTATCTAGCCGCTTACACTAGAGGTCGATACCTAAGCTAGGTAATCTTATTCAGCCGCTTACACTGAAGGTCGATTCCTAACGAGAAAGTGATCTTATTCAGCCGCTAACACTGAAGGTCGAACACTGAGTGAGGTGATCTTATCTAGCCGCTTACACTAGAGGTCGATACCTAAGCTAGGTAATCTTATTCAGCCGCTTACACTGAAGGTCGATTCCTAAACAGGAATGGTCTTACCCTAAAAAGGTGCCCCTGGTTGAACCGGAGAACATGATTGTATGATGCATGTTATGCAGTATGATATGCAGTGAAATGCAATGTAATATGATATGAGATAGACTCAAACAAAGATTCCTTCTGGGGAATTGGTGACAGTTGGTGAAGGAGGTTCACTGGGGAACGCTCACTTAACTGTTGATGGATGTTGGTGAATATGTGATGCTCACTGGAGAATCCTTGTTGAGGATACATGACATGATTTATGAAATGCATGTGTATGAATGATTTGTATATGCATGCATGAATGATATTGACATGATGCATGAATTATGTTATGTATGATATGTGGGATGCTGGTTGGGTGCCGAGCAAGGTCGGTCTTGGTTGTGGTTGTGCCAATGACGATTGGATCTTTTGTTTGTTTGAGACTCCCTGGGGGATGTCAACGAAAATTGGGCTTTATTATGGGCCAATGAATATTGGGCTTTAGTTTGTTGTGCTTGACAAGATGATGATCTTGCTCCTACGTATCTCCTGGTGGGATGGAGAATTCAAAGCTTACGTAGTTCTTTGGTTTGCCAATGAATATTGGACTTTGGTTCGCCAATGATTATTGGGCTTTTATTTGGTGGCCGAGCGAGGTCGGGCTTTTTGTTTTTGGTGTGATCTCACTGGGGATATAAGGATCATTTTGGAAGCATGATCGATATCCGGCCTTAGTGGATGAAAATGATGTATGGGGGTGAGCTTTATTTGGGAAATTTGTTTCCTCCGACACCCGGGATCTTTGCGTTTTACGCGTCGTGAGCTACGCACTAGTTTCTGATGAAGAGTAAGATCTTGAAGTGACTGATGAAAGTTTTCAAGTCTTGAGTCCTTTGATGCAATGCCGGAGACCAAAGAAATTCTTTCAACATTTAACGTCCAAGTAAAAAAACACACATTTTCTTTTGCAAGTTTTTTTTGTTATTCCCATATTTCAATGCATTATCTATCATGAATAAAAACACATTTTATGAGCAAGTAAGGACGCATAACAATGAAAAGGTTTAAAAATGATTTTGATTCAACGAAACTTAGTCCCTTGTGTGGGTAACTATTCGTGAAAATGTAATCCCTATAAGAGGTGATTACTGAGATAGAGAAAAAGGAAGAAACAAAAAGGCAAATGAAGATTTGCTTGGGTTTCACGTGCTACTTTCCCTATGACTTTGAAATAACCTTTTTTGAAAGATGATAGTGAGGTTGATTCTTTCCCTCTTAAATTCTGTCCGGACCTCACGTGCCGCAGTCTTTTGCCTTCTTTTCCTTTTTTTTTTTGAAACCCCTAATTTTTACCTGGACTGCTCTTTCAAGTTTTCAGTCCACTGGGGTATATTTCCTTTTTTGATGTCCTTAATTTTTGCCTAGACCGCCTTTTCAGGTTTTCGATCTACCAGGACTTTCTCTATTGCCTAAACCGCCCTTTTCGAGTTTTCGATTTAGCGAGCTCTTTTTCTTTTTGGCATATATATTTTTTTTGACTGCGCCGGAGTTTATTGATAGGGGGATCTTTGTGGGTGGGTAATATCCTTTTCCCCAAGCATTAAGTCTCCTTCTCTAAATTCTCGAGAATGAACTTTCTTGTCGAGCTGTCCATGCCCCAATGCTGTGAGGTGTTTCTCTTTTATGGGGTTCAGCTGGTCGAACCTTGTTTGTGTTTGAATGCCAATGGAAATTGGGCTTTGGGTGTTTGGATGCCGAATAAGGTCGGACTTTTTATGATGGGGTGCCGAACGAGGTCGGATTTTTATGATGGGATGCCGAGCGAGGTCGGGCTTTTGTTTTTTTTTGGTTGCCGAGCAAGGTCGGGCTTTTGCTTTTTGGATGCCGAGCGAGGTCAGGCTTTTGATTGGCTTCCGAGCAAGGTCGGGCTTTATGGTTGGCTTCCGAGCAAGGTCGGGCTTTTGTTTAGCTTCCGAGCAAGGTCGGGCTTTTGTGTTTTTTTTTTGGATGGGAATGCCAATGACAATTGGGCTTTTATTGGAAGTGGGGTTTATGATTGCCAATGGAAATTGGGCTTTTTGTTTGGAAATTGTGTGTGCCAATGAAAATTGGTCTTTTGTTGGAGATGTGAGGAATGCCAATGGTGACTGGGCTTTTTGTGGGAAATTGTGGGGAGTGCCGTAACGGCAAATGGTTTCTTTTTTGATGAATTGGGCGACCACTTGTTTGGTTACGTTTGCATATGAAGCTGCTTCGACCCATTTGGTGAAACAGTCGATGGCAGCTAGTATGAACTGGTGCCCTTTTGAAGCCTTTGGCTCAATCATTCCAAACATGTCTATGCCCCACATAGAGAAAGGTTAGGGTGATGTCATGACATTCAGAGGTGTTGGAGGGATGTGCCCCTTGTTGGCATAAATTTGTCACTTGTGACATATCTTGGCATGGGTTTGGAAGGACTCCTCATGGATTTCCTTGGTGAGCATGACTGCTTCATGTTTATCCACACGTCTGAGTGAGACTATTATTTCTCTTATAGAGTGTGCCCCGGCAGAGGGAGAATTGTGGTGCTATATTTTTTTTGAGGGTTCTCTTGGTGAGGTTGTATTACCCTATCCTCTTGATCCCCAAGTCTGGACAATCCTTCAGGAGGTTCAAAATCGTCCTTATTATCATCTTCCGTTTGGTTAATTTGAAGATTGAAGTCAAAAGGGATTGTAGCAGTGTTATTTTTTGGTGTATGATGATGATTTTTTTTTTGTAGGGTTGCGAAAATTTATTGGAGAACGAAAGAAAAACGAACTCTTTTGAACATAAACTGCAAATTTATTAATGATGGAAATGATTTGAAATATGGGGGTCCCATAAAAATTAATCATTTGCCTTGGGAAGAGCAAAATGATTGTTTTTTTTTTGAAAAACAAGATAAATTACTTGGACAAAGAAATGATTTCCGGAATTTCGATGGCCTTCCGGTTGCTCGGATCTCATCCGAAACGCTACTGTACACCGGGTCGGGTACTTCTTTTTTGGTGTTTTGGTTATAATGTGAGGGTTCTGCTTTGAAATGCATGAAAATGCATGTGAATGTATGAATGCAATGAGTATGCAAAAATATGCCCCTCTTTTTTTGTTTATGCAAAAAGTTTTTCATGAATGCAAATGTTATGACATGCAGGGGTTTGGTATATGAAGGTTCGGAACTTCCCCCCATCCTCACATGTAGGCTCTAAATGGTGAAATCTCCTAAGAAGAGGTCCTTAGATTCATAGACCTCACATGGAATTAGGGTTGTCTATGGACATACGTCGACATGACTTCAATTAATTCCACGTGAAAATCTCATCTAAGCGGGGTTGGGCATCCTACCTCACGGACATACGTCAACGCGGGCTTCCGCACACAACCTCCTTCTAACTTAGTTTTTTTCTCAAGCTCGGGTAGAGAGCCTCACACGTCCGGCATTAACCCGAACAATGTGGAATAACATCACTCAAGTAACCCCCGCATTTGATATATATATGATATGAATATAAAGCAAAATAAAGCAAATATAAACATAAAGCATAAATATGACATGTATGAATAAAATAATAAGCATGGTGCGCGAAGAAAATAAAACAATTGGCTTAAAAACCAAATAGGTTAGGCTTGACTTGCTAGTGGGAAAATGGTCCCCAGTGAAGTCGCCAGCTGGGCGCACCTCGTTTTTTTCCTGAGAAAAAGACGCGCAAATCCTCTGAGGTCGTTCGTAAACGCTCGGAGGGCCTTTGTGAAGCCGCCACCAAAGTTTTTGTGTAAAGGGAACGTTGATAAACCCTTAAGTTTTTTTTTTATGTTTAAAGGGAAACGATAATAAAACCCTTTGACGATGAGGAAAGGATGGTCATCGCAACCATTGTAGGGTTCGGGAGTCGATTACGCAAGGGGAAGGTATTAGCACCCCTCACGTCCGTTGTACTCAACGGGAACCTTCTATTTGGCTAAAGCTTGAATTGTTTTTAAATGTTTTGCGCGCATGCTTATCCATGTCAAAAGAAAATATACTAAAAGGGGGGAAAGAGATAAAAACAAACGAAAGAAAAGAAATAAAAAAAAGTTTTTATTATTGCGCTTGACAAGATGTCGATCTTGCTCCTACGTATCTCCCGGTAGTCGGAGAATTCAAAGCGTACGTAGTTCTTTGGTAGAAAAACGTACATGTGTTGGTTAATTTTAAATGGACGATGTTTTAACCGAATTCTTGCGATTAAAACGTAGCTTGTATGCTCGCGCTTGGGAGACTTATTAAGCGTTTGTGCACGAATCGCACTAGAATTGTTAAAAGGTACGTCCGTTAGGGTAAAAGGGTTCGAATTGGTCGCTATGGGACCAAGAGAGGTGCAATGGACTCAAACGAGTCAATCATTGACCGAGTGGACTCCAACGAGTCGAGGGATTGTTCGATTGATCCACTGAGATCAAGAACGGGTACAATGGACTCGAACGAGTCGAACATTGACCGAGTGACTCAAACGAGTCGGGCGATGGTTCGATTGATCCACTGGGATCAAGAACGGGTACAATGGACTCGGACGAGTCGAACATTGACCGAGGGGACTCCAACGAGTCGGGCGATGGTTCGATTGATCCACTGGGATCAAGAACGGGTACAATGGACTCGGACGAGTCGAACATTGACCGAGGGGACTCCAATGAGTCGGGCGATGGAAGCTAGTGGCCGCGGGGGACCAAAAGGCTCGGATTGACCACAAGGGGCCAAGATTTGGTTCATTTGGTCACGGCGGACCAAGAAAAGGTTCAATGGACTCAACGGAGTCGAGCATTGATTAAAAAGGTCACGGCGGACCGAGAAAAAGTTTCGATTGACTCAACGGAGTCAAGGAAGAGTTCAAAGAGGATCCAACTGTATCTAGCATTGACTCGAATGGTCACGGCGGACCGAAAAAGGTTTCGATTGACTCAACTGAGTCAAGAGAGGGTTCAGTTGGTCCCGAAGGACCAAGAAAGGTTCGGATTGACCACGGGGGCCAAAATTAGTGTGTTGGTTTGATTTTATGTTTTTGAAAATAGAATGACGATTGTCCGAACGACGAGCCATACGTCACGCATTCGTACAACCGGGGAAATGGAGAGCCATACGTCAAACCATCCCTTTTTCATTCGAGTTTTTGTATGAAACTCAAGAAATCCCAAAGTGAACAAAACACTTGGTTGTTGCAACCTATGAACAAAGGTTGTTCAAGTTTATGAAAAAACACAAGTTTGTGAATAATGCACAAGTTCGGCTTAATTTTGAAAACGGTTTTAAAAGTGAACAAGTTCGGCTTAAGTTCACGTTTGATTGAAAATCATGAACAAGGTTTTTGTTCAAGTTTGGTTTTGAAAATGGTGAACTTAGCTTATTGCTCAAGTTTGTTTTGAAAGTTTGTGGACATAACTTGTTTTGCAAGTTATTCCAAAAAGCGTTGCACGAACTTGTGAATTTGTCAATATCATGCAAAATCTTTGTTATGGTTTGAATAAAATGAATTTCAAACCTCTTAGGTTCCGAGCTTTGGGTTAGAACCTCAAAAATTGGCTTTTGGAAGCCTGAATTCATGCTCTGAATTCTGTCATGGTCGCACTGCGACCAGACCTTCGCACTGCGAAGTATGCGAAAATTTGAGTTCAAAAGCTGCTTCTGAACTTCTGTTCAGAAGCAACTTCTGAACTAGCCTCAGAACCTTAGGAGGAGTGAAAAGCTTTGAAAATAGCAATGAAATGAATGCAACAACTTAGTTTAAAGGTTTTGCAAACTTTGGGATTTCTTTTGTGTTCAAAAGTGTTTTAAATCCAAAATGAGTAAAAACTCAAAAATTCAAAACTGAGATTGAACCAAATTGAAAACAAAACAAATGAAAGCAGTATGCAAATGGAGTATAAACAGGTTAGAGTGACTTACCTGCTCCTAATCCAAGGCCTTTGTTGCAAGGAAATGGAAAATGCTTGGATGCTTATGGTTTTTTTTGCAAAGCTGGTCAAGCTTGATGAACAACCCTTAATCAATGATAATTTGCCTTTGTTTCTCCCTCCTTGTGTGAGGTTTAGAGGCTGTTTTGCTGGCTTGGTTGCTTTGTGTTGGTTTTAGGATGATTTGTGTAAGAAAGGATTGGAGATTTCCTCTAAACTTACCCAAAACCAAACTCTGTTTTTGTGAGAAAAATGTGCAACAATTCACTCGAATTTGCACTAGTTTTCTGCTCTCAAACCTCTGTGTTTACACTCTCTCAATCCCCTCCTAAATTCCCTCTAGACTTGTACTTGATTCAGCAGCAATGCCTTGCTTTTATAGGCCAAAATGAGATCAAAAGTCATGATGACAAAATCTGCAGCAGGGCTGTTTTTGGGCTATAATCATGACTGATTTGCTTTGCATTTAATGTTAAGGATAAGAGGTGACCTTGCCTTGCTGCAAGGGTCAAGACCTTGGACGAATTCAGCTCCCAAAGCAGCTGAATTCTGACAGAAAAATGATGGAAATGATGAAAGCAAAGCTGTTTGCAAAACAGGGGCAGCCACTTTGCCTTAATCCTTGAGTGGTTTTGATAAAGCCTATGGCAAGGTGGTTGCTGGCAAGTAGCAGGGTCAGTTGCAGGTCAAGTGGGAGGGATAAGGACTGCCCAAAGTCAGCAAGTGGTTGAGTTACTTGATCAATTTTGCTTCCTCTTCCTTTCCCTTTTTGCTTTTCCAATTGTCACATGTTTCTATTCTTTTACTTGGTTAAATCCAACATTATCCATGATAATAATACATGATAATAATTATAGATAATGACTGGAATGCAATAAAAGAAAAGGAAAACAGAAAAATCAAAAATCTGAAAATCTGCAGAAAATTCGCAGACTTCGCACTGCGAAGTAGACTTTGCTCTGCGAAGTCCTCATTTCTGGGAGACTTCGCTCTGCGAAGGGGACTTCGCTCTGCGAAGTCCTCATTTCAGCAATGTTGACTTTTTGTTGACTTTTCTCTTTTTTTTTGATTTTTTTTTTATTTTTTTGAAAAGGCTTAGGACAAAATTGGGGTACTACAATAGTAATTATGAAGTCCTGTTTAATAAGAACACTTGCACTGTAATCAACAATGAAAATAAGTCTGTAGTGTTCAGAGGCTGTAGGAAAAACAATGTTTACAAAATAAATTTTTCTGATTTGGTTCAGCAGAAGGTAGTTTGCCTTCTGTCTGTGAGTGATGAGAAATGGGTCTGGCACAAAAGGCTGGGACATGCTAACTGGAGACTCATCTCTAAGCTTAGCAAGTTACAGCTGGTCAGAGGCTTACCCAGTATTGATTATCACTCAGATGCTCTGTGTTCAGCATGCCAAATTGGAAAATTTTCTAAAACTTCTTTTAAATCAAAGAACATAGTTTCCACCTCTAAACCTCTAGAACTCCTTCACATTGATTTGTTTGGTCCTGTTGGAACAGCTTCAATCAATGGGAAGAAGTATGGACTTGTGATTGTTGATGATTATAGTAGGTGGACTTGGGTTAAATTCCTCAGAACCAAAAATGAAACATATGATGTGTTTTTTAAATTCTGCAAACAAGTACAAACAGAAACTGATTTGAAAATTTTAAAAATCAGAAGTGATCATGGTGGTGAATTTGAAAATGAACCTTTTGAAAACTTTTGTGAAGACCATGGAATTCTCCATGAGTTCTCATCTCCTAGAACTCCACAGCAAAATGGAGTTGTAGAGAGAAAGAACAGGTCCTTACAAGAAATGGCCAGAACCATGATCCATGAGTCTAAAATTGCTAAGTACTTTTGGGCAGAAGCTGTAAACACAGCATGTTATATTCAGAACAGGATCTATATCAGACCCATTCTGAATAAAACATCATATGAATTATTTAACGGAAGGAAACCAAGTATTTCTTATTTTCATCAGTTTGGTTGTACATGTTACATACTAAACAATAAGGTCTACCTAAAGAAATTTGATGCCAAGGCTCAAAAGGGTACCTTTTTAGGATACTCAGAGAGATCTAAGGCATACAGAGTGTATAATTCTGAAACACATGTTGTTGAAGAAGCTATACATATTAGGTTTGATGATAAGAAGCCTGGTAGTGAAATACCAGAGCTGGTTGAGAGTTTTGCAGATGTCAGAATCTCAGAAGAACCTTCAGAAGCTGAACCCAGTTCAGGTTCTGATGAAGGTTCAGAAGCTGAAAACAATGGAAACTCTGAAAAAGACACTACTCCTGAAGCTAATCAAGATCAACATGGCTCTGAACAAATTCCTGATGGTTCTTCAGAAGCTAATCCACCCAGAACCTTATTCAAGTACAACTCTTCACATCCTGAGGAGCTAATCATTGGAAATAAGAACAGTCCAAGGAAGACAAGATCAGCATTCACTCAGAATGAGTCCATGCTTGGCCTGCTATCCATGATTGAGCCTACAACTGCTGATGAAGCACTTGCTGATGATGGTTGGATTGTAGCAATGCAAGAAGAGCTGAACCAATTTCAAAGAAATGATGTATGTGATCTTGTTGCAAAACCTGATCAGAAGAACATCATTGGAACAAAATGGGTGTTCAGGAACAAGCTTAATGAACAAGGAGAAGTGATCAGAAACAAGGCTAGATTAGTAGCTCAAGGGTACAGCCAACAAGAAGGTATAGACTACACTGGAACTTTTGCTCCAGTAGCAAGACTGGAAGCAATCAGGTTACTTTTTTCTTATGCTATTAATCATGATATCATCTTATATTAAATGGATGTTAAGAGTGCTTTCTTAAATGGTGTAATATCTGACGAAGTGTATGTAAAACAACCTCCTGGTTTTGAAGATGTCAAATATCCAAATCATGTTTTTAAACTTAAGAAGTCTTTGTATGGTCTGAAACAAGCTCCCAGAGCTTGGTATGAAAGACTAAGAAACTTCTTAATTAAAAATAATTTTGTAAGAGGTCAAGTTGATAATACACTTTTCAGGAAAACTGTTAAGAAAGAAATCTTCATTGTACAAATTTATGTGGATGATATCATATTTGGTTCTACTAATGCCTCCCTTTGCAAGGAATTTTCTAAGTTAATGCAGGATGAATTTGAAATGAGCATGATGGGTGAGCTGAAATTCTTCTTGGGAATTCAAATCAACCAATGCAAAGATGGTGTTTATGTTCATCAGTCAAAGTACACAAAGGAGCTTCTGAAGAAGTTCCAGCTGGATGATTGCAAGCTGATGACAACACCTATGCATCCCACCTGCACCTTAAGCAAAGAGGACAATGACACTAAAGTAGATCAGAAGCTGTACAGAGGTATGATAGGTTCTCTCCTATACTTAACTGCTTCTAGGCCATATATTTTATTTAGTGTATGTCTGTGTGCCAGATTCCAATCAGATCCTAGAGAATCTCATATGACTGCTGTCAAGAGAATCTTCAGGTATCTGAAGGGAACAACTAATTTGGGACTTCTGTATAAGAAATCTCTAAATTATAAGCTAGTTGGATTCTGTGATGCTGACTATGCTGGGGGACAGGATTGAAAGAAAATCCACCAGTGGAAACTGTCAGTTTCTTGGTGAGAATCTGATATCCTGGGCCAGC
Source organism: Medicago ruthenica (assembly GCA_018208015.1). Classification (NCBI taxonomy): domain Eukaryota; kingdom Viridiplantae; phylum Streptophyta; class Magnoliopsida; order Fabales; family Fabaceae; genus Medicago; species Medicago ruthenica. The sequence continues at coordinate 277,081 of WNNG01000500.1, read as the reverse complement.
AAGAGACAAGCAACCATTGCTTTGTCAACAGCAGAAGCAGAATACATCTCAGCTGCAAGTTGTAGCACACAACAGCTCTGGATGAAACATCAATTAGAGGATTATCAGATTCATGCAGACAATATTCCTATTTATTGTGATAATACTGCTGCTATATGTCTGTCTAAAAATCCAATTCTGCATTCTAGAGCCAAGCACATCGAAATAAAACATCATTTTATAAGAGATTATGTTCAGAAGGGTGTTTTAGATATTCAGTTCATTGATACTGATCATCTATGGGCTGACATATTCACAAAACCCCTAACAGAAGAAAGATTCAATTTTATTAAAAAGAATCTGAACATGCATTTCATCTCTTGAAAATGTGCTTGAATCTGAATGAAATCCTTGATTCTAAGTTTATCATAAGCTAAGACTTATCAGACACTCATCTTCTGAGAATCTGAATAAAGTTAAGCCTGAAAAACTTCAGAATCTGAAGGATCAGAACCTGGATTTTCTGACTTCTGAATCTGATAGGAATCTAATGTTGGTCAGAATCTGATAAGTATAGCTATGGGCAATGATGATTAAAGCTTTGAAAGTTTATACTCTAATCCTCCCAAAGTCATCACTTTAAAAATGTGATTTCCTGCTCTGATATTAAATGTCAAAATTGCTTGAGAAACAATTTTCAGTTGATATCAGTATGTTTTCAAACTGTTTAGCACAGACACATTTTTTTACTCAAAGTGTTTCAGACATGTTCAGTCTTAAGAACTTCTTTTATCTTGGTATCAGCACTGAAATGTCAATTTGGTGTCAGACTCTGAGACAAACCTTCATTTTTTTAAATAAGGCTCTGATACAAGTTCAGCAGTCTTAAAACTGTATTTTGATATCAGACTCTGAGAACGAATCCTCAATTGGTATCAAGCTCTGAGATATCTTTTTAGTTGGTCTATAATCTAAATTATTTTGTTTTGAAAAATGAGTAAGACCTGCTCTGATCTGAACTATTTTCTTTAAACCAGCTCAGATTTGCTCTGATACTTTCTTGCAAGAATTGCTCTGATATCTTCTTGCATGTTTTGGCTCTGATACTGAACACTTTTGGTTGCTTTGTTCTGATACTGAACCATTTGTACTGAACAAGTCATGTCTGAACACAGAATGACCTGATCAGAAGCTCTAAACCTTTTTTATTCTGCTTCTGAACAACATTCTATTTTTAATGCAAGTCATATACTCATTGAAAGTCAAGTCTGCTCTGATACTCATCTTTGCTGCTTGGTTATCCATATGATTGCATAAATATCTCACAAATTTTTGTTCAACCCCCCCTCACTCTGAATCCTTTTGAAATGTTTTCAAACTCTTTAAAAAAGGGGGAAACTGAACTGCTTTGATACATGCTTTCAAACTCTTTTAAAATCCTTTTCTGCTCTGATACAGATATATTTTCAAACTCTCTTGAAAAAGGGGGAGAAATTTTCTGTGTTGAGGGGAGAAAGTAAAACTTCTTGTTGATGACAAAAGGGGGAGAAAGTAAAACAAGTATTAAAGCACCTGAGCTCAGAAATAAGTTAAAATTGTCAGAAGTTAAGATTGTTAAGCTCTGATACAATTGTTAAGCTCTGATACAATTCTGATTGAATTTAACTTATGAGAACGGCTTTTTAACTCTTAGCCTTTGAATTGAAATTTATACTCTTATGAATTTGAAATTAGGCTCTGATACCTTTATATGAGCTCTGATACCTTTATGTGAGATACATAACTCTTAGTGAGTTAAAATGAATTAAAAATAACTTGGATAAGACTCAAGGATGAAATTCTGGCCCGGCAATACTAAAGAGAAAACAGGTTCTGAACCGAACAGGTTCTGAACAACACACAGGACACAATAATTTGCAAAACAGAGCACAAACACAAACACACACAAGCAGCAAATTAAAGTGCAGGAAAGTAAAAAGGCACAGAGGTTTGTTAACCCAGTTCGGAGTAAACACCTCCTACTCTGGGGGATACCAATCCAGGAAGGAATTCCACTATAGGAATTAATCCTTATGACTCAAGACACTGACTCCCAGTTCCCAGCCTAAGCAATTAACTTCCTCCTAGTCTTGAATTCTACCCAACACGTTGAGTATTAGAGACCACTAACTTCCTATTCAAGTAACAAACCTGTTACTGAAACCCTTAATCAAAAACACTCTGTTTTTCAGAAAACTTCAAAAACACAACTTCATTCGTACCTAGAGGCTTAGAATGAATTACAACTCAATAACAATCCTAAACCAACTCAAACTGAGTGGTGCACAAATAAAGCTAACAGCTTAAAACTCTAAGACTCTTTTCTCTGAATAATACTCTGAAATACGTATCTTGAATAGCAGCAGCCCTCCTCCTTATATAGCCTTCAGTCTTGCAAAATAAAACTAATCTTCTGATTTTATTTGTTACTGAAATAAGATTGGTCCAATAATGTAACAAATAAAACTGTACCGAATCTTTTAAAGATTATAACAGGAAAATATGAATTTCATATCTTTGAACCAAATCTTCAATAAAATCTTCTTCAAATAAATCAGCATTCTAGAAGCAATACGCGTGAATAATTCCTTGATCAATCTTGCAAAGATTCATGCCAAAACAATTTTGAAAACCCAGCTTCTGATGAGGTCAACAAAAGTCAACGCTGGACTTCAGAACCTGAATCAGCTTCTGAAGTGCTACAGTGCTTCTGATGAGCAATCAGCTTCTGATGTAATTTTGAGCTTCTGAACAGCTTCAAAATGAAAGACTTCCAACTGAAGAAATGTTCTACATATGGAGATGCTTCTATTCAATACCTTGGTTTTGCCAAACAATGCAGCCAACACCAAAATACTCAACAAAGGAGCTTACAAAACTCATCCTGTGGATTATCAGACTTAGGGGGAGAGCTTACAAACCTCAGAACCTGAAGTCAACAAGTTATTTATAATTCTGAGTGTTAATTTCACTATATTGGTTTAAGTTGAGTTTAATTAACATGGATAAGAATCAAGGGGAGCTTACAAACCTAACCTTGAGGACTGTCAGACCTAGGGGGAGCTTACAAACCTCTCCTGAAGTCAGATTGTTAATTAAACTTAACAACAATTTTGAAATTTTCACATTTGTGATTTTAACTGAACTTAATTAACTTGGGTCAGACTCAGGGGGAGCTTACAAACCTCACACCCTGCAGTTAACTTGTTAATTAAGTTAACAACAATTTTCTGATTTAATACTTATGTTTGTCATCATCAAAAAGGGGGAGATTGTTGGAACAAAATGTGTTTAACAAGTCTCTCATGAATTAAGTAGGAGATTGTTGAAACATTGTGTGTAAACATATCTCTCTTTATGGTTTTGATGATAACAAAGTATTAAAGAGAAAATTGGTTATTTGCTAATGCTTTGTTCAAGTGTTTTCAGAACCATGTGCTTTATGATTATTTATTAAGAATGGTTATGGAAGAACAAGCTTAGAGCAAGGAAGGAAAGCTAAGAAGAAAGGTTGCAAAGCTAGAAGGAAACTGGGTCTGAAGAAGTGCTCCTGAAGTAGTGGTACTGAACTGAGAGCTTCTGAAGTGGTTCTGAAGAAGTGCTCCTGAAGAAGTGCTCCTGAAGTAGTGGTACTGAACTGAGAGCTTCTGAAGTGGTCCTGAAGAAGTGCTCCTGAAGTGCAGCTTCTGAGTCTGAAGGCAGCTTCTGAAGTCTGGGTGCTTCTGAAGAAGTCAACGCAAAGTCAACTCCTGAAGCCAGCCTCTGATCCGTACAAGGCAGCTTCTGATGCAGCAGCTTCTGATGCACTGTTCACAGAGAAGCTTCTGAAGCTGATGTGGCATGCAAAGTGACCAGTACTGTGCGCATTTAATGCCTGGATGTGTCAGAACAACTCAATGGAACAGTTGTCTCCCTGACCCAAACATTCTGCAGCTTTTAAGGTAGGCCATTTCAAAAAATGGCTGCTGCTCTGTTCTGTCTGAAAAAGTGCAGCACACATTTGCAGTAACCTAGCTCAATTGCAACGGCTCTTTCCTTAATTCAAGCAAATCTTCAACAGCTATATTTCATCTATAAAAGGAAGAAGATTTGAAGAAGAAATTGTCTAAGACTCTTGAAACGTATTGCTGAACCTGTGCTCTGTTTTCTGTGTAAAAACTGTCAAGTTCAAAACTCTTAGAAATTCTCATAGTCTTTGTAACTTAGAATTTCTTAAGGTTAAGAGTCTTAACCTGTGTTGTATTAAGAGAACACCTCTGATATTTGATCAAGTGTTCATCCCAAACTATTTCATTTGTAAACCAGTTTGGTCCTCAAAGTCTCAGTCTGTATACTGAGCATTTGTAACCTCATTCCTTTGTGGTCTGAGTCAGAAGCCTCTTGACTTAGTGTCTTGAGCATTGAGAAGTCTCTTGACTAAGTGTCTTGAGCATTGGAAGTCTCTTTCTTAGTGATTGAGCAGTGGAAGCCTCTTCCTTTGTGGTCGAGCACTAGAAGCCTCTTCCTTGGTGGTTGAGCAACTGGAAGTCTCTTTCTTAAGTGATTGAGCAAGTGTAATCTTCAGATTATAGTGAAACTCTCTTGTTTGAAAACAAGGGGACTAGACTACTTCTCACATTGAGAAGGAACCAGTATAAATTCTGTGTGTCTCTCTTTCATTCTCTCCTTAACTTGTTTAATCCGCTACATAACTCTTGATAACAGTTCAGAACTGATTCATATCAGCTTCTGAACTTAACCTTAAGTTTGAAAAGAAAAGATAACAAGTTTTTGAGTCACACAATTCAACCCCCCCTTTCTTGTGTGTGTGTTTTTCTCACCTTCACCCTGATCCCTTTCCATCCTCACGGTTCCGCCCCTCCTGAAAAGATAGTGGAAACCATGAGTGCTGACCCTAGAACATTCCTCCAGCCACCAAAGAATCGCCCGATGAGAAGGGAGGGGCCTCAGATACACCAAAATGGATTCTTTAATCTCACATTTCGAAGCTTCCCCCTCAATATTAGTTACAACAACATGGTTTTTTAAAGCTATCAGAGGGAACTTAAAGTCGATCTCTACCCTAAGGCGGCGGCGCTCCCGTGTCTCACTCTCATAACCGCTGGAGGGGGAGTAGACTCTGGATGACAAATCTACTGGGTTCCCAGAATTCTCGGAGCAACCACTCATCTTTCCTAACCCAGAAAAGCAGAAAAGGAGAAAACAATTAGAAATGTAGAAGGAGAGAGAGGAAAAAGGAGATACCTTTAAGTTTAGATGATCTCTGAGGAAAGGAAGGTGGAAATCCCGTAAAACTGCAGAATCCAAAGCTTTAACCTGAGAAAAAGGGATTTTCACTCGAAGTAGTGGGAGTAAATCAAGAAAGGAAGCGAGACAAAACACAAAAGTGTCTTGAAGAAGATTTGCAGAGGAAAAGAAGATGGAAAGTATTTCTGGATATATCTGAGACTTAGAAGTGTAAAGAGTGGAAATGAGAAGTTTCCCTCCTTATATAGGCTCTGAAGCATTCAAATCAATGGCCCAGATCGAAGGAAACCGGAAGGTCTCGATTCGGCGGCTGGGAAGAAATCTCGAACAATGAAGTGTACTCAAGTGGCGCGCACGTGAAGTACGATTCCCGGTACGCGTGTGACACATGAACCTGACACGTGGAAAGCAAACTGAGCAGCCATCACGACCAAAATGTTTCATTTCAAGGCATTAAATGCCAACTACTCCCACCCATAAGTCCATGGCGACACATATCCAGCACGGAATGCCAAAAATGTTCTTCCAAAACCCTTGAAGGCGCCGACATTTGAGAGCGCCTCGACAGTACGCCTCGCATGGTTAAGCCATTGCGCCATAAAGGCATCAACGACTTGGGTGTCAACTATTCTGGACTGGCCAGAAGGACAATCCAACAATGACAAGTGGACTAAACTTCCACCATGCCAAGGTGCATTGCCTGAAGGAATACACCAATACCATTGTACCTTACCTCACCAGAGCATGGCCCCGTGCATCAAACACCATACATGTGTCCTCTAACCGTCCCCTAATCATGCGCCGCATCTTACGGAGGCAGTTATTCTCACACATGCCTATATAAGGGTGAGTTAGCTATACCCTCAAATTACGATTAACCTTTTCCACACTTTTTCCACACTCTTTCTCAGTTCCAATACTGACTTGAGCGTTGGAGTGCTAACGTGTCTGCAGACACCTTTCGTTCCACCGCGAATGTAACACCCTATTTCCCGACGATAATTATTAAACAATAAGAATATATTTAATAAAGAGGATGTTACAAAACTCGTCAATATATCACTTATAACATAAACACTTGCTTTAAATAATAAATTCGACAGTGGAAAACATTTCTTTGACCGCATTAATATAGATTATCCCTGTTATTCAATCATCATAAATAGAAATAACAATAGTTCCAAGTTTTCAACTCAAAAACAAATAAATTCAACGTCAACCCCAACCCTGGTGTTACATGAATCAGAGCTTGTAGCGACTACAAGCTTAATCGAATAATAAATAAAAATGAGAACTAGACGGAAGACGTATTCCATCTCCACCTTCTAAGTCGTCCCACCGCTAAACTTCCTCAACCTGAGTGTCTGTACCCGGGAGTACAATCACCACAAAGAAAACAACACAACAACAATAAAAGGGGTGAGAAATCCGTCCATAACATAATATTAGGGAAAAACATGCACAACATTATAATACATCAATAACAATATTTCGTCGTCATACGATCATCATAATTTATTATATTCTTCTCAACCAATCATACATACCATCATCTCACTCAAATCACACTTAAAACACCAAGTACAAGTATCATCACTTAAGTGCATATGGACTCACCCTAAGACCTATATGAATGTGGTACCACACCTATCGTCGTCATAATTTGCCAGAGATATGTTACTGGACTTTTGTCGTCATAATTTGCCAGAGATATGTTACTGGACTTTCGTCGTCATTTCATCTTCATAATTCCTAGACACGACTCTATATGCATGCTTGGTGACAGACTCATCAAATATTACACATCATCACATTATCAGGCATTCACAATCATAAATGCAAGACTCTCCTTAATATGCACAACATCAATGCAAAACACATCGTCATCATTCTCATCGTCTTCATAAATAAATGTAATTATTCTTGAAGGTGAGAAAAACACACACAAGAAGGGGGGGGGGGGGGGGTTGAATTGTGTGAGTCAAAAACTTGGTTTCTTTCTTTTCAAAACTTAAGTTAAGTTCAGAAGCTGATATGAATCAGTTCTGAACTATTTTTCAAAGAGTATTGCAGCGGATATAGAATGAAAAGAGATAGGGAAAGAGAGACACACAAGATTTATACAGGTTCCTTCCCAATGTAGGAAGTAGTCCAGTCCCCTTGTTTTCCAACAAGAGATTTCACTATAATCAGCTGATTACAATTGCTCAACCACTAAGGAAGAGACTTCCAGTTGCTCAACCACCAAGGAAGAGGCTTCCAATTGCTCAACCACAAAGGAAGAGGCTTCTAATGCTCAAGACACTAAGTCAAGAGGCTTCTCAATGCTTAGACCACAAAGGAGTAAGACTTTCTGACTCAAACCACAAAGGAATGAGGTTACATTTGCTCAGTATACAGACCGAGACTTAGGTTAAGACAGGTTAAGACTCTTAACCTTAAGAAATTCTAAGTTACAAAGACTAAAAGAATTTCTAAGAGATTTTGAACTTGACAGCAAAACAGAGCACAGGTTCAGCAATTTAGTTTCAAGAGTCTTAGCAAAAATCTTCTTCAAATCTTCTTCCTTTTATAGAGGAAATTAGAGCTGTTGAAGATTGCAGGTTTTAGGAAAAGAGCCGTTGCAAGTTGAGAGCTACCATAGCTGCAATTGTGTGCTGAACTTTTTCCAGAAAACAGAGCAGCAGCCATTTTTGAATTAGCCTACCTTAAAAGCTGGGGAATGTCTGAGTCAGGGAGACAACTGTTCCATTGGGTTGTTCTGACACATCCAGGTATTAAATGCGCACAGCACCAGTTACTTTTCATGCCACATCAGCCTTCAGAAGCTTCTGCGTGAACAGTACATCAGAAGCACTTCTTCAGACTCAGACTTCAGAAGCAGGTCTTCAGACGTTGACTTTTGTTGACTTCCTTCAGAAGTTGTCTTCAGACGCAGGCTTTAGACTCAGACTTCAGAAGCACCACTTCAGGAGCACTCTTCAGGAGCACCACTTCAGGACCACTTCAGAAGCACCCAGTTTTCTTCAGCTTTGCAACTTGCTTCTAAGCTTTCCTTTCTTGCTCTAAGCTTGTTCTTTCATGACCAGTATAATTTCTAATCATTAAGCACGTGGTTCTGAAATCACTTGAACAAAGCATTAGCAAATAACCAATTTTCTATTTAACACTTTTGTTATCATCAAAACCACAAAGAGAGATAATGTATAAACAATATCCCTCTTAATTCACAAGAGAGTTGTTTAACACATTTTGTTCCAACAATCTCCCCCTTTTTGATGATGACAAACATAAGTATTAATCAGAAAATTGTTGTTAACTTAATTAACAAGTTAACTGCAGGGTGTGAGGTTTGTAAGTTCCCCCTGAGTTTGATCCAAGTTAATTAAGTTCAGTTTAAATCACAAATGTGAAAATTTCAGAATTGTTGTTAAGTTTAATTAACAATCTGACTTCAGGAGAGGTTTGTAAGCTCCCCCTAGGTCTGACAATCTCCAAGGTTAGGTTTGTAAGCTCCCCTTGATTCTTATCCATGTTAATTGAACTCAACTTAAAACAATCAAGTGAAATTAACACTCAGAATTGTAAATAACTTGCTGACTTCAGGTTCTGAGGTTTGTAAGCTCTCCCCTAAGTCTGATAATCCACAGGATGAGTTTTGTAAGCTCCCTGAGTCTTATCCAAGTTATTTTAAATTCATTTTACTCACTAAGAGTAATTTATATCTCACAAAATTAAATTCAGAGGCGAAGAGTTAAAATCAGTTCTCATAAGTTAAATTCAATCAGAACCTTAACTTATGTTCAGAGCCTCAGGCTTTAATACCTTTTACTCCCCTTTCATAAGTTAATATATTGACAGAATTTAACTTATATTGTGAGCTCAGGTGCCTTAATACTTGTTTTACTTTCTCCCCCTTTTGTCATCAACAAAAAGTTTTTAGAAAAGAAGGATTTCAAAAACAAAATATCTCCCCCTTTAGGAATTGCTTCCCCTTTTTCAAGAGAGTCTGAAAACATCTCTAAAAGGCTCAGAATTGGGGGGGGGGGGGGTTGAAAAACATGTGAGATATTTATGCAATCATATGGATAATCAAGCAGCAAAGATGAGCATCAGAGCATACTTGATTTTCAATGAATATATGACATTGCATTGAAAATAGAATGTTGTTCAGAAGCAGAAAAAGTTCAGTGCTTCTGATCAGAGCATTTTGTGTTCAGACATGGTTGTTTAGTATAATTTGTGCAGTATCAGAGCAAATTTGAGCTATTTTAAAACAAAAAAAATGTTCAGTTCATATACAAACTGAAGGTTTATCTCAGAGCCTGATACGAAATGAAGGTTTTAGAACTACTGGACTTATATCAGAACCTGATACCAAAATATGGTTCAGTGCTGATACCAAATTTGAAAATAAGTTCTAAAAGCTGAACATGTCTGATACACTTTGAGTATTTAAAAAAAATGTGTCTGTGCTAAACAGTTTAAAAACAAACTGATACCAATTGAAATTAAAGCAAATTTAGCAGTTGATATCAAAACAGAAAATCACATTTTTAAATTGATGACTTTGGGAGGGATAGAGTATAAACTTTCTAAGTTTTAGTCATCATTGCCCAGGGTTATACTTATCAGATTCTGACCAAACATTAGATTCCTATCAGATTCAGAAGTCAGAAAATCCAGGTTCTGATCCTTCAGACTCTGAAGTTTTTCAGGCTTAACTTTCTTCAGACTCTCAGAAAATGAGTGTCTGATAAGTCTTAGTTTATAATAACCTCAGAATCAAGGTTTTCATTCAGATTCAAGCACATTTTCAAGAGATAAAATGCATGTTCAGATTCTTTTTAATAAAATTGAATCTTTCTTCTGTTAGGGGTTTTGTAAATATGTCAGCCCATTGATGATTAGTATCAATGAACTGAATATCTAAAACACCCTTCTGAACATAATCTCTGATAAAATGATGTTTTATTTCTATGTGCTTGGCTCTAGAATGCAGAATTGGATTTTTAGACAGACATATTGCAGCAGTATTATCACAATAAATTGGAATGTTATCTACATGAATCTCATAATCCTCTAATTGATGTTTCATCCAGAGCAGTTGTGTGCTACGACTTGCAGCTGAGATGTATTCTGCTTCTGCTGTTGACAGAGCAATGGTTGCTTGTCTCTTGCTGGCCCAGGATATCAGATTCTCACCCAGAAACTGACAGTTTCCACTGGTGGACTTCCTTTCAATCCTGTCCCCAGCATAGTCAGCATCACAGAACCCAACTAGCTTATAATTCAGAGATTTCTTATACAGAAGTCCCAAATTAGTTGTTCCTTTCAGATACCTAAAGATTCTCTTGACAACAGTCATATGAGATTCTCTAGGATCTGACTGGAATTTAGCACACAGACAGACACTAAATAAAATATCTGGCCTAGAAGCAGTTAAGTATAGGAGAGAACCTATCATACCTCTGTACAGCTTCTGATCTACTTTAGAGCCATTTTCCTCTTTGCTTAAGGTGCAGGTGGGATGCATTGGTGTTGTCATCAGCTTGCAATCATCCAGCTGGAACTTCTTCAGAAGCTCCTTAGTGTATTTGGACTGATGAACATAGACACCATCTTTGCATTGGTTGATTTGAATTCCCAAAAAGAATTGCAGCTCACCCATCATGCTCATTTCAAATTCTTCCTGCATTAACTTTGAAAACTCTTTGCAAAGAGAGCCTTTAGTAGAACCAAATATGATATCATCAACATATATTTGTACAATTAAGATTTCTTTCTTAACAGTTATTCTAAAGAGTGTATTATCAACTTGACCTCTTACAAAATCATTTTTAATCAAGAAGTTGCTTAGCCTTTCATACCAAGCTCTGGGAGCTTGTTTCAGACCATACAAAGACTTCTTAAGTTTAAAAACATAATCTGGATTTTTAATATCTTCAAAACCAGGAGGTTGTTTTACATACACTTCTTCAGAAATTACACCATTTAGGAAAGCACTCTTAACATCCATTTGATACAAGATGATATCATGATTAACAGCATAAGAAAGAAGTAACCTGATTGCTTCCAGTCTTGCAACTGGAGCAAAAGTTTCTGTGTAATCAATTCCTTCTTGCTGGCTGTACCCTTGAGCTACTAATCTAGCCTTGTTTCTGATCACTTCTCCTTGTTCATTGAGCTTGTTCCTGAACACCCATTTTGTTCCAATGATGTTCTTATGATCAGGTCTTGCAACTAGATCCCAGACATCATTCCTCTGAAACTGGTTCAGTTCTTCCTGCATTGCTACAATCCAACCATCATCAGCAAGTGCTTCATCAGCAGTTGTTGGCTCAATCATGGATAACAGGCCAAGCATAGACTCATTCTGAGTGAATGTTGATCTTGTCTTCCTTGGACTGTTCTTGTTTCCAATGATCAACTCCTCAGGATGTGAAGACTTGTATTTAAATGAGGTTCTGGGTGGATTAGCTTATGAAGAACCATCAGGGATGAGTTCAGAACCATGCTAGTCTTGATTTGCTTCAGGAGTAGTGTCTTTATCAGAGAGTTTCTCAGATTCTTCATTGTTTTCAGCTTCTGAACCTTCATCAGACTCGGAACTGGGTTCAGCTTCTGAAGGTTCTTCTGAGATTCTGACATCTGCAAAAATCTCAACCAGCACTGGTATTTCATTACCAGGCTTCTTATCATCAAACCTAATATGTATAGCTTCTTCAACAACATGGGTTTCAGAATTATACACCCTGTATGCCTTAGATCTCTCTGAGTATCCTAAAAAGGTACCCTTTTAAGCCTTGGCATCAAATTTCTTTAGGTAGATTTTATTGTTTAGTATGTAACATGTACAACCAAACTGATGAAAATAAGAAATACTTGGTTTTCTTCCTTTAAACAGTTCATATGCTGTTTTATTCAGAATAGGTCTGATATAGATCCTGTTATGAATATAACATGCTGTGTTTACAGCTTCTGCCCAAAAGTACTTAGCAATTTTAGATTCTTGGATCATGGTTCTGGCCATTTCCTGTAAAGATCTGTTCTTTCTCTCTACAACTCCATTTTGTTGTGGAGTTCTAGGAGATGAGAACTCATGGATAATTCCATGATCTTCACAAAAGTTTTCAAAAGGTTCATTTTCAAATTCCCCACCATGATCACTTCTGATTTTTAAAATTTTCAAATCAGTTTCATTTTGTACTTGTTTGCAGAATTTGAAAAACACATCATATGTTTCATGTTTAGTTCTAAGGAACTTAACCCAACTCCACCTACTGTAATCATCAACAATTACAAGTCCATACTTCTTCCCATTGATTGAAGCTGTTCCAACAGGACCAAACAAATCAATGTGAAGGAGTTCGAAAGGTTTAGAGGTGGAAACAATGTTCTTAGATTTAAAAGAAGTTTTAGAAAATTTTCCAATTTGGCATGCTGAACACAGAGCATCTGAGTGATAATCAATGCTGGGTAGGCCTCTGACCAGCTGTAACTTGTTAAGCTTAGAGATGAGTCTCCAGTTAGCATATCCCAGCCTTTTGTGCCACACCCATTTCTCATCACTCACAGACAGAAGGCAAACAACCTTCTGCTGAACCAATTTAGAAAAGTTTATTTTGTAAACATTGTTTTTCCTACTACCTTTGAACACTACAGACTTATTTTCATTGTTGATTACAGTGCATGTGTTCTTATTAAACAGGACTTCATAATTACTCACATAATTGACTTATGCTAAGTAAATTATGTCTAAGTCCATCTACCAGCCAAACATTATCAATGCACAGGGAAGAATTACCTATCTTACCAGTACCAATGATCTTTCCTTTCTGACTTCCTCCAAACCCCACAGTTCCTCCCTCTTTCAGAGTCAGGGTTTGGAACATAGACTTGTCCCCTGTCATATGATGCGAGCATCCACTGTCCAGGTACCAGGACCTTTCCTTTTCTTTGGATGTTAAGCATATCTGCAATTGAAATGATCTCAGACTTAGGTACCCAGATATTCATGGGTCCTTTGGGGTTAGTCCTGAAAGGTTTTGGCTGTTTCATCTTGTGTCTGAAGTTATGATATTCATACTTGTTTTGATACTTAGGATATGAATCCTTATATCTTGAATAAGTTTGAGTTTTAGAACCTGAGTTCTTCAGAACCTGAGTTCTCAAGGGTTTGGACTCAGATTTCTTCAGAACCTGTGACTTGAAGGTCTTTGGTTCTGATTTATTTAGAGTCTGACCCTTTGAGTGCTTCGGTTCTGATTTCCTCAGAATTCTAACTTTGTTAGCTTCAGACACAAGGCAAGCTTCAGTTTTGCCTTTCTTAAAACAATTACAAGCAGAAAACTGATTGGTTTGCTTTTGCTTGCTTTGCTTAACATTCTGAGATTGAAAATGTTTTGTTTTGACTGGTTTAATAGGTTTTGAAGTTTTAATAACCCCAGTCTTTGAAAAATTTGAATTTGAATTATTCAGATTCTGAGACTTACTAGTTCCAGGTTCTGAACTCTTCAGATTCTGAACATTTTCAGGTTCAGAGTCTGATTTTCTCTTACTCTTAGGCTTAGGACCTATTGGCTTAGATTTAGGTAAGGTTTTAACATTTGCCTTCATCTTACCCTTAGGTTCAAAAGCTTTAGAGTCTGAGCTGTTCAGAACTTCAGACTTAGTCTCAGTTTCTGACATTTTCAACTTCTCAGAGTTATCAGAAGCAGGCACAAAGCATATACCATTGCCTTTTAAAATATTTCCAGAACAGGAAGGTGAGTTTGATTCATTTGAAGGTTTGAATGAATCATAGCCAATGCCTTCACCTTTGTTTCTGATCATATTATACATCATAGAGGCAATTTTAGTTCTATTGAATCCAGTTAAAATGAAATCCTGAAGAGCTATTTCATGTTCATTAGGATTCTCTTCAGATTTCTTATGAGCCTCTTTTCTGAGTTCTTCAACTTCTTCATCATATTCAAATATTTGATTCTGAAGTTTAAGATTTTCCTCAGACAGCAAGTTAGTTTTATTTTTCAAAGATTTAATTTCTCCTAACTTGCTTTTTAGATGACTCATAAGATCTTTAACTGTTTCAATTAATTCAGATCTAGAGAGTTCAGAATATACCTCATCTTCTTCATCAGAATCTGAGCATGATTCTGCATCAGAGAATGCAGTTGCCATCAAGGCCAGGTTTGGTTCTTCCTCATTAGATTCTGACTCATTGTCCAGCTCATCCCATGTTGCCATGATACTCTTTTTAAGCTTGTTTCTGAAATTGCTGGACTTTGAGCTGGGCTTCTTTGCTTTTTCCTTTGATTTTTCCTTCTGAAGATCAGGACAGTCAGCAATGAAGTGGCCAGGCTTTTTGCAGTTGTAACAGCTTTCCTTCTGGTTATCCCTCTTTGAACCAGATCCTCTAAAGTTACTGCTTCTGTTAGAGAATTTTTTCTTTCTATTCATTAGATATTGAATTCTTTTAGAAAGCATTGCAAGCTCATCAGCATCTGAATCTTCATCAGAATTTCCCTCAGGAAATTCTTCTTCAGATTCAATAGCTTTCAAAGCTTTAGCAGGCTTTCTTTTAGATTTCAAAGCTAATGACTTTGATTCTCTAACAGACTCATCCTCATTGAGTCCTAGTTCATGCACCTTGAGGGAGCTTATAAGATCCTCAATACTTAAAGTATTCAGATCCTTAGCTTCCTCAATAGCAGTCACTTTGGGTCTCCATTTAGATGGCAGACTTCTAAGGATTTTATTCACATGATCAGCTGTGGTATAACTCTTCTTCAGAATCTGAAGTCTAGAAACCAGAGTCTGAAATCTTGAGAACATTGTCTCAATATTTTCATCCTCTTTCATTCTGAACAATTCATATTGCTGAACAAGAATGTTTGCCTTAGCTTCTCTAACCTTTTTGTTACCTTCATAGTTAGAGCATAGGGATGTGAATATTGCTTTGGTTGTTGACTTGTCACTCACCTTCTGATATTCATTGTGAGGTAATGAATCCACAATGATACCTCTGACATTGTGATGCTTCCTATAAATCTTTCTTTCTGCATCACTTAAAGCTCTTCTGTTGACAGCAACACCTTCTTCATCAACTGGTATTGAGATTCCATCTTCAATAATATCCCAAAGTGAGTCATCAATACCAATTATATGACTGTACATTTTGCTCTTCCACCATGAGAACTTTTCTGGATCACTAGTAAACATTGGGGGTTTATTGTGTGATCTAGATTTTCTGTCCTCTGTACCATAGTCATATTGTACAGAAGTATGTCTAAGAGGAGGAGGAGGAGGAGGAGGAGGAGGTGAATCTTCATTATCAGATGACATGTTTTTCTCAGGATCCTACTGACACACTGTTAAGTGTTAATATCAGAACCGGAGCTCTGATACCAACTGAAGGTGAGAAAAACACACACAAGAAGGGGGGGGGGGGGGTTGAATTGTGTGAGTCAAAAACTTGAAATCTTTCTTTTCAAAACTTAAGTTAAGTTCAGAAGCTGATATGAATCAGTTCTGAACTATTTTTCAAAGAGTATTGCAGCGGATATAGAATGAAAAGAGATAGGGAAAGAGAGACACACAAGATTTATACTGGTTCCTTCCCAATGTAGGAAGTAGTCCAGTCCCCTTGTTTTCCAACAAGAGATTTCACTATAATCAGCTGATTACAATTGCTCAACCACTAAGGAAGAGACTTCCAGTTGCTCAACCACCAAGGAAGAGGCTTCCAATTGCTCAACCACAAAGGAAGAGGCTTCTAATGCTCAAGACACTAAGTCAAGAGGCTTCTCAATGCTTAGACCACAAAGGAATAAGACTTTCTGACTCAGACCACAAAGGAATGAGGTTACAATTGCTCAGTATACAAACTGAGACTTAGAGACCAAACTGAATTACAAATAAATGAGTTTGGGTTGAACACTTGATAAAATATCAGAGGTGTTCTCTTAATACAACACAGGTTAAGACTCTTAACCTTAAGAAATTCTAAGGTACAAAGACTAAAAGAATTTCTAAGAGATTTTGAACTTGACAGCAAAACAGAGCACAGGTTTAGCAATTTAGTTTCAAGAGTCTTAGCAAAAATCTTCTTCAAATCTTCTTCCTTTTATAGAGGAAATTAGAGCTGTTGAAGATTGCAGGTTTTAGGAAAAGAGCCGTTGCAAGTTGAGAGCTACCATAGCTGCAATTGTGTGCTGAACTTTTTCCAGAAAACAGAGCAGCAGCCATTTTTGAATTAGCCTACCTTAAAAGCTGGGGAATGTCTGAGTCAGGGAGACAACTGTTCCATTGGGTTGTTCTGACACATCCAGGCATTAAATGCGCACAGTACCAGTTACTTTTCATGCCACATCAGCCTTCAGAAGCTTCTGCGTGAACAGTACATCAGAGCACTTCTTCAGACTCAGACTTCAGAAGCAGGTCTTCAGACGTTGACTTTTGTTGACTTCCTTCAGAAGCTGTCTTCAGACGCAGGCTTCAGACTCAGACTTCAGAAGCACCACTTCAGGAGCACCACTTCAGGACCACTTCAAAAGCACCCAGTTTTCTTCAGCTTTGCAACTTGCTTCTAAGCTTTCCTTTCTTGCTCTAAGCTTGTTCTTTCATGACCATTATTAATTTCTAATCATTAAGCACGTGGTTCTGAAATCACTTGAACAAAGCATTAGCAAATAACCAATTTTCTATTTAACACTTTTGTTATCATCAAAACCACAAAGAGAGATAATGTATAAACAATCTCCCTCTTAATTCAGAAGAGAGTTGTTTAACACATTTTGTTCCAACAATTCTCATCATGATAATAATATAGACATCGGCATTCTCATCATCACTATAATATAAACATCATCATTCTCATCATCATTATAATATAAACATCATCATTCTCATCATCATTATAATATAAACATCATCCCTCTCATCATCATTATAATTGTTGGATATTTGGTTGTTGGCTACATATTTGCTAAAATCAAAATGTACAAGCAATGCGTCTTCAGAAGCTAATATGTGTCTTTAGAAGCTGGAAACTGGACTTCAGAAACTGGTACTGTTCATCAGAAGATGAACTGGTCTTCACACGCTGGTACTGTTCATCAGAAGCTGAACTGGTCTTCAAACGAATTGATCAGACGCTGACTTTCGTTGACCTTCAGACGCACTGTTCAGACGCTGACTTTTGTTGACCTTCAGAAGCTGCTTTTCAGAAGCTAATTTCTGCATTCAGAATCTGTGTCTTCAAGCTGTTAATTCTTTCACAGTATCTTTCGAAGATTTGTTTGAAGATTTATCCAAGCTATTGTTTCTAGAAGGCAGATTAAAATTGCGGGAAGATCTTTGTTGCAGATTTGTTCCTGTTATTGAAGAATGTATTTTCAAAGCAATCTTTGGAAAAGATATTTCTGGAAATTTATGTGCTTCTATTTGCTTCCAAAGAATTCTGGGATTATATCTTTGAAGATTATTTTGTTCAAAATTATGTGCTGCTGAAGACTATTTAAGGAGGACGCTGCTATTGAAGAATTGACGAATCAAAAACAGAAATCATTATAGAGAGTCTTAGTTTTTGAGTCTGTTAAGCTTAGTGCTTTATTTCTGTGCACCACTCAAGTGTTAGAGTTGGTTGTTTTGTTTTCAGTTATAATTCACTTAAAGCTTTTAAGCACAAGTGACTTAGATGTTTTGAAGTGTGACTTCATGCTTGATTTGTTTAAGAGTATGATAATCACTGGGCTGTGATTACTTGATTAGGAAGTAAGTGGGATCTTATATCTAGGAGTTCCTACGTAGAAGTCTATACAGGTAGTGATTAAGTGATAAGGCTGTGGAACAGGGGCTATGTCTTGAGTCTTTGAATTGATACTACTTAGTGGATTTCCTTCCTGGCTTGGTAGCCTCGAGACGTAGGTGTGTTTGTCACCGAACTGGGTTAACAAATCAACTGTGTCTTTTATTTTCTGTCCTTATTTTACTGCTTCTGATACGTGCTCTGTTCTGCGTTTTTTGCACTCTGTTTTACTATCAGTTTCAGTACCTACCAGAATTTCAATTGGCATCAAAGAAGGCACCCTGCCAGTTATTGGGTGAGCTCCATGGAAGGTTCTTTCTGACATTATGGACAAGGAAGGAGGATTTGTTAACAAGCCACCTCTGTTGGATCGTTCCAACTATGAGTACTGGAAATCTCATATGACTGCTTTCCTGAAATCTCTAGACAGCAGGACCTGGAAAGCAGTGCTGAAGGGTTGGGAACATCCAGTTGTGCTGGACAAAGATGGAAAGAAGACTACTGTGTTGAAACCAGAGGAAGAATGGTCAAAGGATGAAGATGATCTGTCTCTTGGAAACTCCAAAGCTTTGAATGCTATATTCAATGGAGTGAACAAGAACATGTTCAGATTGATCAAGCAGTGCACTATAGCCAAGGATGCCTCGGAGATTCTCAAGACAACTCATGAAGGCACTTCAAAGGTAAAACTGTCCAGACTTCAACTTCTCACCACCAAATTTGAAAATCTAAAGATGTTGGAGGATGAGAACATACAAGACTTTTATATGAATGTTCTAGACATGGCTAATTCTTTTGATTCTCTTGGAGAGAAAATGTCTGATGAGAAAATTGTGAGAAAGATACTCAGGTCTCTCCCTAAAAGATTTCACATGAAAGTGACTGCTATTGAGGAGGCACATGACATCTCCAGCATGAAGGTTGAGGAATTGATTGGGTCCTTGCTGAACTTTGAAACAACCTTCTGTAATCGTAATGACAAGAAAGGGAAAGGAGTTTGTTGAGTATTTTTGGTGTTGGCTGCATATTTTGGCAAATCCAATGTGTTGAATAGAAGCATCTCAATGTCCAAAACAAATCTTCAGTTGCAAGTTTTTCATTTTGATGTCATTCAGAAGCTGAAATCACCTTCAGAAGATGAAATGTGCTTCTGAAGCATCAGACACACTGTAGCAGAGTTGACTTTTGTTGACTTCTTCAGAAGCTGCATTTTTGCAAGTTATTTCTACATGAATCTTGGCAAGATTTATCAAGGATTTATCCTCGCATATTACTTCTAGAACGCTGGTTGATTTGGTGAAGATTTTATGAAGATTTGGTTCAATTTTATGAAGTTCGTATTTTTCTGCAGAATCTTTATAAAGATACATTGCAGGTTTATTTGTTTCCTTATTGGATCATTCATAATTCATAAACAAATCTAATTCAGAAGATTGGCTCATATTTTATGAAGATCGTATTTCCTGAAGGAATCTTTTGCAGATACATTGAAGATTTATATGTTTCCTTTTTAAGCCTTGCATAATTCAGAAACATATCTGTTTTAGAAGATTTAATTCAGATTAATGTTATTTCCTGAAGGCTATATAAGGAGTGCTTTGCTGCTATTCAAGAGACAAGAAATTAGAGAGAAAATTCAGAAATAGAGTCTTAGTGTGTGTAAGCTTTTTAAGCTTTGTTTTGTGCACCACTCATATGTTTTGAGTTGGTTTAGGTTTAATTGAGTTGTAATTCATTCAAAGCTTTTAAGCAAGAATGAAGTTTTTGTTTTGAAGTGTGTTCTTCAAAAACAGGGTAGTTTTCAGAACTGGGTTTAGTTCAAGGGTTGTTCAAGTAACTGGGTTGTTACTTGAATAGGAAGTTAGTGGTCTCTAATACTCATGCGTGGGTAGAAGTCTGAGTAGGTGGAAGTTGATTGCTTAGGATAGGAACTGGGGTGTCAGTGTCTGAGTCTTAAGGATTAATTCCAATAGTGGATTTCCTTCCTGGATTGGTATCCCCCAGAGTAGGAGGTGTTTACTCCGAACTGGGTTAACAAACCTTGTGTGTTCTTTTTATTTTCTGCACTTTATTTCTGCTCCTGAACTGTGTCTTGTTCATACTCTGTTTTAGTTCTGAATCTGCTAATTTTTATTCAAGACCAGTTTAATCAGAACCAGCTCAATTTTGAGACTGCTTTCTGCAAACAGCCTGAGAAGAAAGGGAAAGGAATAACTTTTGCTGATAAGTCTGAAGCTGATGATCAACAAGAGCTTGATGAAGATGAAGATGAGTTATCAGAAGCTGTAGTGTTAATGGGAAAACAGTTCAATAAGATTCTGATGAATATTGACAGAAAGTCCAGAACCAAAGGTCAGAATCTCAGACTCAACAATAACAAGCAACAATTTGAAGAAAATAGCAAACAATCAAAGGCTGTGCAGTGCCTTGAGTGTGAAGGCTTTGGACATATCAAGGCTGAATGTCCTAATTTTCTCAAGAAGCAGAAGAAAAGCCTTGCTGTATCTTGGTCTGATGAGGATAACTCAGAAGGAGAGATTGAAAGTAAGTCAGCTAAACATGTTGCTGCTCTTACAGTTTCAGAAGCTTGTTCAAAATCTGTGGCCTATTCAGAGTCTGAAACTTCATCAGAAATTGAAACTTCATCAGAATCTGAAGCCTGTGATGAAGAATTGATTTTTGAGGAACCAGCTATTTCTTATGAAGAATTGTATCTCAGAAATCAAGATTTGATCAAGTTATTAGAGACTGAGAAGGAAACTGTGTGCCAGCTGCAGTCTGAAAGATGTGCTCATATAGGACAGATTGCTGATCTTAATGAAGAAGTAACACTTTTGAATTCCCAACTTGATCAGATGAAAAAGCAAGTTAGGATGATGAACTCTGCTACTGATAAGTTGGAGGAGATTCTAGATGTCCAGAAGCAAGGAAAAACTGGGTTAGGTTATGTTGATCAGAGTCTGAAGCTCAAGGAGAAAAATCATGTTAGTCAGTTTGTTCCTGCTACTCAAACTCATGATTCTATGGTTGGAACACCAAAGAGGAGACCTCAGAAACAAGCACAGATGCAAGGTCAGAAGCCAGCTCAAATGATACCTCATAAGCAATTTCATATGCTGCCTCAGAAGCATGCTCAGATACATTCCCAGAAGTTTAACAGAAACAAAAGAAGGAATCAACCTTGGGTCTGTCATCATTGTGGTAAAAAGGGTCACATTAAACCTTTTTGTTACAAATTGCATGGTTATCCCAAACATTTGCAACACAGAAAAGTTGAACCAGCTGTGAACAAGAGCAAAATCAAGAAAGTTTGGAGACCTAAGAGTGAAGGTATTGCTCAGAATCTGAACAAAGGAAAGGGAAAGGCTGTTGCTGATGACAGCAAGCCAATTCCTATAGCATAGAAGAATTCTGGTGCTGGACCATCCAAAGTCTGGAGCAAAGTTCATGTTCCTGCTCAGAAGGTACTATTTTCTTGTAAGTCTGAAGTTGCTAGGACTTGTGATCAGAAAAGGGTGGCTGATTTTGAGAAACAAATTGCTGGGAGGAATGGTTTTGGTTGTGGTTCTTCAAATGTTAGTCAGCATAAGGATTTATAGCAATTATTGCAAACTGGATGTGAGGAAGATAGAGTACCTGCCAGTTTTGCTAATGCTGAATGTGTGTCTGATCCTGGGTCTGAAGTTAATGCTGGGACTGATTCAGATGATGTATGTGCAGTTTTTAAACCCTATGTTAAACCTGTGGTTTGTCATAATTTTGTGGCTAAAAAGGGGGAGAAAAACTTATGTTTAAGATCAGACATGAGCTGTTTAGAGTGTGTGCTGTCAGATTGTAGTGTGGTTCAGAAGTTGCATGTTTTGCTCAGAATTCATAACCAATGCAACATGAGATGTGTTGGTGATATTGAGGGGGAGTGTGTGTCTCAGGGGGAGTACAAGGTTATTATATTCCTGAGTGTTGGTGTATTCCTGAAGTATGTTACTTGTCTCACAAGGTACTGCAGTTCAGAATTAAGGGGGAGTTTTTTTTATGGAGTAATGCTGAATGCTGAGTTGCAGGGGGAGTATTGTGAAGCTTCAGGAGTGTTTGTGATGATCAGGAGTTGATCAGTGACTGTGTTTTGTGTGCTTCAAGTTGATCAGAAGCTGCAATGTGTGTATCAGTGTTCAGAAGCTGAAACTGATTGGTTTTTAATGTGAACATAGCTTGAATCCGCTGCTAATCTCTTTGCTATGTTATATAATTGTGGAGTTCTTCATTGCTGAGTTAATTTTATGGGAGATTGAAGAACTTGGGTGTGTGAACATTGGTTTTAGCCAAAAATTTGCCAAAGGGGGAGATTGTTGAGTATTTTTGGTGTTGGCTGCATATTTTGGCAAATCCAATGTGTTGAATAGAAGCATCTCAATGTCCAGAACAAATCTTCAGTTGCAAGTTTTTCATTTTGATGTCATTCAGAAGCTGAAATCACCTTCAGAAGCTGAAATGTGCTTCTGAAGCATCAGATGCACTGTAGCAGAGTTGACTTTTGTTGACTTCTTCAGAAGCTGCATTTTTGCAAGTTATTTCTGCATGAATCTTGGCAAGATTTATCAAGGATTTATCCTCGCATATTACTTCTAGAACGCTGGTTGATTTGGTGAAGATTTTATGAAGATTTGGTTCAGTTTTATGAAGTTCGTATTTTTCTGCAGAATCTTTATAAAGATACATTGCAGGTTTATTTGTTTCCTTATTGGATCATTCATAATTCATAAACAAATCTAATTCAGAAGATTGGCTCATATTTTATGAAGATCGTATTTCCTGAAGGAATCTTTTGCAGATACATTGAAGATTTATATGTTTCCTTTTTAAGCCTTGCATAATTCAGAAACATATCTGTTTTAGAAGATTTAATTCAGATTAATGTTATTTGCTGAAGGCTATATAAGGAGTGCTTTGCTGCTATTCAAGAGACAAGAAATTAGAGAGAAAATTCAGAAATAGAGTCTTAGTGTGTGTAAGCTTTTTAAGCTTTGTTTTGTGCACCACTCATATGTTTTGAGTTGGTTTAGGTTTAATTGAGTTGTAATTCATTCAAAGCTTTTAAGCAAGAATGAAGTTTTTGTTTTGAAGTGTGTTCTTCAAAAAACAGGGTAGTTTTCAGAACTGGGTTTAGTTCAAGGGTTGTTCAAGTAACTGGGTTGTTACTTGAATAGGAAGTTAGTGGTCTCTAATACTCATGCGTGGGTAGAAGTCTGACTAGGTGGAAGTTGATTGCTTAGGATAGGAACTGGGGTGTCAGTGTCTGAGTCTTAAGGATTAATTCCAATAGTGGATTTCCTTCCTGGATTGGTATCCCCCAGAGTAGGAGGTGTTTACTCCGAACTGGGTTAACAAACCTTGTGTGTTCTTTTTATTTTCTGCACTTTATTTCTGCTCCTGAACTGTGTCTTGTTCATACTCTGTTTTAGTTCTGAATCTGCTAATTTTTATTCAGAACCAGTTTAATCAGAACCAGTTTAACTCTCATTATTGCTAAGCCAGAAATTTCAGAGTTGCTTTTGCAGTTAATACTGATGCTGAGGATCAACAAGGGATTAATGAGGATGATGAAGACTTATCAGAGGCACTTGTGTTGCTGGGGAGACAGTTCAATAAGATTCTGAAGCATGTTGACAGGATATCCAAATCAAATGGTCAGAACAACAGGTTCAACATCAGTAAGCAACAAAATGATTTGAAGAAGACAAGAACTGATGAGAAGAGCAATCAATCAAAGGGTGTTCAGTGCTATAAGTGTGAAAGATATGGTCATATCAAGTCAGAATGTCCTACTTATCTTAAGAAGCAGAAGAAGAGCTTGGCTGTTTCCTGGTCTGATGAAGATGACTCAGAAGAAGAAGTAGAGAGTGAATCTGCTAAGTATGTTGTTGCCCTAACTGGAAGACACAAGTCTGATGTTAAGGTTAAGGTCTCAGAAGCTCTTTCAAAGTCTGAAGCTTTTTCAGAGTCTGAAACATTATCAAAGTCTGAAACACTATTAGAGTCTGAGGCCAGTGTTGATAAATTGTCCTATGAAGAACTGGCTAACAACTACAAAGATCTATACAGCAGAAGTGTAGAAGTTTGTAAACAAATAGTGGATCAGAAGAAGACCATCAGTCAACTGCATGCTGAAAGGAGTGACCTTCTAGGACAAAATTTTGATCTCAAAGATGAGGTAATTCAACTGAATTCTCAACTGGATCATATGAAGAAGCAGGTCAGAATGTTGAACACTGGTACTGCTATGTTAGACATGAGATTTTGGAGTGTCATAACCAAGGGAAACCAAATGGCATAGGGTTTGTTGATAGGACTTTGAACCTCAAACAACAAAATCCAGCTAAAAGGTTTGTTCCTGCTATTGAAACTTATGATCCTATGATAGGCACATCTAAGAACGAACATCACAAGCAACCTCAGAAATCTAAGAGAAAGAAGAGAACTCATCCCTGGGTATGTCATCACTGTGGAAAGAAGGGGCACATAAAGCCATTCTGTTTCAAGCTATATGGTTATCCCAAGCACTTTCAGCACAGAAAAGTGGAACCTGCTGCAAACAGAATCAATGTCAAGAAGGTATGGAAACCCAAAGCTAATAATGTTGGGCTCATAGCTCATATATCTTTGAGAGCCACTTCTAGGGAAGATTGGTATTTTGATAGTGGATGTTCCAGACATATGACTGGTGTGAAGAAGTTTTTAAGTAATTTAAAGCCATATTCCAGCAGCTATGTAACTTTTGGTGATGGAGCTAAAGGAGAAATTCTTGGAATTGGAGACTTGATCTGTGATGGATTACCAAGACTAGATAATGTGTTATTAGTGAAAGGGCTAACTTCAAATTTGATCAGCATAAGCCAGCTGTGTGATCAAGAGTTGAAGGTTAACTTTAACAAGGAGGAATGTCTGGTAACTAGTAAAGAAGGTGAAGTGCTGATGAGGGGCTGTAGATCAAAGGACAACTCCTATTTGTGGATGTCTGAAGAAGAAACAAGCCTGTCCACTTGTCTCATAAGTTCAGAAGAAGAAGTCAGACTCTGGCACCAGAAACTGGGTCACTTGAATCTGAAGGGCATGACGAAAGTCATGAATGTGGAAGCCATCAGAGGACTACCTAAACTGAAGATTAATGAAGACAGTATTTGTGGTGAATGTCAGATTGGTAAACAAACAAGAAAGTCTCATCCTAGGTTGGAGCACCAGGTAACAACTAAAGTTCTTGAACTGTTACATATGGACTTAATGAGACCTATGCAAGTTGAGAGCTTTGGAGGAAAGAGGTATGCTTTTGTGGTTGTGGATGATTTTTCAAGATTCACTTGGGTAAGCTTCATTAGATAAAAATCAGATACTTTTGATGTGTTTAAAGATCTGTGCACTCAGTTACAAAAAGAGAAGGATAGTGTCATTGTTAGGATCAGAAGTGATCATGGGAAGGAGTTTGAAAATAATAAGTTTTCTGAGTTTTGTGCTTCTGAAGGGATCAAGCATGAATTTTCAGCTCCCATAACACCTCAGCAAAATGGTGTGGTTGAGAGGAAGAACAGAACCTTAGCAGAATCAGCCAGAGTTATGTTACATGCTAAGAATTTACCTTATCTGTTCTGGGCAGAAGCAATGAATACAGCTTGCTATGTTCACAATAAGGTGACTCTGAAGAAGGGAACTACCTCTACTCTGTATGAGTTATGGAAAGGAAGAAAGCCTACTGTCAAGTATTTTCATGTTTTTGGTAGCAAGTGTTACATTTTGGCTGATAGAGAAAACAGAAGAAAGATGGATCCCAAGAGTGATGAAGGAATTTTTCTTGGTTACTCAGTAAACAGCAGAGCTTAGAGTGTTTAATTCCAGAACCAAGGTTGTAATGGAATCTATCAATGTTGTGATAGATGATTTTCCTGCTGAAAAAGAAAGAGTTGAGTCTGAAGTGGTACCAGATGATGTAACATCAGAAGAACAACAGTCAGAAGCACCAGTTGTGGAAAATGAAGTAGAGTCTGAAGAAGGAGAGATTGATCCAGATCATGTATCAGCTAGTAAAGGACCTTCAATTAGAATTCAGAAGGATCACCCCAAAGATTTAATCATTGGGAGTCTTGATCAAGGAGTCAGAACCAGAAGATCAGATGCAGTAACTACTGATTCATGTTTTGTGTCCAAATTTGAACCCAAAAATATTAAAGAAGCACTTACTGATGAATTCTGGATTGATGTTATGCAAGAGGAACTGAATCAGTTCAAAAGAAGTGAAGTGTGGAACCTTGTTCCAAGACCTGAAGGCATGAATGTCATTGGAACTAAGTGGATTTACAAGAATAAATCAGATGAACATGGAACTGTGACCAGAAACAAGGCAAGGTTAGTTGCTCAAGGATACACTCAGGTGGAGGGACTTGATTTTGATGAAACCTTTGCACCTGTGGCTAGATTAGAATCCATAAGATTACTGTTGGGTGTAGCATGTATTCTTAAATTGTTTCAGATGGATGTGAAGTGTGCTTTCCTAAATGGGTACTTACAAGAAGAGGTTTATGTTGAACAGCCAAAAGGATTTGTGGATCCTAACTTTCCAAACCATGTTTACAAGTTGAAGAAAGCACTGTATGGATTGAAGCAAGCACCTAGAGCATGGTATGAGAGACTCACACAGTTTCTAGTTACTCAAGGCTACAGTAAAGGAGGAACTAACAAGACCCTGTTTGTTAAAGAAGAAGATGGAAGTTTGATGATAGCACAAATCTATGTTGATGATATTGTTTTTGGTGGGATGTCAAACCAGATGGTTCAACTATTTGTTCAGCAGATGAAGTCTGAGTTTAAGATGAGTCTTGTGGGTGAACTAACATATTTTCTTGGTCTTCAAGTCAAGCAGATGGAAGACACTATATTCATTTCACAGAGCAAATATGCAAAGAATATAATCAAGAAGTTTGGGATGGAGAATGCTAGTCATAAAAGAACACCTCCAGCCACTCACTTGAAGTTAACTAAAGATGAACAACGTGTTGATGTTGATCAAAGCATGTATAGAAGCATGATTGGGAGTCTGTTATATCTAACTGCAAGCAGACCAGACATAACCTTTGCTGTTGGAGTCTGTGCTACATACCAGGCTGAGCCAAAAATGAGTCATTTGACTCAAGTGAAGATGATTCTGAAGTATATCAATAGTACAAGTGACTATGGTATATGTACTCACACAGTGGAAGTCCTATGTTAGTTGGGTATTGGGATGCTGACTGGGTAGGAAGTGCAGATGATAGAAAAAGTACTTCTCGTGGATGCTTCTTTCTGGGCAACAATTTGATTTCATGGTTCAGTAAGAAGCAGAATTGTGTATCATTGTCTACAGCTGAAGCTGAGTATATAGCAGCTGGAAGTAGTTGTTCCCAATTAGTGTGGATGAAGCAGATGCTGAAGGAATACAATGTTGAACAGGATGTTATGACTTTGTATTGTGACAATCTGAGTGCTATTAACATTTCAAAGAATCCCATACAGCACAGCAGGACTAAGCATATTGATATACGTCATCACTTCATCAGAAACCATGTGGAGGAGAAGGTTGTACAGCTGGAACATGTTGACACAGAAGAACAACTTGCTGACATATTTACAAAAGCATTGGATGCCACGCAGGTTGAAAACTTGAGGAGTAAACTGGGAGTTTGTCTGCATGAGGAGTTATAGCAATTACAGATTACTGAGGGTGAGCAAGCAGGAAGTGAGGGTGCTGAAGATGTTACTGATCTTAATGCAAAAACTGTGTCTGATGCAGTGTCTGATGCAGAGTCTGATGCTAAGAGAATTTGTGTTTCCTGTGTAAGGACTGTGTTTTGTCAAGATTTTTTGGCTAAAAAGGGGGAGAAAAACTTGTGTTTGGAATGTGTTTGTTCAGAATGTACTTGGTTTTAGAACATAATTCAGTTTTTTGTTTTTCAGAAGTCAACAGTTTTAGTCAGAATTCAGAAGCAATACAAAAAGAACTGTGAAGATTTGCTTCAGGGGGAGTGTTATTGGTTGTTGTGCTTCAGGGGGAGAGTTGTGTTGTTGGTGAGTATGTGTTGAGGGGGAGTTTTTGTACCAGAAGAGTTTTGTGCCAGAAGCTGGGAGTTTTTGTGTGTTTTGATAGAAGCTGGGAGTTTTGTGTCAGAAGTTAATCTGTTCAGGGGGAGTTTACTTGTGTGCTTCAGAAGCTGTTGTGGTACTTCAGAAGCTGAAGCTGTTTGTGTTAACATAGCATTTTATCCGCTGCTGACTCTGTTGCTATGTGTAGTTCTTCATGGTTGAGTACTTTTGTTGAGTGAAGAACTTGTCTTTGTGAACAATTTGATTTTAGCCAAAAATTTGCCAAAGGGGGAGATTGTTGGATATTTGGTTGTTGGCTACATATTTGCTAAAATCAAAATGTACAAGCAATGCGTCTTCAGAAGCTAATATGTGTCTTCAGAAGCTGGAAACTGGACTTTAGAAGCTGAACTGGTCTTCACACGCTGGTACAGTTCATCAGAAGCTGAACTGGTCTTCAGACGCATTGTTCAGACGCTGACTTTCGTTGACCTTCAGACGCACTGTTCAGACGCTGACTTTTGTTGACCTTCAGAAGCTGCATTTTAGAAGAAGCTGATTTCTGCATTCAGAATCTGTGTCTTCAAGCTGTTAATTCTTTCACAGTATCTTTCGAAGATTTATCCAAGCTATTGTTTCTAGAAGGCAGATTAAAATTGCGTGAAGATCTTTGTTGCAGATTTGTTCCTGTTATTGAAGAATGTATTTTCAAAGCAATCTTTGGAAAAGATATTTCTGGAAATTAATGTGCTTCTATTTGCTTCTAAAGAATTCTGGGATTATATCTTTGAAGATTATTTTGTTCAGAATTATGTGCTGCTGAAGACTATTTAAGGAGGACGCTGCTATTGAAGAATTGACGAATCAAAAACAGAAATCATTATAGAGAGTCTTAGTTTTTGAGTCTGTTAAGCTTAGTGCTTTATTTCTGTGCACCACTCAAGTGTTAGAGTTGGTTGTTTTGTTTTGAGTTGTAATTCACTTAAAGCTTTTAAGCACAAGTGACTTAGATGTTTTGAAGTGTGACTTCATGCTTGATTTGTTAAGAGTCTGATAATCACTGGGCTGTGATTACTTGATTAGGAAGTAAGTGGGATCTTATATCTAGGAGTTCCTAGGTAGAAGTCTATACGGGTAGTGATTAAGTGATAAGGTTGTGGAAGAGGGCTGTGTCTTGAGTCTTTGAATTGATACTACTTAGTGGATTTCCTTCCTGGCTTGGTAGCCTCCAGACGTAGGTGTGTTTGTTACCGAACTGAGTTAACAACTCAACTGTGTCTTTTATTTTCTGTCCTTATTTTACTGCTTCTGATACGTGCTCTGTTCTGCGTTTTTTGCACTCTATTTTACTATCAGTTTCAGTACCTGCCAGAATTTCAATAATATGAACATCGTCATTTCTCATCGTATTTATTTATATACTTGTATATAATATCAATCGTCATCGCTCTTTGTCACAATCATAGGATTCCTCATCATTACTCTCTATCACCGTCTATATTACCACATTATCTCCTCGTTAATCAAACCCTTAAGCACGACTCATTTCTATGTCAACATCCCTCTATTTTATTTTATTATTCATCTACGTCATCATGCTCTATCGTTTCAACATCATTCTTAGTTTTAAGATGTTTACTTCTCCATTAACATTACATAAACGTCTCATCTCTATAAAACTAGGTTTCAACTCAACATCGTCAATAACTCTTTCCTACCTGTTCTTCTCATTAAAACGACTTTATATCTTATTACTTCGTCTCACATTAGTCGTCATATATAACCCCAACCATTCCCCTAATCTTAACTTCATTCTAATTTAAAGTTATTATCTCACCTTATCGTTACTTTCGACGTCAACAACTTTCCTCAGTAAAAATTCATTATAATTTAAGGTTTTATTCTCTCGATATCGGTTGTTATTACTATCGTCAAACATTATAACTATTACCTCTCATCTTCTTTCTTATTCATCTTGGTCTCTTCTAATCGAATTCCCGTCTTATTCACTGCTATCATCATTCCTATTATCTTTCATTACTCAATACACAACCCCCTATCTTCCTTTACATTTCGTCTTAACGACTCTCTCATCGTCTACAATATATCATCCAAATTCGACTTTTCTATTCTTTATTCGTTTTTACACCTTATACGTTCCTATCTAACAACCATCTTTAGTTCTTTAATTACCTTGATTCTTTTACTCTTCAACTTAACAATATTCCTAAGCTCGTTATTGGTTTAAGAAGATTATGTTTAACTTCATCAGTGAATCGGGAAGCACCCACTTCATATCCCCTCTTATCATCGTCTCTTTTCACTTCTTTATCTCTTTCATATTTTATACCCTCTTCCTTGACTTACCATATTTGACCTTTTTGAAGGTGAGAAAAACACACACACAAGAAGGGGGGGTTGAATTGTGTAACTCAAAAACTGGTTTCTTTTACTTTTCAAAACTTAAGGCAAGTTCAGAAGCTGATATGAATCAGTTCTGAAATATTTTCTCAGAGTTATGCAGCGGATTAATAAGTAAAAGAGATAAGGGAAGAGAGAGACACAGCAAATTATACTGGTTCCTTCTCAATGTGAGAAGTAGTCCAGTCCCCTTGTTTTCCAACAAGAGAGTTTCACTATAATCTGAAAATTACACTTTTCTCAATCACTAAGAAAGAGACTTCCAGTTGCTCAATCACAAAGAAAGAGGCTTCTATGCTCAACCACCAAGGAAGAGGCTTCCAATGCTCAAGTTACTAAGACAAGAGACTTCCAATGCTCAAGACACTCAGTCAAGATACTTCTCAAATGCTCAAGACACTAAGTCAAGAGGCTTCTGACTCAGACCACAAAGGAATGAGGTTACAAATGCTCAGTATTCAGACTGAGACTTTGAGGACCAAACTGGTTTACAAGTAAAGAAGTTTGGGATGAACACTTGATCAAATATCAGAGGTGTTCTCTAAATACAACACAGGTTAGGACTCTTAACCTTAAGAAATTCTAAGTTACAAAGATAAAAGAATTTCTAAGAGGTTGGATAACTTGCGTATTTTTTACAGCAAAACAGAGCAAGAGTTCAGTTCTTTGTTTCAAGAGTCTTCGACAATTTCTTCTTCAAATCTTCTTCCTTTTATAGATGAAAATATAACTGTTTGAAGATTTGCTTGAATTGAGGAAAGATTCGTTGCAATTGGGCTAGATTACTGCAAATGTGTGCTGCACTTTATCAGTCAGAACAGGGCAGTAGCCATTTTTGAAATGGCCTACCTTAAAAGCTAGAGAATGTTTGGGTCAGGGAGACAACTGTTCCATTGAGTTGTTCTGACACATCCAGGCATTAAATGCGCACAGTACTGGTCACTTTCCATGCCACATCAGCTTCAGAAGCTTCTCTGTGAACAGTGCATCAGAAGCTGCTGCATCAGAAGCTGCCTTGTACGGATCAGAAGCTAGCTTCAGGAGTTGACTCTGCGTTGACTTCTTCAGAAGCACCCAGACATCAGAAGCTGCCTTCAGACTCAGACGCTGCACTTCAGGAGTACCACTTCAGGACCTCTTCAGAAGCTTCTCAGTTCAGTACCACTACTTCAGGAGCATTTCTTCAGGAGCACTTCAGAAGCTCTTACTTCAGGAGCACTTCTTCAGGAGTACTTCTTCAGACCCAGTTTCCTTCTAGCTTTGCAACCTTGCTTCTTAGCTTTCCTTCCTTGCTCTATGCTTGTTCTTCCATAACCATTCTTAATAAATAATCATAAAGCATATGGTTCTGAAAACACTTGAACAAAGCATTAGCAAATAACCAATTTTCTATTTAACACTTTGTTATCATCAAAACCATAAAGAGAGATATGTTAAACACATTTTGTTCCAACAATCTCCCCCTTTTTGATGATGACAAACATAAGTATTAAAACAGAAAATTGTTGTTAACTTAATTAACAAGTTAACTGCAGGGTGTGAGGTTTGTAAGCTCCCCCTGAGTCTGATCCAAGTTAATTAAGTTCAGTTAAAAACACAAGTGTGAAAATTTCAGAATTGTTGTTAAGCTTAATTAACAATCCGACTTCAGGAGAGGTTTGTAAGCTCCCCCTTGTAGTACCCCAATTTTGTCCTAAGCCTTTTAAAACAAAAATCAAAAAAAAAATCAAAGAGGGAGAAAAAGTCAAAGTCAACAAAAGTCAACAGAAAAGTCAACATTTCAAAAATGATGACTTCGCACTGCGAAGCTCACTTCGCACTGCGAAGTCTGCGATTTTTCTGCAGATTTTTGGTTTCTTTGATTTAATTCCAGATTTTGTTGCATATCATTTCCATATTTATTTTAATCAGCATTCATGGCTATTTGGGCCAAGCAAAACCAGAAATGAGAGACTTGCCATTAATGCCAAGGTTGGAAGCTTTTTCTTCCAACCTAGCATGTGACAAGCAAGTGGGCTTGCCCTTGGGCAGCTCTTGTCCCTCCCATGTGACCTGTTAACCACCCCAAGGTTGCCAGCCACCTGCTTGATGACTTTCCTCCTGCTTGCTCCCCCAAAACCAGTCAAACTAGCTGGATTTTCTCACTTGAAAAGCCATGAGTGCCTACCCTGTTTTTGCAGCAGCTTTTCACCCCTCACACCAGCCATAGATAGCCTTTTTCATCCCTCAATCTCTGCACATTACAGTGCACGTTTTTATTGATCAACCATTGAGATTGCAAGGATTGATCCCCAAGCTTGGCCAATTGCAATTCAGCCATGTTTCTCATCATTGCTATCCTAAAACCTTTGATTTTGTGGCTAAAATCAGTCAAAGACTTAACCCTTGGCACAAGGCAGAGTTGCCTCTATCCATTAGCATTAAATGCAAAGCCAAATAGCCTGAATTTAGCCCACAAATCAGCTAGGTTCTAGGATTTTTTCATCATTACTTGAGATTGCATTTTGGCCTATAAATAGAGATGCAAGGCAAGAGGAAATGCAGCATTGCATAGCATAAGATAGAGCAGAAAATAGAGCATTAAGAGAGCAAAGAAACACTACTCATTTCAGCCAAACAACCAGAGAAAAACCAATCCAACACAAAGCTTTACCAAGCTCAAAGTTCATCACCAATATCAAAAATCTTTGTGAAAACCTTCAACCAATTCAAATCCATCGCAGCTGGAGCTTTGCTAAGGATCTCTGTAAGTTTCTAAGCCTTTGTATTGCATTTTCATTTGTGTTTGCATAGCAATTTTGGTTCAAAACCTTTTGGTTCTAAAAAACCCCTTTTGAATTTCAAAGAAATCCCAAGGTTTTCAAAACACCAAAACTGGTTTGTCCAGCCTTTTTCATCCCAAAAACTCAAAGTTTTTCACTCACCTAAAAGGTCCTGAGTGTGTTCAGAAGTTGTTTCTGAACAAAAGTTCAGAAACAGCTTCTGAACTCAAAAATTCGCATGCTTCGCAGTGCGAAGTCATGGTCGCAGAGCGACCATGACAGAACTCAGAATCTGAGTTTAGGTGTCCAAATGGCCAATTTTTGAGGTTCTAGCCCAAGAGCTCAGAACCTAAGAGTTTTTTAAACCCATGTTTTTCAAACCATAACAAGGATTTTGCACAATATTGACAAATTCACAAGTTCGGGTGACATTTTGTGGATAACTTGCAAAACAAGTTATGTTCCTAAACTTTCAAAACAACATGAACAAACCAGCTATGTTCATCATTTCAAATTAAACTTGAACAATAAATATTGTTCATGATTTTCAAAACCCAAAATGAACATACGCCAAATACGTTCGCTTTCCGCAAAATGAGCCGAACTTGGGCGTTTTCTAGCAAAATTGCTAAATCTTTCCAATTTGGGTTTTCAAACCAAATGTTTTGATATACCTTGGGATTTCTAAAAGAATTCTACCCAAAAAAACTTGAATGAAAAAGGGATGGTGTGACGTATGTCTCTCCATTGCCCCGATTGTACGAATGCGTGACGTATGTCTCGTCGTTCGGACAATCGTCATTCCATTTTCAAATGTATCCAACCATAACCAAACCAAACCTTGGCCCCTTGTGGTCAATCCGAACCTTTTCCATCCCTCGACTCGTTTGAGTCACTCGGTCAATGTTCGACTCGTCCGAGTCCATTGTACCCGTTCTTGATCTCAGTGGATCAATCGAACAATCCCTTGACTCGTTGGAGTCCACTCGGTCAATGATTGACTCGTTTGAGTCCATTGCACCTCTCTTGGTCCCATAGCGACCAATTCGAACCCTTTTACCCTAACGGACGTACCTTTTAACAATTCTAGTGCGATTCGTGAACAAACGCTTAATAAGTCTCCCAAGCGCGAGCATACAAGCTACGTTTTAATCGCAAGAATTCGGTTAAAACATCGTCCATTTAAAATTAACCAACACATGTACGTTTTTTCTACCAAAGAACTACGTACGTTTTGAATTCTCCGACTACCGGGAGATACGTAGGAGCAAGATCGACATCTTGTCAAGCGCAATAATAAAAATTTTATTTTTCCCTTTCGTTTGTTTTTATCTCTTTCCCCCCCTTTTAGTATATTTTCTTTTGACATAGATAAGCATGCGCGCAAAACATTTAAAAACAATTTAAGCTTTAGCCAAATAGAAGGTTCCCGTTGAGTACAACGGACGTGAGGGGTGCTAATACCTTCCCCTTGCGTAATCGACTCCCGAACCCGACAATGGTTGCGATGACCATCCTTTCCTCATCGTCAAAGGGTTTTATTATCGTTTCCCTTTAAACAAAAAAAAAACTTAAGGGTTTATCAACGTTCCCTTTACACAAAAACTTTGGTGGCGGCTTCACAAAGGCCCTCCGAGCGTTTACGAACGACCTCGGAGGATTTGCGCGTCTTTTTCTCAGGAAAAAAACGAGGTGCGCACACCCCTAGGTCTGACAATCCTCAAGGTTAGGTTTGTAAGCTCCCCTTGATTCTTATCCATGTTAATTAATCTTAACTTAAAACAATATAGTCAAATTAACACTCAGAATTCAAAATGACTTGTTGACTTCAGGTTCTGAGGTTTGTAAGCTCTCCCCCTAAGTCTGATAATCCACAGGATGAGTTTTGTAAGCTCCCTGAGTCTTATCCAAGTTATTTTAAATTCAATTTACTCACTAAGAGTAATATATATATCTCACAGAAATGTATCAGAGCCAGAATATTACTTCAGAGGCTAAGAATTAAAATCTGTTCTCATAAGTTAAATTTATTCAGAATTGTATCAGAGCTGGCTTAACAATTGTATCAGAGCTTAATGAGCTTAACTTCTGACAATTTTAACTTATTTGAGCTCAGGTGCTTTAATACTTGTTTTACTTTTCTCCCCCTTTTGTCATCAACAAAAAAAATTTTACTTACTCTCCAACACAGAAAATTTCTCCCCCTTTGTCAAGAGATTTTGAAAATATATCTGTATCAGAGCAGAAAAGGATTTTAAAGGAGTTTGAAAGCATGTATCAAAGCAGTTCAATTTCCCCCTTTTCAAAAGAGTTTGAAAAACATTTCAAAGAAAAAGGTTCAGAGCATATAGGAGGGGGTTGAACAAAAGTTTGTGAGATATTTATGCAATCATATGGATAATCAAGCAGCAAAGATGAGTATCAGAGCATACTTGACTTTCAATGAGTATATGACTTGCATGAAAAATAGAATGCTGTTCAGAAGCAGAAAAAAGTTTGGAGCTTCTGACCAGGTCATTCTGTGTTCAGACATGACTTGTTCAGTACAAATTGGTCCAGTATCAAAGTAAAATAACCAAATTGTGTTCAGTATCAGAACAAAACTTCTCAAGAAGGTATCAGAGCAAATCTTACAAGAGAGTATCAGAGCAAATCTGAGCTGGTTTAAAAAAACTAGTTCAGATCAGAGCAGGTCTTACTCATTTTTCAAAACAAAATAGTTTAGATTATAGACCAACTGAAAAGATATCTCAGAGCTTGATACCAATTGAGGATTTTATCTCAGAGTCTGATACCAAAATACAGTTTTAAGACTGCTTAACTTGTATCAGAGCCTGATTTAAACACATAAGGTTTGTCTCAGAGTCTGATACCAAATGGACATTTCAGTGCTGATACCAAAATAAAATGAGTTCTTAAGACTGAACATGTCTGAAACACTTTGAGCATTAAAAAATGTGTCTGTGCTTAAATAGTTTGAAAACAAACTGATACCAAGTGAAAATTGGTTGTTAAGCAATTTTTAACAATGAATATCAGAGCAGAAAATCACATTTTTAAATTGATGACTTTGGGAGGATTAGAGTAAACTTTCAAAGCTTTAATCATCATTGCCCATTGCTATACTTATCAGATTCTGACCAACATTAGATTTCTTATTAGATTCAGAAAATCCAGGTTCTGATCCTTCAGACTCTGAAGTTTTTCAGGCTTAACTTTGTTCAGACTCTCAGAAGTTGAGTGTTTGATAAGTCTTAGCTTATGATAAACTCAGAATCAAAGAATACTTTCAGATTCAAGCACATTTTCAAGAGATAAAGTGCATGTTCAGATTCTTTTTAATAAAATTGAATCTTTCTTCTGTTAGGGGTTTTGTGAATATGTCATCCCATTGATGATCAGTATTAATGAACTGAATATCTAGAACACCCTTCTGAACATAATCTCTTATAAAATGATGTTTTATTTATATGTGCTTGGCTCTAGAATGCAGAATTGGATTTTTAGACAGACATATAACAGCAGTATTATCACAATAAATAGGAATATTGTCTGCATGAATCTGATAATCCTCTAATTGATGTTTCATCTAGAGTAGTTGTGTGCTACAACTTGCAGCTGAGATGTATTCTGCTTCTGCTGTTGACAAAGCAATGGTTGCTTGTCTCTTGCTGGCCCAGGATATCAGATTCTCACCAAGAAACTGACAGTTTCCACTGGTGGATTTTGAAGGTGAGAAAAACACGTACACACAAGAAGGGGGGGGTTGAATTGTGTGACTCTAAAACTTGTTCTTTTTCTTTTTAAAACTTGTGGTTCAGTTCAGAAGCTGAAATGATCAGTTCTGAACAAATATCAGAAGTTAAATGCAGCGGATAAAAACAAGTTAAGGAGTAAGGGAATAGAGAGACACACAGAAATTATACAGGTTCCTTCTCAATGTGAGAAGTAGTCCTGTCCCCTTGTATCCAACAAGAGAGTTCACTATAATCTGAAGATTACACAATGTGCTCAACCACTAAGGAAGAGACTTCCAATTGCTCAATCACAAAGAAAGAGACTTATATGCTCAAACACCAAGGAAGAGGCTTCCAATGCTCAAGTCACTAAGACAAGAGACTTCCCAATGCTCAAGTCACTAAGACAAGAGACTTCAGACTCAGACCACAAAGGAATGAGGTTACAATTGCTTAGTATACAGACTAAGACTTTGAGGGACCAAACTGGTTTACAAGTAAAGAAGTTTGGGATGAACACTTGATCAAATATCAGAGGTGTTCTCTAAATACAACTCAAGTTAAGACTCTTAACCTTAAGAAATTCTAAATTACAAAGTTGAAAGAATTTCTAAGAGGTTGGGTAACTTGCGTATTTTTGACAGCAAAACAGAGCAAGAGTTCAGTTCTTTGTTTTCAAGAGTCTTCAACATTTTCTTCTTCAAATCTCCCTCCTTTTATAGATAAAAATAGAGCTGTTGGAGATTTGCTGGAAATCAGGAAATTAGCCGTTGCAATTGGACTAGGTTGCTGCAAATGTGTGCTGCACTTTATCTGTCAGAACAGGGCAGGTGCCATTTTTGAATTGGCCCACCTTAAAAACTGGAGAATGTTTGGGTCAGGGAGACAACTGTTCCATTGAGTTGTTCTGACATCCCCAGGCATTAAATGCGCACAGTACTGGTCAAAAATCCATGCCACGTCAGCTTCAGAAGCTTCTCAGTGAACAGTGATCAGAAGCTGCTTCAGTTGTACGGATCAGAAGCTGGTCTTCAGATGCTGACTTTTTGTTGACTTCATCAGAAGCACCCAGTCTTCAAAAGCTGCACTTCAGGACCTCTTCAGAAGCTCTTACTTCAGGAGCACTTCTTCAGGACCAGTTTCTTTCTAGCCTTGCAACCTTCCTTCTTGGCTTTCCTTCTTGCTCTTTAGCTTGTTCTTCATAACCATTATCAATCAATACTTATTAAGCATGTGGTTCTGAAACACTTGAACAAAGAATTAGCAAATAACCAATTTTCTCTTTAATACTTTGTTATCATCAAAACCAGAGAGATATGTTCACTCATAATGTTTCAACAATCTCCCCCTTTATACATAAGAGAGTTGTTAAACACATTTTGTTCCAACAATCTCCCCCTTTTTGATGATGACAAACATAAGTATTAAAACAGAAAATTGTTATTAACTTAATTAACAAGTTAACTACAGGGTGTGAGGTTTGTAAGCTCCCCCTGAGTCTGATCCAAGTTAATTAAGTTCAGTTAAAAACATAAATGTGAAAATTTCAGAATTGTTATTAAGTTCAATTAACAATCTGACTTCAGGAGAGGTTTGTAAGCTCCCCCTAGGTCTGACAATCCTCAAGATTAGGTTTGTAAGCTCCCCTTGATTCTTATCCATGTTAATTAAGCTTAACTTAAAACAATATAGTGAAATTTACACTAAGGATTCAAAATGACTTGTTGACTTCAGGTTCTGAGGTTTGTAAGCTCTCCCCCTTAGTCTGATAATCCACAGGATGAGTTTTGTAAGCTCCCTGAGTCTTATCCAAGTTATTTTAAATTCTATTTACTCACTAAGAGTAATGTATCTCACAGAAATATATCAGAGCCAGAATTTCACTTCAGTTCTCATAAGTTAAATATAGTCAGAAATGTATCAGAGCTAGCTTAGCAATTGTATCAGAACTTAATCCTAACAGAATGTATCAAAGCTTTAATACTATCAGAGCTTTAATAGGCTTATTAATAAGCTTATCTTCTGACAATTTTAACATTTTAACTTATTTTTGAGCTCAGGTGGCTTTAATACTTGTTTTACTTTCTCCCCCTTTTGTCATCAACAAAAAAATACAACTTTCTCCCCTTAAGATAGAAAAATTTCTCCCCCTTTGTCAAGAGAGTTTAAAAAAAATCTGTATCAGAGTAGAAAAGGATTTGAAAGGAGTTTGAAAGCAGGTATCAAAGCAGTTCAGTTTCCCCCTTTTTAAAATAGTTTGAAAGCAGTTCTGAC
The DNA here is from genome assembly GCA_018208015.1 of Medicago ruthenica. Taxonomy (NCBI): domain Eukaryota; kingdom Viridiplantae; phylum Streptophyta; class Magnoliopsida; order Fabales; family Fabaceae; genus Medicago; species Medicago ruthenica. The sequence goes on along the minus strand of WNNG01000500.1, from coordinate 237,710 downwards.
ACCAATTTTGAAAGGATTTCAAAAGGATGCAGAATTTGGGAGGGGTTGAACTAACCAAGATTGTGAGATATTTGTGCAATCATATGGATAACCAAGTAGCAAGGATAATCATCAGAGCCTACTTGATTTTCAATTAATATATGACTTGCAATAAAAATAGAATGCTGTTCAGAAGCAGAAAAAGTTTGGAGCTTCTGATCAGGTCATTCTGTGTCCAGACATTACTTGTTCAGTACAAACTGGTTCAGCATCAAAGCAAAACAACCAGTTGTGTTCAGTATCAGAGCAAAACTTCTCAAGAAGTGTTCAGTATCAGAGCAATTCTGAGTTTGCTTTAAAAGAAACATATCAGAATCTGATACTTAATTGAGGATTTATCTCAGAGTCTGATACCAGCAAAAAGGTTTTAATTCAGAGTCTGATACCAAATGAAAACATTTCTAAAGACTGATACCAAGATGAAAAGAGTTCTTGAAACTGAACATGTCTGAAACACTGAGGGCTTTTAAAATGTGTCAGTGCTAAATATTTTGAAAACAAACTGATACCAATTTGAAAATTGTTTGTTAGGCAATTTTAACAATGAGTATCAGAGCATACAAACACATTTTTACTTGATAACTTTGGGAGGATTATAGTATAAACTTTCAAAGCTTTAATCATCATTGCCCATAGCTATACTTATCAGATTCTGACCAACATTAGATTTTTATCAGATTCACAGGTCAGAAAATCCAGGTTCTGATCCTTCAGACTCTGAAGTTTTTCAGGCTTAACTTTAGTCAAACTCACAGAAGGTGAATGTTTGATAAGTCCTAGCTTATGATAAACTCAGAATCAAGGAATACATTCAGATTCAAGCACATTTTTCAAGAGACAAAATGCATGTTCAGATTCTTTTTAATAAAATTGAATCTTTCTTCTGTTAGGGGTTTTGTGAATATGTCAGCCCATTGATGATCAGTATCAATGAATTGAATATCCAGAACACCCTTCTGAACATAATCTCTTATAAAATGATGTTTTATTTCTATGTGCTTGGCTCTAGAATGCAGAATTGGATTTTTAGACAGACATATAGCAGCAGTATTATCACAGTAAATAGGAATATTGTCTGCATGAATCTGATAATCCTCTAATTGATGTTTCATCCAGAGCAGTTGTGTGCTACAACTTGCAGCTGAGATGTATTCTGCTTCTGCTGTTGACAAAGCAATGGTTGCTTGTCTCTTGCTGGCCCAGGATATCAGATTCTCACCAAGAAACTGACAGTTTCCACTGGTGGATTTTCTTTCAATCCTGTCCCCAGCATAGTCAGCATCACAGAATCCAACTAGCTTATAATTTAGAGATTTCTTATACAGAAGTCCCAAATTAGTTGTTCCTTTCAGATACCTGAAGATTCTCTTGACAGCAGTCATATGAGATTCTCTAGGATCTGATTGGAATCTAGCACACAGACATACACTAAATAAAATATCTGGCCTAGAAGCAGTTAAGTATAGAAGAGAACCTATCATACCTCTGTACAGCTTCTGATCTACCTTAGTGCCATTGTCCTCTTTGCTTAAAGTGCAGGTAGGATGCATTGGTGTTGTCATCAGCTTGCAATCATCCTGCTGAAACTTCTTCAGAAGCTCCTTGGTGTATTTGGACTGATGAACATAAACACCATCTTTGCATTGGTTGATTTGAATTCCCAAGAAGAATTTCAGCTCACCCATCATGCTCATTTCAAATTCATCCTGCATTAACTTAGAAAATTCCTTGCAAAGGGAGGCATTAGTAGAACCAAATATGATATCATCAACATAGATTTGTACAATTAAGATTTCTTTCTTAACAGTTTTTCTAAAGAGTGTATTGTCAACTTGACCTCTTTCAAAACCATTTTTAATCAAGAAGTTGCTTAGCCTTTCATACCAAGCTCTGGGAGCTTGTTTCAGACCATATAAAGACTTCTTGAGTTTAAAAACATGATTTGGATATTTAACATCTTCAAAACCAGGAGGTTGTTTGACATACACTTCTTCAGAAATTACACCATTTAAGAAAGCACTCTTAACATCCATTTGATACAGGATGATATCATGATTAATAGCATAAGAAAGAAGTAACCTGATTGCTTCTAGTCTTGCTACTGGAGCAAAAGTTTCAGTGTAATCTATTCCTTCTTGCTGGCTGTACCCTTGAGCTACTAATCTAGCCTTGTTTCTGATCACTTCTCCTTGTTCATTTAGCTTGTTCCTGAACACCCATTTTGTTCCAATGATGTTCTTCTGATCAGGTCTTGCCACAAGATCCCATACATTATTCCTTTGGAACTGGTCAGCTCTTCTTGCATTGCTACAATCCAACCATCATCAGCAAGTGCTTCATCAGTAGTTGTGGGTTCAATCATGGATAGCAGACCAAGCATGGACTCATTCTGAGTGAATGCTGATCTTGTCTTCCTTGGACTGTTCTTGTTTCCAATGATTAACTCCTCAGGATGTGAAGACTTGTACTTGAATGAGGTTCTGGGTGGATTAGCTTCTGAAGGGCCATCAGGTATTTGTTCAGAACCATGCTGTTCTTGATTAGCATCAAGAGTAGTGTCATTGCTGGAGAGTTTCTCAGAGTCTTCATTGTTTTCAGCTTCTGAACCTTCATCAGAACCTGAACTGGGTTCAGCTTCTGAAGGCTCTTCTGAGATTCTGACATCTGCAAAACTCTCAACCAGCTCTGGTATTTCACTACCAGGCTTCTTATCATCAAACCTAATGTGTATAGCTTCTTCAACAACATGTGTTTCAGAATTATACACTCTGTATGCCTTAGATCTCTCTGAGTATCCTAAAAAGGTACCCTTTTGAGCCTTGGCATCAAATTTCATTAGGTAGACCTTATTGTTTAGTATGTAACATGTACAACCAAACTGATGAAAATAAGAAATACTTGGTTTTCTTCCTTTAAATAATTCAGATGAAGTTTTATTCAGAATTGGTCTGATATAGATCCTGTTCTGAATATAACATGCTGTGTTTACAGCTTCTGCCCAAAAGTACTTAGCAATTTTTGATTCATGGATCATGGTTCTGGCCATTTCTTGTAAAGACCTGTTCTTTCTCTCTACAACTCCATTTTGTTGTGGAGTTCTAGGAGATGAGAACTCATGGAAAATTCCATGGTCTTCACAAAAGTTTTCAAAAGGTTCATTTTCAAATTCACCACCATGATCACTTCTGATTTTCAAAATTTTCAAATCAGTTTCAGTTTGTACTTGTTTGCAGAATTTGAAGAACACATCATATGTTTCATTTTTGGTTCTGCGGAATTTAACCCAAGTCCACCTACTATAATCATCAACAATCACAAGTCCATACTTCTTCCCATTGATTGAAGCTGTTCCAACAGGACCAAACAAATCAATGTGAAGGAGTTCTAGAGGTTTAGAGGTGGAAACAATGTTCTTTGAATTAAAAGAAGTTTTAGAAAATTTTCCTATTTGGCATGCTGAGCACAAAGCATCTGAGTGATAATCAATACTGGGTAAGCCTCTGACCAGCTGTAACTTGCTAAGCTTGGAGATGAGTCTCCAGTTAGCATGTCCCAGCCTTTTGTGCCAGACCCATTTTTCATCACTCACAGACAGAAGGCAAACTACCTTCTGCTGAACCAATTCAGAAAAATTAATTTTATAAACATTGTTTTTCCTGCTGCCTCTGAACACAACAGACTTGTCTTTGCTACTGATTACAGTGCAAGTGTTCTTATTAAACAGGACTTCATAATTACTATCACATAATTGACTTATGCTAAGTAAATTATGTCTAAGTCCATCTACCAGCCAAACATTATCAATGTACAGGGAAGAATTACCTATCTTACCAGTGCCAATGATCTTTCCTTTCTGACTTCCTCCAAATCCCACAGTTCCTCCCTCTTTCAGAGTCAGGGTTTGGAACATAGACTTGTCCCCTGTCATATGATGCGAGCATCCACTGTCCAGGTACCAGGACCTATCCTTTTCTTTGGATGACAAGCATATCTGCAATTGAAATAATTTCAGACTTAGGTACCCAGATTTTCATGGGTCCTTTGGGGTTAGTCTTGAAAGGTTTTGGCTTCTTGTGTCTGAAGTTTTGATATTCAGACTTGTTCTCATACTTTGGATATGAATCCTTGTATTTAGAATAAGTCTGAGTTTCAGAACCTGAGTGCTTCAGAACCTGAGTTCTCAAAGGTTTGGACTCAGACTTCTTCAGAACCTGAGACTTGGAGGTCTTTGGTTCTGATTTGTTCAGAGTCTGACCTTTTGAATACTTTGGTTCTGATCTCCTCAGAATTCTAACTCTGTTTACTTCAGGCACAAGGCAAGCTTCAGTTTTGCCTTTCTTAAAACAGTTTGAAGCAGAAAACTGATTGGTTTGCTTTGGCTTGCTTTGCCTATCATTCTGAGATTGAAAATGTTTTACATTGACTGGTTTAATAGATTTTGAAGTTTTAATAAACCCAGTCTTTGAAAAATTTGAATCAGTTTTAATCAGATTCTGAGACTTACTAGTTTCAGGTTCTGAACACTTCAGATTCTGAACAGGTTTAAGTTCAGAGTCTGATTTCCTCTTACTCTTAGGCTTAGGACCTTTTGGCTTAGATTTAGGCAAGGTTTTATCAGTTGCCTTCATCTTACCCTTTGGCTCAGAAGCTTCAGAGTCTAAGTTGTTCAGAACTTCTGACTTCGTCTCAGATTCTGATACTTTCAATTTCTCAGAACTATCAGAAGCAGGCACAAAACAAATACCATTGCCTTTTAAAATATTTTCAGAACATGAAGGTGAGTTTAAATCATTTGAAGGTTTGAATAAATCATAGCCAATGCCTTCACCTTTGTTTCTGATCATATTATACATCATGGAGGCAATTTTTGTTCTATTGAATCCAGTTAACATGAAATCATGAAGAGCTATTTCCTGATCATTAGGAACCTCTTCAGATTTCTTATGAGCCTCTTTTCTGAGTTCCTCAACTTCTTCATCATATTCAAAAATTTGATTCTGAAGTTTAAGGTTTTCCTCAGACAGCAAGTTGTTTTGATTTTTCAAAGACTTAATTTCTTTAATCTTGCTTTTAAGATGACTCATAAGATCATTAACTGTTTCAATTAAATCAGATCTAGAGAGTTCAGAATATACCTCATCTTCTTCATCAGAATCTGAGCATGATTCTGCATCAGAGGATGCAATTGCCATCAGGGCCAGGTTGGCTTCTTCCTCATCAGATTCTGACTCATTATCCAGATCATCCCATGTAGCCATGAGACTCTTCTTAAGCTTATTTCTGAAGCTGCTGGATTTTGAGCTGGACTTCTTTGCTTTTTCCTTTGATTTCTCCTTCTGAAGGTCAGGACAATCAGCAGTGAAGTGGCCAGGCTTTTTGCAGTTGTAGCAGCTTTCCTTCTGGATATCCCTCTTTGAATTTGAACTAGATCCTCTGAAGTTACTGCTTCTGTTAGAGAACTTTTTCTTTCTGTTCATCAGGTACTGAAGTCTTTTAGAAATCATTGCAAGCTCATCAGCATCTGAATCTTCATCAGAATTTCCCTCAGGAAACTCTTCTTCAGATTCAATAGCTTTCAAAGCTTTAGCAGGTTTTCTTTTAGACTTCAGAGCCAATGTTTTTGGTTCTCTAACAGGCTCATCCTCATTGAGTCCCAGTTCATGCACTTTGAGAGAGCTTATAAGATCCTCAATACTTAAAGTATTCAGATCCTTAGCTTCCTCAATGGCAGTCACTTTAGGTCTCCATTTGGATGGCAGACTTCTAAGGATTTTATTCACATGGTCAGCTGTGGTATAACTCTTCTTCAGAATCTGAAGTCCAGAAACCAGAGTCTGAAATCTTGAGAACATAGTCTCAATATTTTCATCCTCTTTCATTCTGAACAATTCATATTGCTGAACAAGTATGTTTGCCTTAGCTTCTCTAACCTTCTGATTACCTTCATAGTTAGAGCAGAGGGATGTGAATATTGCCTTTGCAGTGGACTTGTCACTCAGCTTCTGATACTCAGTGTGAGGCAATGAGTCCACAATGATACCTCTGACATGATGATGCTTCCTATAGATCTTTCTTTCTGCATCACTCAGAGATCTTCTGTTGACAGCAACACCTTCTTCATCAACAGGAATTGAAATTCCATCTTCAATAATATCCCATAGAGTATCATCAATCCCAATAATGTGACTATACATTTTACTCTTCCACCAAGAGAATTTTTCTGGGTCACCAGTAAACATAGGAGGTTTATTGTGTGACCTAGACTTCTTTTCTTCAGTACTATAGTCATATTGGACATTTCTTTGGTTTCTGGGAGATGGTGGATTTCTGGGAGAGGGTGGAGGTGAATCACTAGTTGAGGCCATGTTTTTCTCAGGATCCTACTGACACACTGTTAAGTGTTAATATCAGAACCGGAGCTCTGATACCAACTGAAGGTGAGAAAAACACGTACACACAAGAAGGGGGGGTTGAATTGTGTGAATCTAAAACTTGTTCTTTTTCTTTTTAAAACTTGTGGTTCAGTTCAGAAGCTGAAATGATCAGTTCTGAACAAATATCAGAAGTTAAATGCAGCGGATAAAAACAAGTTAAGGAGTAAGGGAATAGAGAGACACACAGAAATTATACAGGTTCCTTCTCAATGTGAGAAGTAGTCCTGTCCCCTTGTATCCAACAAGAGAGTTCACTATAATCTGAAGATTACACAATGTGCTCAACCACTAAGGAAGAGACTTCCAATTGCTCAATCACAAAGAAAGAGACTTATATGCTCAAACACCAAGGAAGAGGCTTCCAATGCTCAAGTCACTAAGACAAGAGACTTCCCAATGCTCAAGTCACTAAGACAAGAGACTTCAGACTCAGACCACAAAGGAATGAGGTTACAATTGCTTAGTATACAGACTAAGACTTTGAGGGACCAAACTGGTTTACAAGTAAAGAAGTTTGGGATGAACACTTGATCAAATATCAGAGGTGTTCTCTAAATACAACTCAGGTTAAGACTCTTAACCTTAAGAAATTCTAAATTACAAAGTTGAAAGAATTTCTAAGAGGTTGGGTAACTTGCGTATTTTTGACAGCAAAACAGAGCAAGAGTTCAGTTCTTTGTTTTCAAGAGTCTTCAACATTTTCTTCTTCAAATCTCCCTCCTTTTATAGATAAAAATAGAGCTGTTGGAGATTTGCTGGAAATCAGGAAATTAGCCGTTGCAATTGGACTAGGTTGCTGCAAATGTGTGCTGCACTTTATCTGTCAGAACAGGGCAGGTGCCATTTTTGAATTGGCCCACCTTAAAAACTGGAGAATGTTTGGGTCAGGGAGACAACTGTTCCATTGAGTTGTTCTGACATCCCCAGGCATTAAATGCGCACAGTACTGGTCAAAAATCCATGCCACATCAGCTTCAGAAGCTTCTCAGTGAACAGTGATCAGAAGCTGCTTCAGTTGTACGGATCAGAAGCTGGTCTTCAGATGCTGACTTTTTGTTGACTTCATCAGAAGCACCCAGTCTTCAGAAGCTGCACTTCAGGACCTCTTCAGAAGCTCTTACTTCAGGAGCACTTCTTCAGGACCAGTTTCTTTCTAGCCTTGCAACCTTCCTTCTTGGCTTTCCTTCTTGCTCTTTAGCTTGTTCTTCATAACCATTATCAATCAATACTTATTAAGCATGTGGTTCTGAAACACTTGAACAAAGCATTAGCAAATAACCAATTTTCTCTTTAATACTTTGTTATCATCAAAACCAGAGAGATATGTTCACTCATAATGTTTCAACAATCTCCCCCTTTATACATAAGAGAGTTGTTAAACACATTTTGTTCCAACAGATTTTCTTTCAATCCTGTCCCCAGCATAGTCAGCATCACAGAATCCAACTAGCTTATAATTTAGAGATTTCTTATACAGAAGTCCCAAATTAGTTGTTCCTTTCAGATACCTGAAGATTCTCTTGACAGCAGTCATATGAGATTCTCTAGGATCTGATTGGAATCTGGCACACATACATACACTAAATAAAATATCTGGCCTAGAAGCAGTTAAGTATAGGAGAGAACCTATCATACCTCTGTACAGCTTCTGATCTACTTTTGAGCCATTGTCCACTTTGCTTAAGGTGCAGGTGGGATGCATTGGTGTTGTCATCAGCTTGCAATCATCCAGCTGGAACTTCTTCAGAAGCTCCTTGGTGTATTTTGACTGATGAACATAAACACCATCTTTGCATTGGTTGATTTGAATTCCCAAGAAGAATTTCAGCTCACCCATCATGCTCATTTCAAATTCATCCTGCATTAACTTAGAAAATTCCTTGCAAAGGGAGGCATTAGTAGAACCAAATATGATATCATCAACATAGATTTGCACAATTAAGATTTCTTTCTTAACAGTTTTTCTAAAGAGTGTATTGTCAACTTGACCTCTTACAAAATCATTTTTAATCAAGAAGTTGCTTAGCCTTTCATACCAAGCTCTGGGAGCTTGTTTCAGACCATACAAAGACTTCTTAAGTTTAAAAACATGATTTGGATATTTAACATCTTCAAAACCAGGAGGTTGTTTTACACACACTTCTTCAGAAATTACACCATTTAAGAAAGCACTCTTAACATCCATTTGATACAGGATGATATCATGATTAATAGCATAAGAAAGAAGTAACCTTATTGCTTCCAGTCTTGCAACTAGAGCAAATGTCTCAGTGTAGTCTATTCCTTCTTGCTGGCTGTACCCTTGAGCTACTAATCTAGCCTTGTTTCTGATCACTTCTCCTTGTTCATTGAGCTTGTTCCTGAACACCCATTTTGTTCCAATGATGTTCTTCTGATCAGGTTTTTCAACAAGATCCCATACATCATTCCTTTGAAACTGGTTCAGCTCTTCTTGCATTGCTACAATCCAACCATCATCAGCAAGTGCTTCATCAGCAGTTGTAGGCTCAATCATGGATAGCAGGCCAAGCATGGACTCATTCTGAGTGAATGCTGATCTAGTCTTTATAGGACTGCTCTTATTTCCAATGATCAACTCCTCAGGGTGTGAAGACTTGTACTTGAAGGAGGTTCTGGGTGGATTAGCTTCTGAAGAACCATCAGGGATGTGATCAGAACCATGCTGGTATTGATTAGCATCAGGAGTAGTGTCATTGCTAGAGAGTTTCTCAGAGTCTTCATTGTTTTCAGCTTCTGAAGGTTCTTCTGAGATTCTGACATCTGCAAAACTCTCAACCAGCTCTGGTATTTCACTACCAGGCTTCTTATTATCAAACCTAATATGTATAGCTTCTTCAACAACATGTGTTTCAGAATTATACACTCTGTATGCCTTAGATCTCTCTGAGTATCCTAAAAAGGTACCCTTTTGAGCCTTGGCATCAAATTTCTTTAGGTAGACCTTATTGTTTAGTATGTAACATGTACAACCAAACTGATGAAAATAAGAAATACTTGGTTTTCTTCCTTTAAACAATTCATATGCTGTTTTATTCAGAATGGGTCTGATATAGATCCTGTTCTGAATATAACATGCTGTGTTTACAGCTTCTGCCCAAAAGTACTTAGCAATTTTTGACTCATGGATCATGGTTCTGGCCATTTCTTGTAAAGACCTGTTCTTTCTCTCTACAACTCCATTTTGTTGTGGAGTTCTAGGAGATGAGAACTCATGGAGAATTCCATGGTCTTCACAAAAGTTTTCAAAAGGTTCATTTTCAAATTCACCACCATGATCACTTCTGATTTTCAAAATTTTCAAATCAGTTTCTGTTTGTACTTGTTTGCAGAATTTGAAAAACACATCATATGTTTCATTTTTGGTTCTGAGGAATTTAACCCAAGTCCACCTACTATAATCATCAACAATTACAAGTCCATACTTCTTCCCATTGATTGACGCTGTTCCAACAGGACCAAACAAATCAATGTGAAGGAGTTCTAGAGGCTTAGAGGTGGAAACAATGTTCTTAGCTTTAAAAGAGTTTTTAGAAAATTTTCCAATTTGGCATGCACTGCACAAAGCATCTGAGTGATAATCAATACTGGGTAAGCCTCTGACCAGCTGTAACTTGCTAAGCTTGGAGATGAGTCTCCAGTTAGCATGTCCCAGCCTTTTGTGCCAGACCCATTTCTCATCACTCACAGACAGAAGGCAAACTACCTTCTGCTGAACCAAATCAGAAAAGTTTATTTTGTAAACATTGTTTTTCCTACAGCCTCTGAACACTACAGACTTATTTTCATTGTTGATTACAGTGCAAGTGTTGTTATTAAACAGGACTTCATAATTACTATCACATAATTGACTTATGTTAAGTAAGTTATGTCTAAGTCCATCTACCAGCCAAACATTATCAATGCACAGGGAAGAATTACCTATCTTACCAGTACCAATGATCTTTCCTTTCTGACTTCCTCCAAAACCCACAGTTCCTCCCTCTTTCAGAGTCAGGGTTTGGAACATAGACTTGTCCCCTGTCATATGATGCGAGCATCCACTGTCCAGGTACCAGGACCTTTCCTTTTCTTTTGATGTTAAGCATATCTGCAATTGACACTATCTCAGACTTAGGTACCCAGATTTTCATGGGTCCTTTGGGGTTAGTCCTGAAAGGTTTTGGCTTCTTGTGTCTGAAGTTATGATATTCAGACTTGTTCTGATACTTAGGATATGGATCCTTATATCTTGAACAATTCTGAGTTTCAGAACCTGAATACTTCAGAACCTGAGTTCTTAAGGGTTTGAACTTAGAATTCTTCAGAACCTGAGACTTGAAGGTCTTTGGTTCTGAATCCTTTAGAGTTTGAGCCTTTGAGCACTTTTGTTCTGATCTCTTCAGAATTCTCACTTTGTTTACTTCAGGCACAAGGCAAGCTTCAGTTTTGCCTTTCTTAAAACAATCAGAAGCATAAAACTGATTGGTTTGCTTTTGCTTGCTTTTCTTAACATTCTGAGATTGAAAATGTTTTGTGTTGACTGGTTTAACAGATTTTGAAGTTTTAATAAACTCAGTCTTAGAAAAATTTGAATCAGATTTATTCAGCTTCTGAGACTTGCTAGTTTCAGGTTCTGAACACTTCAGATTCTGAACAGGTTCAGGTTCAGAGTCTGATTTCCTCTTACTCTTAGGCTTAGGACCTTTTGGCTTAGATTTGGGCAGGGTTTTAACATCTGCCTTCATCTTACCCTTAGGTTCAGAAACTTCAGAGTCTGAGTTGTTCAGAACTTCAGACTTAGTCTCAGATTCTGATATTTTCAACTTCTCAGAGTTATCAGAAGTAGGCACAAAGCATATACCATTGCCTTTTAAAATATCTTCAGAACATGAAGGTGAGTTTAATTCATTTGAAGGTTTAAATGAATCATAGCCAATGCCTTCACCTTTGTTTCTGATCATGTTATACATCATGGAGGCAATTTTAGTTCTATTGAATCCAGTTAACATGAAATCATGAAGAGCTATTTCCTGTTCATTAGGAACCTCTTCAGATTTCTTATGAGCCTCTTTTCTGAGTTCTTCAACTTCTTCATCATATTCAAAAATCTGATTCTGAAGTTTAAGATTTTCCTCAGATAGCAAGTTAGTTTGATTTTTCAAGGATTTAATTTCTTTTAACTTGCTTTTAAGATGACTCATAAGATCATTAACTGTTTCAATCAATTCAGATCTAGAGAGTTCAGTGTATACCTCATCTTCTTCATCAGAATCTGAGCATGATTCAGCATCAGAAGATGCAGTTGCCATCAGGGCCAGGTTTGCTTCTTCCTCATCAGATTCTGACTAATTGTCCAGATCATCCCATGTTGCCATGAGACTCTTCTTAAGCTTGTTTCTGAAACTGCTGGATTTTGAGCTGGACTTCTTTGCTTTTTCCTTTGATTTTTCCTTCTAAAGATCAGGACAATCAGCAATGAAGTGGCCAGGCTTTTTGCAGTTGTAGCAGCTTTCTTTCTGGATATCCCTCTTTGAACTAGAACCAGATCCTCTGAAGTTACTGCTTCTGTTAGAGAATTTTTTCTTTCTATTCATCAGATACTGAAGCCTTTTAGAAAGCATTGCAAGCTCATCAGCATCTGAATCTTCATCAGAATTTCCCTCAGGAAACTCTTCTTCAGATTCAATAGCTTTCAAAGCTTTAGCAGGCTTTCTTCTAGACTTCAGAGCCAATGTTTTTGGTTCTCTAATAGACTGATCCTCATTGAGTCCCAGTTCATGCACCTTGAGGGAGCTTATAAGATCCTCAATACTTAAAGTATTCAACTCCTTAGCTTCCTCAATAGCAGTCACTTTAGGTCTCCATTTGGATGGCAGACTTCTTAAGAGTTTGTTCACATGGTCAGCTGTGGTATAACTCTTCTTCAGAATCTGAAGTCCAGAAACCAGAGTCTGAAATCTTGAGAACATAGTCTCAATATTTTCATCCTCTTTCATTCTGAACAGTTCATATTGCTGAACAAGAATGTTTGCCTTAGCTTCTCTAACTTTCTTATTACCTTCATAGTTAGAGCAGAGGGATGTGAAGATGGCTTTTGCTGTGGACTTGTCACTCAGCTTCTGATACTCAGTGTGAGGTAATGAGTCCACAATGATACCTCTGACATGGTGATGCTTCCTATAGATTTTTCTTTCTGCATCACTTAGAGCTCTTCTGTTGACAGCAACACCTTCTTCATCTACTGGTATTGAGATTCCATCTTCAATAATATCCCATAGAGTATCATCAATGCCAATAATGTGACTATACATTTTACTCTTCCACCAAGAGAATTTTTCTGGGTCACCAGTAAACATAGGAGGTTTATTGTGTGACCTAGACTTCTTTTCTTCAGTACCATAGTCATATTGTACATTTCTTTGATTTCTGGGAGATGGTGAATTTCTGGGAGAGGGTGGAGGTGAACCACTAGTTAAGGTCATGTTTTTCTCAGCATCCTATTGACACACTGTTAAGTGTTAATATCAGAACCGGAGCTCTGATACCAACTGAAGGTGAGAAAAACACACACACAAGAAGGGGGGTTGAATTGTGTGACTCAAAAACTGGTTTCTTTTACTTTTCAAAACTTAAGGCAAGTTCAGAAGCTGATATGAATCAGTTCTGAACTATTTTCTCAGAGTTATGCAGCGGATTAATAAGTAAAAGAGATAAGGGAAGAGAGAGACACAGCAAATTATACTGGTTCCTTCTCAATGTGAGAAGTAATCCACTCCCCTTGTTTTCCAACAAGAGAGTTTAACTATAATCTGAAGATTACACTTTGCTCAATCACTAAGAAAGAGACTTCCAGTTGCTCAATCACAAAGAAAGAGGCTTCTATGCTCAACCACCAAGGAAGAGGCTTCCAATGCTCAAGTTACTAAGACAAGAGACTTCCAATGCTCAAGACACTCAGTCAAGAGACTTCTCAAATGCTCAAGACACTAAGTCAAGAGGCTTCTGACTCAGACCACAAAAGAATGAGGTTACAAATGCTCAGTATTCAGACTGAGACTTTGAGGACCAAACTGGTTTACAAGTAAAGAAGTTTGGGATGAACACTTGATCAAATATCAGAGGTGTTCTCTAAATACAACACAGGTTAAGACTCTCAACCTTAAGAAATTCTAAGTTACAAAGATAAAAGAATTTCTAAGAGGTTGGGTAACTTGCGTATTTTTGACAGCAAAACAGAGCAAGAGTTCAGTTCTTTGTTTCAAGAGTTTTCGACAATTTCTTCTTCAAATCTTCTTCCTTTTATAGATGAAAATATAGCTGTTTGAAGATTTGCTTGAATTGAGGAAAGAGCCGTTGCAATTGGGCTAGATTACTGCAAATGTGTGCTGCACTTTATCAGTCAGAACAGGGCAGTAGCCATTTTTGAAATGGCCTACCTTAAAAGCTGGAGAATGTTTGGGTCAGGGAGACAACTGTTCCATTGAGTTGTTCTGACACATCCAGGCATTAAATGCGCACAGTACTGGTCACTTTCCATGCCACATCAGCTTCAGAAGCTTCTCTGTGAACAGTGCATCAGAAACTGCTGCATCAGAAGCTGCCTTGTACGAATCAGAAGCTGGCTTCAGGAGTTGACTCTGCGTTGACTTCTTCAGAAGCACCCAGACATCAGAAGCTGCCTTCAGACTCAGACGCTGCACTTCAGGAGTACCACTTCAGGACCTCTTCAGAAGCTTCTCAGTTCAGTACCACTACTTCAGGAGCATTTCTTCAGGAGCACTTCAGAAGCTCTTACTTCAGGAGCACTTCTTCAGGAGTACTTCTTCAGACCCAGTTTCCTTCTAGCTTTGCAACCTTGCTTCTTAGCTTTCCTTCCTTGCTCTAAGCTTGTTCTTCCATAACCATTCTTAATAAATAATAATAAAGCATATGGTTCTGAAAACACTTGAACAAAGCATTAGCAAATAACCAATTTTCTATTTAACACTTTCTTATCATCAAAACCATAAAGAGAGATATGTTAAACACATTTTGTTCCAACACTTTTAAATACCCCAAGGGATTATTCTCGTCGGTACCACTCCACCGTGAACTACTTATTTATATCTCTCCTACTTCTCCTTCTACTGCTACTTCACCTTTTTTGGCTCATCTCTAATTCGAGGAACTTATGTTTATCCTAGTCATCTATCTTAAACAACTCGTTTGTTCCTCCTCTAATCATTGTCTTTCATTTCATATTGCCAAGCCATCTTTATCGTCATTAGGTCCTCATAGGCTACTATCGTCGGTTCATGTTTAGACTTGTTATTATCTTGAGGCAACTACTTCTATTTATGCCTAAACACACTCCCTCATTTAAATATGTAGTTTAAGGATCCTTACTTTTACTTCACACGTTAACGGCTTGCTTAAACTAACTATTGCTTTCATAGATGTTTTAGAGTCCATTGAAAAGGTTGTGCTGAACTCTCATGAGGAACGCAACATGACCGATGCATGGTGTTTTAATCATAACTCAAGTTCTAGAGATCTAAATGGATCAAACCAAAGGGAAATGAAAGCTGACATCTATATCTCCAACTTTCATGAAGCGGCCTAAATCCAATTCGGGACAGAGAGGGGTGGAAATGTTGCTTTTCCTAAACCTGGGAAGAGTGCATGACCGTACTGACCCATGTATAGTAATTTCATCATAAGTCAAGTTGTGGATGTCTAAATGAGGTCACTCCAAAGCCAGTTGAAATCTAACATCCATGTCTACAACTTTCATGTGTACACCGAAACCCAGTTCAGAACGGAAAATAGTGGAAAAACCAATTGAAAATGGAATTTGGGTTTCTGTCTTGACCACCAAAACACCAAAATCTGGGCCAAAATCGTAGCACGATTTCCCCAAATCGTAGCACGATTTTGGCTGACAGACAGCCAACAAAATCAGTTTCAGAAGTGTGTTTTCGCCCAATAATCACTTTTAAACCACTTAATTCTATCTCAACACACCCAATTCATCCTGTTGAGTCTTTTGGTGTTGGCTGCATGTTTTGACAAAACCAATGTGTTGAATAGTAGCATCTCCATGATTAGAACATTTCTTCAGTTACAAGTTTTCTCATTTGAAGCTGTTCAGAAGCTCAAAATGACTTCAGAAGCTGAATGCTTCATCAGAAGCACTGTAGCACTTCAGAAGCTGATCAGAGTCTGATGCCAGCGTTGACTTATGTTGACTTCATCAGAAGCTGGTTATTTTCAAGTTATTCTTGCGCGAATCTTGGCGAGATTTAACAAGGAATTATCCATGCATATTGCTTCTAGAATGCTGGTTGTTTTAAAGAAGATTTCATGAAGATTTGGCATGGATTTATGAATGCTCGTATTTTTCTGTTATAATCTTATGAAGATATTTTCCTGGTTTATTTGTTTCCTTATTGGATTATTCATAATTCAGAAACAAATCTAATTCAGAAGATTTGGAGCATAATTAAGAGACTTGCTGAAGATTATAAAAGGAGGAGCTTTGCTGCTATTCAAGATTTACGTAGAACAGTGTATTATTCAGAGAATTGAGTCTTTGTTTTTAAACTTAGAGTTTTTATTTGTGCACCACTCAGTTTGAGTTGGTTTAGAGTTTTATAGAGTTGTAATTCATTCTAAGCCTTTAGGTACGAATGAAGTCTTTGTGTTTTTGAAGTTTTCTTAAAAACAGAGTGTTATAGTTAAGGGGTTCAGTAACTGGGTTGCAGTTGCTTGAATAGGAAGATAGTGGATTCTATTACTCAGAGTTGGGTAGAAGTCTGACTAGGTGGAGGTTAATTGCTTAGGATAAGAACTGGGAGTCAGTGTCTGAGTCTTAAGGATTAAATCCAATAGTGGATTTCCTTCCTGGATTGGTATCCCCCAGAGTAGGAGGTGTTTACTCCGAACTGGGTTAACAAACCTCTGTGCCTTTTACTTTCCTGCACTTTATTTTGCTGCTTGGGTTGTGTTTGTGTGTGTGCTCTGTTTTAAGCAATTTATTGTGCCCTGCGTATTGTTCAGAACCTGTTTGGTTCAGAACCTGGAAACTCTGTCTTATGGCCAGAATTTCACATCCCAAATCATCACTCTAGGTTACCCTACTGTTTAGACGTTAATACTCTCTTACCCTATCTAATTATACACTCTTTCATGATCCAATTCTTAAATCTAATCTCTAAACTAGGTTCCCTTAGTTTTCATCTTTCAACAACAACTTTACATTCATTCATCATAATTTTTCATTGGAATTCTTCATTATAACAACGATCACATCTTAAGAATAAAACAACCCCACAATAGTTTAAAATACCCTAAAGTGAAAGAATTCTCCCCCTTACCTCGAATCCTTCAGAATCTCTAGTTTGACTTGACTTTGTTGCAGCTGGGTTTTCCCTTCTCTCTCTGCTTCTCTTCTCTCTGTTTCCACGTTCAGCAAGAACTGATTTCTAACTCCTAAAACTCTGATTTATATTTGGGCCAACCATCCGTCACAAATTTTTCCTCCTCTATTCGCTATTCTTTTACTTCTCCCTCCCCCACTTATTTAAATCCTATTTTCCACACCTCCTACTCTTTATTACTTTGTTTCGATTCTCACCTTCATTTTATTTAAATTCTCGTACCGTCATTCACTCATCAATATAACTCTATTTTCTCAACATCCACATCACATTCAAGCAAAACATCAATAATAATATTCACCACACTTCACCTATTAAACTTTATTGAATTACTTAAAATATAAAGTAGGGGTGTTACAGCGAAGACTCATTGTCACTGTATCGGAACACCTTCCGCCACCTTTGCCTACATCAATCTCTTGCCGAACAGATCACATATCAATTGACATTATTCAATTTTATTCTCTTTTATTTTTTTTTATGGTTTTGTGTGTGCCCAAATATATTTATATGGGTTTGTGCCCATGTATATCTCCTTTATACAATATGAGTTGTATCATTATCAATAAGATTATTAACTTTCGTAGCTACGGTATGATTATATATACTCTGCTTTCTTTATCACCGAATCGTAAACTATTAAAAAAACAAAAATCAGTGAGGAAAATTTAGTGATGAAAAATATGAAATCCTTCTCTAATTCCATCACTAAATTTTGCGACCAAAAAATTTGTGAGGGATTTTATTTTTTCCGTCCCTAATTTCCCTCACTAATTTTGCTTTTAGTGGTAAACACTGTTCAATAGAATTTGTGACATAAGATTTTTAATTCCTCTCGTGGCATTATTTTCCTTTGGATTACATAAACTACAGCGATTGACCTTTTGTTAATGGTGACAACTTAGGTACCCATCAATAAAAGATGGGTAACACAACCCATGTTGAGTTGGCACCAATCAAAGTTATTTGTTTGTTTTTAATTATTTTTAATGTTATATAAATACATTGTTTTGATTGGTCCAACTCAACATGGGTAATATTACACACCTTTTATTGATGGGTAAACAAGAATTTCCCTTTGTTAATTACCCTACTTGTTTGTATTTACATAAACTTTTGTGGGGAAAAGCTGGCAATAATCATTTTACTTTGAATAGTTGGTTGATAGTGACATATAATAGAAATTGTCCAATTACAAAGTAAATCGTGTTCAATTATTAACTAGTGTCCAGAAAATATAGTATTTTAGTGTGATATCCCCTTCTGCTTTTGTTTTTCATTCTTTATCTGTGACGTCATTCAGCACTTTAATTTTTTCAATAATTCTAAGAGGAAAATAGATATCTTTGGCTTTTTTATGTCTCTTGTTTTTTTTACAACAAACATAGAAGTGCAAGATATCTAACGATTTGTTAATAACTTTTCTATATAAAAAACATCAATCACCTTTCGTGAAGTTTTTCCTCTAACATCATATTTTTCAATTTAAAAGACTCAAACTTAAAATCTTGTTTAAAGTATCTGAATGAATCTGTTCCACGTAAATTACTGTAATGTTAGTTTTCCATAAATAACATCTATAAGTAATTATAGAGATTAGATCCTGTTTATTTCGTGAAAAATAATTTCAATATGTTTTTCTTTTAGCTTACTAATAAGATATATATATATATATATATATGTGTGTGTGTGTGTGTTTATATATGTGTGAATGTATATATGAGACGATTATGAGGAAGAGAAGATGAACTGCTAGTTAGAAATGCTGCATTTTTAAAATAATGACAACAATTCTTTTTGACATTTTCATTATTTCAAAAAATGTGCACCCATTTTTAAATCTATCATGGGCTCCTTTAAGTTTAACGTTTGTATCGACTTAATCCTTTAAGTTATTTTTGTCTTAAATTGGTTCTTTATGTTAGTAAAGGTGTGCACTTAGTCCGTACGTGTATGTTTATTGTTAAGTTGGTATGTCTAAATTCACATCCCTCAATACGAAGGTTTATAGGTGTATTATCTAGTCTTAGTTTAAACAAAGTTGATCGATTACTTGATTTATAATGTTGTTGATGAAATACATGTATGTAAAATTAGGATTGAATTGGAAAACAATAAGAAGAGAATGTATGTAAGTAATCGTGTTTGGTGCATAGACACTTTTTGCAATGTTAAATGGTCGCGTAAACACATTTTAACAAAATTGGATAAAAAAAATGGATCAATTTGTTACACATATTTTTTTTAAAGGACTAAGTTGTTCAGTTTTAATGACATAAATGACCATTTAAAATTAAAAGGACTAATCCAATGCTAAATTTAAAAGATCCCAAGATGTATTTGGCCATAAAAGTAACACAAACATTAGAAAATGAAGTAAGAAAGTATTTCGACAAAGTAAATGAAGCTTAGTTAATTTTAGAATTAAGAGCATATTTTATGTATGGTTATTTTTGGATATCCCAATTGATTTTTAACGACGTCTTAGATGAAAAGTATCATCAACTTGTAAATGATATTAATCTCTATGAAAAACATGACCGCTCACTTTTAATTGTAATTCCGTCTCAATTAATTATTTTTTTATTTCTAAAATACTCGAATTTAATACCTTATTTAAGATATCAAAATCCTCTACAGTAATGATTGTTTTCGTTAACCTTAGTTACTTTGTGTATAAACTAATTCATACATACAATAAAATATTGATTTTCGACTACAAGTCATAGTTCAACCGACGAAAATTTCGACGAAATTGTCAAGTTGAATGTTGTAACAGGAATTGAATCCCGACTCTTCAATTTGTGTGAGTTTCACTCTTGCCATTTCGTTTCTAACCAATAAAAACATATCGATTCCTAATCAATTGTTTAAAAGATCTGAAGGGCTTGCCACTCAGACTACAATGATATGTTGACATTTGTTTGCTATTTAATCACTTTAAAGTTTAAACACACATAAATTTCTTTCTCAAGATGCATGTTGTCGACTTCTTTGGATACCTACATGCATGTGCGTGTATTTAGAAACCGAAAATCAAATAAAAAAAAATTTCATACACTTAATCATGAAGCAAAAAGAGAAAAATAAAATTGTTTTCCATCAAGGTTCTTCTGGATGCTTGTTTATTTTATCATCCAATTGATAAAAAAAATGATTAATAAATGATGCAATATAGTCTCACCGGTATCTTTCCAACATAAAGATAAAAAAAAGAGAAAGATTTGAGGGTTTCCTTGCTTTACAGTTCATTAAACCTTCATCAATATGTTGAGAACAAAATCATTAAGGCATAATGTTCTTTACTTCTTTTAAGACAAGATCTTTTCCTAAAATAAATAAATAATTAAGCAATCAAAGTGAGAAAATAATTGAAGGGTATATCATTCTCCCAAATCTAGTAAATAACCATCCTCAGTAAATATAATAAAAATATCAAATTTCAATCATATGCACACATAAAATTCATAAAAGATGCTTCTTTATTATTTTGTACATTGCCATATATTTTAAGTAATTTTTTTTCTATATCTATTTTAGTCTAAGCATTACTAAACTAAATTAGACAAAATAGCTATAGACAACAACCATGTACATTTCAAATCCAAACATTTCCTCAAGTGACATTCACCAACCTCATAGCTAGGCAGTGATTACATAAGAGACAATTCTAACTCAATTTTATTTCCTTTTTTTCTTATTTCGCATTTTATTTTTTTGAATGTGAAACAATAGCTATAACTAGTAGCAAGGTTTTAAATCATAGTCGTGCAATCAACACACTTTTAACACAATCTTTTCAACACACATTTTTTAATTGGTTGAAATTCAAATGATTCACACTAAATCATGCAGGCTGCACATAAATTCAGTTGAGACTCATTTGAATTTCAATCGATTAGAGAATGCACGTTGAGACGAGTGTGTTAGTGAGTATCTTGTTAGCATAATTCTATGAACAATTGAGGTCAAATGCAGATGATGCAAATTTGAGGTCGAGTTGGAGCCTACAGTTACAAAAAGCTCGATGTCGCAGTCCAGATAGCGGTCGAAGACGAGGCTAGTAATACTCCCACGACGAAAGTTGCTCCTCGAGGCGAAGACCACTATCAACAGCACATAAATGCCAAGAAGAAGAATAAGAGAGAATTCCATTTTTTCCATCAGGAAAAAGATCTGGCAGATCAAAGAGTGTGTGATCAATATCATCATTTGTAGTAGCAGTAGTAGATGGAGAACTTGAATTAGACTCTTGAACATTATCAATGGAAGAAAGAGTTGAAAATGAAGCTTGATCTTGATCTTGGTTTTGTTGTTGGTCATTTTCACCTTGGCAACATTCCTTAATCTCCTCAAACACAATGGCTGCTGCTTTTGCAGCTGCAACTTGAATGTCCTTAGGTGATGTGGTTGAAGGCCTTGGAAGATTTTGAGCCAAATTAGGGAAATTGAGGTAAGCTGAATGACCCTTTATGGCTAAAGCAGCTACATCATGAGCTCTAGCTGCCATTTCAGCTGTAGGGTATGTTCCAAGCCATATTCTTGACTTCTTTCTTGGCTCACGGATTTCAGATACCCATTTTCCCCATGCTCTCATTCTTACTCCTCTATATGTAGGGTGTTTTGTGTCATTTTCATTTCTCTCTCTTTTCTTGGATTTTTTAATTCCATTTTGAGGACTATTTTTGGTTTCTTGATTGGTGCATGGATTTGAATTTGAATTTGAGTTAGAAGATGTTGGTGTTGATGAGGATGTGCTAAAGAAGTTTTCATTAGCATCATTTTCCATGTTGATATGTTTTTTCAAAGTTAGGGGGTTATGATTAGATTTAGAGAGGTGTATAGAGAGGATGAATGAGTGTGGAAGGTGCATAAAAATAGAGTGGTGTGTTTGTATTTTATGATTCTCTAAAAAAATAAATTGGATTTATATAAAGAAGAAAGGAAAAGAATAAAGAAAAGAAAAAGAAACAAAAGCAAAAAAATTAAAGGAATATAAAACATGGGCTCCAGAAGGTAACAATTCAGCTACTTTGTTTCCCATGTTGAAATTGAGGAGCATTGCCTTTAGATTTAGATGTACTATATAAAAGATGAATGGATGCCAATGCTTTTTATTTTTTGAGGTCTCTTGTCAATATACGTATTCCCTCTGTTTCACATGTTGGTCCTACTTTTTAGGGACTAAATTCTTTTGCCCACATTATTTTATTTTTTTAGAGGAATGCACACATTAATCGATGTTCACCAATAATTTGAGATCGATCGACCCACATTACATTTTTTTGATGTCTTGGAAACAACCTTTTACGTAAAAAACAGGGTAAAAATATACAATACACCAATTGATGGACTCTTTCCTAGACTCTGTGTATACAGGAGTTTTAATGTACCACACTGCCTTTTTTATTGTCGAATAAATGCAGCATGTATTTACTGAAGTAATCCAAATATACTACTGTGTAGAGCAGCTTGTCCTTAGTTAGGTTCCTTTATAAATGGTTATACCTAGGGATGTTTGCGGTGCGTTTGGTTCGGTTTTGAGGCTGTAAGTCATTCGAATTGCAAGATAAAAAACATGCGGTTTGGGTCAATTGAGTTTTACAATTGGATACTCTTGTTGGGCTAGCACCCACCAAGGCCCCAAGACAAAAACATGGAGCTAGCATCCACGTTGGGCTAACACTCACATGGAGCTAGCACCCATGTTGGGCTAGCACCCACAAAACTTCTAATATTTTATACACCCCGTAATTCAAAGTTTTTCACACAGCTTCATGACCAGTAAGTCTCATTCGCTGGACAAGGGTAATAGACAAATTCCCCGGCAACAGTTTAATCACTTCGCCTTATTCCAAAGCTTGTGCTTGTTGGGCTGTGAACCGTAGATCTTACCATTTAGGTCTTGATGCCCTAAAAGCAAGGGCTTAAACCCTTAGAGTAAGGCTGGGCGCCCTCCAGAAGAGCACAAAGCCCATCAGACAGTCATACTTAACCTTAGGAAACTCCCTTAAGGGATACCCTCTGGAGGCGCCCTCAGTAGCTTATGAGGGCGCCCTAGTCATGGTTTTGGCCTTTTATGATTTGGGCCCAAAACCATGACCGGGTAGGCCCAAATTGGGGCTACAAATAGTAACCTTGGGATCATTCCCAAGGCATGACCTAAACAGACTCTGAAAACCCTAGTTTTCCTATATCGTACTCACAGCCAGTACAACAATAAAAACTGAACCAAATCAAACCAATACTGTTTGGGTTGGTTTGATTGTTGCATTTTATATGGAGACAATATAATTTTTTCTTTCCAACATTAAAATCAAGTTAAAGACAATTTATTTCTTACAATGTTTTAAATTTCATCCAACATTACAATTTCATTTTCATCCAACGATATTTCCATCAACATAAACCAAATTAAAAACATGGACCAAAAAGAAACCTATTTGAGAAGAAATGGAAAAGACTAAAATCTTATCATTCTCTAAAAGTTCTCATTGAGTTTCTATTATTCAAGATATATCTACATAAATAGATCTGCAAAAGTGCAAGCAACATCAAATTATACCACATGAATACATTTTTGAAACAAAAAGCAAAGAAGGAACTTAATAGGAGAAAAAACATGTCATCATTCTAAAAAAGTCTCATTCAGTTTCTATGAGTACTAGGTTGAGTGATATAGATTTAATTAGTGTTTCTTTTATGTTGTGGTTTGGTTTAGTTTGATTGGTAAAATAAAAACAAAAAATTGAACTGAACAGAGTGGTTAAATAAAAAAAATGGTCCGAATACATCTAAACAAAACATAATTTTTTTTTTTACGGTTTTCGGTTTAGATTGATTCGGTTTACAATTTTCTATTGGGCTAGTTCGATTTTGAACTATCCTAACTATACCTTTACTTACCCAACCGTGGATTTCACATGAAATTCCCCACACTAATAATCCTTCTAAATTTGACCATTAATTCTTTTTGGGTGGCTAGCTGGGTCCATTTTGATAGCAGATCCTAAATACATTTAATATATACGGGCCTTTTCTTTTTTATTCTTGGCCATGTGTTATAAACTTTAAATTAAGTTTGTATAATATAAAATGTCAGTACCACCCGAAAATCAAGATTTTTATATCATGTGCTTGTTGTTCTGTCCTCTTCCACTTGACCCAATTTTATGAGGCAACCTAATCACAATTATTTTAAGGCTGTTTGGGAGTTTATGAGCGAAGGACTTGTAAAAAGTGGAAGAAGTGAAAGGTCTTGGAAGAAAAGGATTTTGTGGAGTTTACTTTTGTATATAATACAAAATTCACCCAATTGAAAGGAACTTTAAAATTGTATTGCAGAAGATTTTTGAAATGTTTTAGAGAGTTGTGATAATTTTTTTAAGTCTAGTCTATGTTATAAAACTCTAAAAAATTAATAATATATTACTCCCTCAATCTCAAATTATAAGTCGCTTTGATGAAAAAATTTGTCACAAATTATAAGACACTTTATAATACCAATGATGCATTAATGATTTTTTTCCTACTATACCCTTTACTATTTAATACTTTCTCTTCTTTCAATTCTTTAAATTGTTCTTCCCTATACCATTAATGAAGGATAATTTTGTAACGTTATTTATAATTTCATTTTCCGTACAACATTGATTACATTTAAAAATTTATTACATTAATTAAACATTTATATATCAAACACTATAGTAATAAAGATGTAATTTTTATCCCGATGAATATAGTTCAGTTGATACGGACATTACATAATATATGCAAAGATCGAAGTTCAAACCTCGATTCTCCACTTATTCACCTTGTTATAACGGGACGCGAGAATAATGACAACAAAGGTAAAGACAGAATGAAAAAATGACACAAGATTTAATGTGGTATCCAGCAATGTGCTGACTAATCCACGGGCAGAGCCACTAAAAAGAATTCCACTATAACCAATAATTACAGATACTGAATAGTAGAGGTAATATCAGCTATAGCAAAACCCACTACCTATTGGTGAAAGAAATACTAACAAACAAGGCTTTTATTTATATGGCCAAGTCTTTGCATATTTCTTCAAATTCTCCGATGTGGGACATTTTCCCAATACTAATTCAAGACATATTCAAGCCCTTCTTTCCATCACAAGTAGCCTTAGTTCCCCTTGTCTGTTGTACCCACTTTGTTTACCTTGACCCTCTTCTCAGTTCTCAGAAAATGGTACCTCACATCAATGTGTTTTGTCCTCTCATGATGAACTTGATCTTTAGTTAAGCATATTGCACTCAAACTGTCGCAATACAATGAAGCTTGATCATGATGTAGACCCAAGTCACTGACCAATCCTTTCAACTAGATTCCCTCCTTAGCAGCTTCTGTCAAAGCCATATACTTTGCCTCTGTAGTAGACAGAGTCACTGTAGGCTGCAAAGTAGCCTTCCAACTCACAAAAAATTGATACGTTACCGAAGGTGCACGGTTAATATCGCATAATAAAAATATCGATCCACAGGGAGTTTAGTAAGTACCGATTATATTCTCAGAGTATGTTAGCTGAACAAGTTAAAATTTTAAGTTGGAAAATATTTAGTTTTGATTCAATAAAATAAAAAGCGTCTTGGGATTTATTGGTATATCTAATGACAGAACATAATCGGTCAAGCTTATTCTCTATTCTATATTGGATCCATTTTCCAAAGACAAGACTCTCTAAGGTAATTCATGGTCTCTCTCGAGCTACATGAACGTATCTCAATAGCAACTAAACCTGGTCGGCTGCTATATGAGACCCATTAAGTACAAGTCTTATGGCCTTAAGGTTTCACAAAGCTATTCATTTGGTCTTTTTGGCGTCAAGCTTTGTGACACCTTGTCTAATCTCATTTGTTCCAATTATCAACCTTCTTCGTTAGATACTTCACTTGATATTTGTGATGATGAAATTGTAGTTATTGAACTTCTCCGTTCGGTACTTCGTTCAATACTTGCTACTGATTTTAAAAACGATGAGATTAGATACGAAAAAGATTTTTATAAAATAGAGTGTAGGCTTGGTTTGATTAGGATCTAGTCATTAGACTTTTTCAACAATCCCAAGACTAGACTGGTCTACTCAGAAGAGTTCATTGTAGACACTTGACAAAATATAAATTGCATGAATTGTAAAGACAACAATATAAAGGACGAGAATTGTAAATTTTCAGAAAAGTAAATTGTAGAAATGTAAAGAACAATAAAGTAAAGTGCAAAGAATTGTAAAAGTGCAGAAAATTTATAAATGGTTGAGCTTAAATCAAGCTTGAGTTACAATCTCAGTATAGTAACTTTACACTCATTCCATGATCAGAAACAAGTCTGATTAGAGCTCTATTTATAGCCTAAAGCCTTAGACAAAGCAGGAATAGGTTGTGGAGGGAGAGCGTTAGGCATTCAACGCGGTTAGATGGAACCACCGATTGGGTGGTGTTTGAGAAAGCCTACTATGACCATTCCCTCTTAGAGGAATTTTCGAGTGATTCGGACGAGAGTGAAAGAGGGAGTAGTAGTGGGAATTCATGTGACTTCGTTATTCTTTCTGTTCCCCCAGGTCCTTTTTTTTCGGAAAGGCATTTGTTACGTGGTGTCTTCTAGTAGTTCAGAGAAAGAGGCCTTCGCGGATGAAGTGCTCCATTTGGAATCCATGTACATGGATCCCAAACGCATGGAGTTTTTTCGGAGCAAACTTCATGTGTCCTCAACGGGATTTGAGGAGGACGTGGTCTTGGAGCATTGTCGCCCAGGCGAGAAGGTATGCGTACGAAGGCCGAAGGGGGTGAAGAACGAAATGTTCCACATGTACACGACCGTCTTTGAAGATCTGTGCGTGAAGTATCCCTTCACGCCCTTTGAAGTAGATGTCCTAAACTAGTTGAATGTGGCGCCATCTCAACTCCAGCTCAACAGTTGGGCGTTCATACGCGCGTTCGAGATTCTGTGTAAGGGGCTAGGCTTCCAACCCTCGGCTGCGTGTTTCTTTACTTTTTATGGTACCAAGAGGGTGGACAAGCATTCCATCAGCGCACATCCGCCCTATGCCTCTCATTACAAGAATTGGAGGAAGACATTTCTTAGGACGCGGGGGTAAAAGACTGTGAAGCACTTGTTGTACGGGTCAATGATTAGCTAAGGTTTCCCAAATGCTGGATGAGCGCTCCGGCGTCCATCACAGGCTTTGAGTATGAGAAGCTGGCCGAGTATGAGAAAGGCGTCATCTGCTTCTTGGATAAGATGTTTCCTATGAACATCCGGAAGCTGTTGAATAGGGAGGGGGACGCGGATAACTTAGAAGCTTACTTGCGTGAGTTGATTTTATTTGTTTATGTATTTATTTTGCTCGCCTACCTTCTTGTCTTTGTAACCTCTGGTTGTCTTTATTTTTGTAGAAACCATGGCGCCCATGACTGCGGCAGAGAGGAAGAAATACCTTGAAGAGATGAAGGCGAAGAAAGCTGCTGAAGGGTTGATTATCAGTGACCCTTTTGGCCTCATCACTCGCAAGTCCAAGAGGAAGACCGATAACACTCCTGAGACTCAGACTGAGGTCGTTGCGGAGATCGTGAAGAATAAAGGATGGACGTCGCCCGAGAAGGAGAAGGCGGCGACTGAGAAGAGGAGAAAGAGGACGCACTCTCAGTCCTCGACTGGCGCCGCTGGGACCAGTGAACTCGTCAAATCCTTCTGGGATAAGGATTTCAATTATGGCGCATACATAAAGGAGAGGATGGCCTTCAATCCTGAAGATGTGGAGGCTGGAATTCAAGGCGCGATTCCTTTTATGACGAGGGATATGGGAGTCCACTACTTGCGGTTTATAATGATCTTGGACGCCATAGATCGCAAGCATGAGGAGCTTGTACAAAGTGAGGAATTGTTCCAGGCCAAGGTGAAGACGCTAGAGAAGGAGTTGAAGGAAGCTAAGGAAGCGAAGGAGGCGATGTAGCTTGAGTGTGACGAGCGTATCTCAGATTTGAAGATTGTCCATGCGGCGGATCTGGCTGGAAAAGATGTGGTCATCGCTAAACTTCAAGGTGACATTGCAACTGGCGTGGAGAGGGAGGATCAGCTCAAGGCTGACATTTCAGAGGGTAAAGGTGAGCTAGCCCTGACTTTTGATGCTGGCTTTGAGAGGGCTAAAGCTCAGGTCGTCCTTCTGCATCCTAGCGCTGATCTTTCTGCTCTGGACTCTTTTAAAATTGTTGTAGATGGCGCTCTAGTGGATGAGGAATGATCTATGTAATAATTTATTTGAATTTGGCACAGTTTGTAATGACTTGAATTTATGTTTGTGGTATTTTAAATTCCTTTTCTTAATTCTGCTTTATTTTGCAATTCTTCTTACTATGACGATGTTTAGTTATGCTTCTGTTGTACTTATTTTGACTTTTGAAACTCTTAGGAACTTCCAAAAACTTTTCTAAGTCATGCTTTGGCTGAGGCGTTTTATGTGATTAATGTCTGTTTCCTCATGCTTAAGACTTAAGAGTACTTCTTGGGTGGGTACTTAGTTGGACGCCTCGTAGCCTTCTATGGGCGGATACTTTCTTGTTCACGACGCCTTAGAGCCCAACTTGGGGTTAAGGAATTAAGTGATTACTTTCCTTCTTGCTCGCGACGTCTTAGAGCCCTACCTGGGATTAAGGAATTAAGCGAGTACTTTTTCTTCTTGCTCACGACGTCTTAGAGCCATACTTGGGGTTAAGGAATTAAGTGAGTACTTTCTTTCCTGCTCACGACGTCTTAGAGCCCACCTAAGGGTTAAGGAATTAAGTGAGTACTTTCTTTCTTGCTCACGACGTCTTAGAGCCCACCTAAGGGTTAAGGAATTAAGTGAGTACTTTCTTTCTTGCTCAAGACGTCTTAGAGCCCACCTAAGGGTTAAGGAATTAAGTGAGTACTTTTTCTTCTTGCTCACGACGTCTTAGAGCCCACCTAAGGGTTAAGGAATTAAGTGAGTACTTTTTTTTTCTTGCTCACGACGTCTTAAAGCCCACCTAAGGGTTAATGAATTAAGTGAGTACTTTCTTTCTAGCTCACGACATCTTAGAGCCCACCTAGGGGTTAAGGAATTAAGTGAGTACTTTCTTTCTTGCTCACGACGTCTTAGAGCCCAACTAAGGGTTAAGAAATTAAGTGAGTACTTTTTCTTCTTGCTCACGACGTCTTAGAGCCCACGTAAAGGTTAAGGAAATAAGTGAGTACTTTCTTTCTCTTTTTGGCGTTGTTGGCTTATTCTGTTGCGGGCGATGTCTGCCATAAAAAATAGATGACACAGGGAAATTTAATAAAAGAGTAGGGTGCCTCATTAAAAACTCCAGCCCTTGCAGGGGAAAATAGTGCTCCCCTACTCCTTTTCATAAGAAATACAAGAAGTTCAAGCAACGTGACATTATGGCGGCTTTATAACTAATGAGCTCGCCCTTTTAAGCAATGATAAGTGACTAGTTGTGGTAATGGTGCAGGTTGACTACATTCCATGTTCGTGGCACTGTGTCTCCGTTTAGCTCTTCCAATTTGTATGCTCCATGGGAGAGTTCCTCTCCGACTCGGTACGACCCTTCCCTATTTGGAAA
The DNA here is from genome assembly GCA_018208015.1 of Medicago ruthenica. Taxonomy (NCBI): domain Eukaryota; kingdom Viridiplantae; phylum Streptophyta; class Magnoliopsida; order Fabales; family Fabaceae; genus Medicago; species Medicago ruthenica. The sequence continues at coordinate 208,214 of WNNG01000500.1, read as the reverse complement.
CAGCTTGCCAATCCTGGTGGGTGCAATGACTTATCTCAGCATCAGGTCGCCCTCCTTCATTTCCCTTAGGATCACCTCTGAATTGTAGCGGCGAGCGGCTCTCTGTTTGGCAGCGAATTCTTGGATGTGAGCGATCGCACGTATTTCATCAATCATATCCGCTCCACGCATTAAACCCGTCTCGTTAGCTTCCTCTGTGAAATTATCACGAAGCCAGGTTGGCGTGTTGACTGGATTAACTCCTGGGTACAAAGCAAGGTGATGACACACTATGGTGGGGTCGATGCCAGGCATATATGATGGCTTCCAGGCGAAGAGGTCTAAATTCTTCTTCAGTAGTTCTGTCAGGCTCAGTTCTTCGGCGGAATATAAAAATGTTCCCATTTTGGTGGTTTGATGTGGCTCCAGGCCTATCAAAATTTCCTTTACGTCTTCTGTAGGCTCGAGGCGTTCATAGTAAAATTCCTCTCTTGGATCTAGGTCGATGGCGTTCACTTGGTGCGCTTTGGTGTTGTTGGCACCTTTCTTTTCCTTTTGTAATTTCAAACTGTTGTGATAACACTCCCGGGCAATCTTCTGGTCTCCTCTGATAATGCCGACTTGTCCATTCTCTAGTGGGTACTTCATGATGAGGAATTTACTGGATACATAGGCGTTAAGAAGGTTGAAAGTTGGGCGGCCAATTATGATGTTGTAAGAACAAGGCGAGTTGACGACTAAATATTTGACTCAGATGGTTTTAGCGTTGTTGCCTGTATCAAAGGTTGTTATCAAAGTGATGTACCCACGAACATGCACCTGCTCTCCTGTGAAGCCAGCTAGGGTCCCCTTGAAATGCTGCAACTGGTCCTCATCAAGTCCCATTATCTCAAAGGCAGAGTAATAAATGATATCTGTGGAGCTGCCGGGATCAATTAGTACTCTCTTGACGTCCCAATTAAAAATTTGTACAGTGATGACCATAGGGTTGTCATCATGGGGAATTATTCCTTCGCGATTACCACTTGAGAAGGTAATGTCTGGCTTATGTTCTGGCTTTGCTCTGGCGTGGTCGTCCAGGAGCATGACTTGTCGCACATACCGCTTTCGAGACGTGCTGGACTCGCCGCCTCCCGCGAATCCACCAAATATATTGTTGAGGGTATGGTGCTCGCCGTCCTTTGCGACTTCCTTTCTTTTGCTGCATCCTCCGGAGGGCACCTGTCTCCCTCCCTGTTGTCTTTGACATAACCTCGTAGCCTACTGTTTTGAATTAACTTCTCAATTTCCCTTTTCAGGTGAATACAATCATTTGTGGTGTGGCCCTTTATGTGGTGGTACTTGCACCAAGCGTCTCTGTCGTTTCCCATCTCATTCCACTTTGGTGGTGGGACGTCTGGGATAAGTCTTGAGTGGTAGACGTCCTTCCGAATTTGTTTGCATCGGGTGTTAAGTGCTGTGAAGGATTCGAGCGCGGTAACGCGTCTGTCAGATGCATGTCGCTTAAAGGGTGCTCTATCTCTTGAGACAGGCGGGTAGTAGCTTCGGCGGTGGTCATAGTTACTGGGGGCGCGCTCTTTGGAATCTCTAGCTTTCTCCTTGGCGTTGCTTTCTTCTCCCTTGATGTAGCACTTCGCCCTGGACATGATTTCCTCCATTGAGTCAGCTGGTTTTTATGCCAGTGACTCGTTAAACTGGCCAGCCTGGAGTCTGTTTTGAAAAGCTCCTACAAACAGTTCCTGGTTTGAGTTAATGACTTTGATGGTGGCGTCATTATAGCGTGCAAGGAATTCACGGAGTGATTTGTTTGGTCCTTGATGAACGTTGAAGAGGCTAGTGGATGAGACTTTGTGATGGCGGCTGGCTGAAAATTGGTGCGTGAGCTTACGCGTCATGTCTTGGTAACAAATGATGGAGAATCGTGGTAAGTTCATGTACCATCTTAGCGCGGCGTCTTTGAGGGTTCCGGCTAGCAACTTGCATATGAGGGAATCAGCGGCGCCGATGATGGGCATTTGGGTATTGAAGGCGGTGATATGTTCCACTGGGTCACTTTTGCCCTCGAAAGACGAGAGAGATGGCGGCTTGAAGTTTTCTGGGACCGGCGCGTTCCATACTTCCGCCGAAAGTGGTTGAGGGTCAGGATCAGCCGATTCATCCTGTTGAGATCCATTTCCTTCAGTATGCTGTTGTTGTTGGATGGTTTCCATGGTTTCTTGCAAGGCTTCGTTGTGGTCATGAAGCTGCTGGATTTGGCGTTGTAGAGCTTCAAAAGCCACCGGATCTGCCATCGTAGTGATGGTGAGGGTTTGTTTGAGGTTGTGAATTAGGGTCATGGCTTGGGGGTCATAGATTTGCCACCTGGAAACGTGAATTGCAGGGTTGCAAATTAGGGTTTTCCTACTGGCGGATTGTTTCCGATTTGCGAAAGCTGGTCGTGAATCGTGAAGGATTCAAAAAGGTTGAGGTTGGTCTGAGCCGTGCAGGCGGGATTTGCGACTCTGAATGGTGTTTTCAGGCCGTAAATCACTCACTTTTCCGATTCAGAGGTGGCAGCTAGGTCAGTTTTACCGTAGCCCCATGGTGGGCGTCAACTGTACTGGATGTGAGTACAATCTAGAAACTAGGGTTTTCAGAATCTGTTTAGGTCATGCCTTGGGAGTGATCCCAAGGTTACTATTTGTAGTCGGCGCTCTTGCTGAAATTCCTCTCTTGGATCCAGGTCAATGTTGTTCACCTGGTGCGCTTTGGTGTTGCTGGCTCCTTTCTTTTCCTTCTGTAGCTTCAAACTATTGTGATAACACTCCCGGGCAATCTTCTGGTCTGCTCTAATAGTGCCGACTTTTCCATTCTCTAGTGGGTACTTCATGATGAGGAATTTAGTGGATACATATGCGTCAAGAAGGTTGAAAGTTGGGCGGCCTATCATGACGACTAAATATTTGACTCTGATGGATTAGGCGGTAGTTTGTTTTGAAGAACTACACTACATTCATTTGTCAATGCCACTATCTCATCGTTCTCTACTTTTCTCTTTTTAGACAAAATATCTTTCAAAAATTTAGCATAGAGAGGCATTTGAGACAGGGCATCAGCAAAAGGAATGTTAATGTAGATCTTATTCAATATATCAACAAACTTTTTAAACTGCGCGTCTAAGTTAGGCTTGACTAGCCTTTGTGGGAACATAACTTTTGGCTTACTTTGCACAACTGGTTTTTCAACTACTCCCTCAGTTCTAGAATTCTCACTCTCAACCTCAATGGTTTTTCTTTGAGGTTCCTCTAACTGCCTACAGTTCCTAAGAGTAATAACATTAACTTGGGCTTTGGGATTGGTTTTTGGCTGGCCTGGAAATATTCTGGGCGTTTTCGAGGAAGAGGCCACTTGTTGGGCTACTTGAGAAATCTGGGTCTCAAGCATTTTACTGTGGGTAGCAATCAAATCAACTTTTGTGGATAGTTTCATGAGAGAGTCGTTCAAAAATCCGGTTTGGTTCTTAAACTCTTGATTCTGCTTAGTTTGAGTTAAAATGAAATTTTCCAGCAAGAGTTCTAAGTTGGATTTTTGAGGGACTCTATTGTTGTTTGCAAAGCCAGGTGGTGCTGCTTGCTGTCCAAAAGGATTTTTAAAAGCAAAGTTTTGATTGTTCCTTCGATATTGAGCAAAATTAATTTGCTCTGGACTTTCAACAGCCACACCAAGTTGGCATTTAACTCCCGCATGACCAATGACACCACATATTTCGCAAGGTGGACTAGAAGGAGAAGGTGTGACAGCACATACATTTAATTTATCGAATTTATTGAAAAGTGCGTCCACCTTAGCTGCAAGATGATCAAGGGCAGAGACTTCATACATACCTGCCTCTTTCTTAGAGGGAGACAGAGCAACAGCTGTGATGGCTCTTTCACTCGTCCACTGATAATGGTTTTGAGCCATGTCCTCTATGAGGTTATATGCTTCCGTGTAATTTTTATTCATGAGTGCTCCCCCTGCAGCTGCATCAACAATCAATTTTGTTGCATATAAAATGTTGGATATCTATGTGTTGGCTACATGTTTGGTAAAATCAAAGTATGCAAGCAAAGCGTCCTCAGATGTTATTTTGGTTCTTCAGAAGCTGCCTTCAGACGTTGACTTTTGTTGACCTTCAGAAGCTGAACTTCAGAAGTTGACTTTTGTTGACCTTCAGAAGCTGTTTTCTGCTTCTGAATTCTGTTAAATCTTTCACAGTATCTTTTGAAGATTTAATTGAAGATTTATCCAAGCTTCATTTCTAGAAGGAAGTATTTTTGCGCAAGATATGTTCTGAAGATTTGATTCAATTATTTGTGAATATATTTTCAAGGAAATCTTTGGAAAATATATTTGTGAATTTTATGTGAGCTTCTATTTGCTTCTAAAATAATTCTGGGAGTATATCTTTGAAGATTGTGTTCAGAATTTTGTTGCTGCTGAAGACTATTTAAAGAGGGCATTGCTATTGGAGAATTTACGTGTCAAAAACCAGAAATTTGTTTTAGAGTTTTTGTGTCTGTGTAAGCTTAGGCTTTGTTTGTACACCGCTCATCTGAGTTGGTTTAGGTGTTTTGAGTTGTAAATCACTTAAAGCTTTTAAGCACAAGTGATGTTTTTGTTCTGTTGAAGTGTGACTTCAATTTGTTTGTTTTGTTAAGTTTACAATCACTGGGTTGTGATTGCTTGGTTAGGAAGTAAGTAGGTTCTTATACCTAGGTGGTTTCCTGGGTAGAAGTCTAGAAGGGTAGAGATTAAGTGATAAGACGAAGAACAGGGGTTGTTGAGTCTTAGAATTAATTCTACTTAGTAGATTTCCTTCCTGGATTGGTATCCCCCAGAGTAGGTGAAGTTTGCACCAAACTGGGTTAACAAATTCATTGTGTTCCTTTGTTTTCTGCACATTGTTTATTGCTGCTTCTGATCTTTATTTTTCATACTCTGTTGTTGGTTTAGAACCAGTTAGTTGCCAGAATTTCAATTGGCATCAGAGCAGGCACCCTGCCTGTATTTGGGTGAGCTCCAGGGAAGATAATTTCTGGCTTTATGGAGAGAGAAGGAGGATTTGTTAACAGGCCACCCCTGCTGGATGAGACCAATTATGATTATTGGAAATCACGCATGAGTGCTTTCCTTAAATCTATTGATAGCAAGACCTGGAAAGCTGTTCTGAAGGGTTGGGAACATCCAGTTGTGACTGACAAAGATGGTAACAAGACAGGTGTTTTAAAACCGGAGGAAGATTGGACCAATGATGAAGATGCTCTGTCACTTGCAAACTCCAAAGCCCTGAATGCAATATTCAATGGAGTGGACAAGAATGTATTCAGGATGATCAAGCAGTGTACAATTGCCAAGGATGCCTGGGAGATACTCAAGACTACTCATGAAGGCACCTCAAAAGTAAAGTTGTCCAGACTTCAGCTTCTGACCACTAAATTTGAAAATCTCAGAATGCTGGAAGATGAGAACATACAAAGCTTTTACATGAACATTCTGGACATGGCAAACTCTTTTGAATCTCTTGGAGAAAAAGTTTCAGATGAGAAGCTTGTAAGGAAAATTCTCAGATCCCTACCCAAGAGGTTTGATATGAAGGTGACTGCTATTGAAGAAGCACATGACATATCCAACATGAAGGTTGAAGAATTGATAGGTTCCCTTCAAAACTTTGAAATAAGCAGAACTGATAAGAAGGGTAAAAGTGTTGCATTTGTTGCTGATACTGAATGTGTGGATGATGATAGCTCATCAGAAGCTCTTGTGCTGTTGAGTAAACAATTCAAGAAGTTTCTGAAGCAGAAAACAAGAACTGATGACAAGAGCAATCAGTCAAAGAGAGTTCAGTTCTTTGAGTGTGAAGGCTATGGACATGTCAAGTCAGAATGCCCTACTTATCTCAAGAAACAGAAGAAGAGTCTGACTGTGACTTGGTTTGATGAAGAGGATTCAGAAGGAGATGTGGAGAGTAAGTCTGCTAAGCATGTTGCTGCTTTTACTGGAAGATGCATCCCTGATGATGAAGCTATGGGGTCAGAAACTTGTTCAGAATCTGAGTCAAGTGATGGAAAATCATCCTGTGAAGATCTGGCTGCCTATCACAAAAATCCTGCTGAGTTTTGTAGGAAGTTGCAATGTCAATTTGATGAAGTCTGCAAGCAGATGGAAGAACAGAAGAAAATTAATACTCAACTTTAGATTGAGAGGGGTGAACACTTAGAGAAGATTTCTGTTCTCAGTAATGAGGTAATTCAACTGAATTCACAACTTAATCAGATGAAAAAGCAAGTTAGAATGTTGAATTCTGCTACTGATGTGCTGGAAGAGATTCTGGAGAATCAAAATCAAGGAAAACCAAATGCCATTGGATTTGTTGATCAGAACCTGAACATCAAAAAGCAAAATCCTGCTAAGAGGTGCATACCTGCTGCTGATTCTCATGTTCCACTGATGAGAAAACCTAAGCACAAACCTCAGGATTCTAAAAACAAGAAAGTTTCTCATCCTTGGGTTTGTCATCATTGTGGTAAAAAGGGTCACATTAAACCTTTTTGTTACAAGTTGCATGGTTATCCCAAGCATTTTCAACACAGAAAAACTGAACCAGCTGTGAATAAAAGCAAAATCAAGAAAGAATGGAGACCAAAGTGTGCTGGTGTTGCTCAGAGGCTGAACAAAGGAAAAGGAAAGGCTGTTGCTGATGACAGCAAGCCCATTCATGTAGCACAGATGAGTTCTGGTGCTGGTTCATCTAAAATCAGGAGCAAAGTGTTAGTTCTTATTCCTGTTCAAAAGGCACTTGTTTCTTGTGAGTCTGAAGATGTTATGTCCTGTGTTTAGAAAAGAGTTGCTGATTTTGAGAAGAAGATAGCTGGGAAGAAGGTTCTGAACGTGCCTGGGGCACATATCAATTGAGAAGCATCTGATGATTGTGTCTAATGAAGACTAAGCAATTTCTGATGCTGAGTCTGAAGACTGTCTAGTTTGTGTCTGAAGTCTTGGTTTTCTTTTTGTATTTTTGGTTTGCAAGTGTGTTGTACTAAGTTATGTGCTTCTAGTGTTGATGCTGATCTTTGATTACTGTTCTGTGTTATGTTTCTCTGCTCCTGATGTTTGCTGGTGTTTTGCCAAAATTGTTTGGCTAAAAAGGGGGAGAAATCTGTGTGGTCAGATGCTACTGCTGATCTGTTTACTTCAGGGGGAGAGTTTCTGCCTGTGTTCTGTTCTCTGCTGACTCTGGTTCAGGGGGAGAGTATTTCTTTGTGTCTCTGTCAGGAGCTGTGTGTTTCAGGGGGAGTTCCTGAGTGATGTGTTTCAGGGGGAGTAGTTGTACCTTCAGAAATTGTTGTTGTATGTTGCAGGGGGAGTGTTTTGTGTTGTGGTATTTGTGGTACTTCAGAAGTTGAAGTTGTAATCAACTACTTAGCTTTTAATCCGCTGTTGACTCTGCTACATGTGTGTAGTTCTTCATGGTTGATTTTTTTTGAAGAATGAAGAACTTATCTTTGTGGTTTATTTGATTTTAGCCAAAAATTTGCCAAAGGGGGAGATTGTTGGATATCTATGTGTTGGCTACATGTTTGGTAAAATCAAAGTATGCAAGCAAAGCGTCCTCAGATGTTATTTTGGTCCTTCAGAAGCTGCCTTCAGACGTTGACTTTTGTTGACCTTCAGAAGCTGAACTTCAGAAGTTGACTTTTGTTGACCTTCAGAAGCTGAACTTCAGAAGCTGTTTTCTGCGTCTGAATTCTGTTAAATCTTTAAGAGTATCTTTTGAAGATTTAATTGAAGATTTATCCAAGCTTCATTTCTAAAAGGAAGTATTTTTGCGCAAGATATGTTCTGAAGATTTGATTCAATTATTTGTGAATATATTTTCAAGGAAATCTTTGGAAAATATATTTGTGAATTTTATGTGAGCTTCTATTTGCTTCTAAAATAATTCTGGGAGTATATCTTTGAAGATTGTGTTCAGAATTATGTTGCTGCTGAAGACTATTTAAAGAGGGCATTGCTATTGGAGAATTTACGTCTCAAAAACCAGAAATTTGTTTTAGAGTTTTTGTGTCTGTGTAAGCTTAGGCTTTGTTTGTACACCACTCATCTGAGTTGGTTTAGGTGTTTTGAGTTGTAAATCACTTAAAGCTTTTAAGCACAAGTGATGTTTTTGTTCTGTTGAAGTGTGACTTCAATTTGTTTGTTTTGTTAAGTTTACAATCACTGGGCTGTGATTGCTTGGTTAGGAAGTAAGTGGGTTCTTATACCTAGGTGGTTTCCTGGGTAGAAGTCTAGAAGGGTAGAGATTAAGTGATAAGATGAAGAACAGGGGTTGTTGAGTCTTAGAATTAATTCTACTTAGTAGATTTTCTTCCTGGATTGGTATTCCCCAGAGTAGGTGAAGTTTGCACCGAACTGGGTTAACAAATTCATTGTGTTCCTTTGCTTTCTGCACATTGTTTATTGCTGCTTCTGAACTTTATTTTTCATACTCTGTTGTTGGTTCAGAACCATTTAGTTGCCAGAATTTCATAAAAGACCGTTATAAAAGGTATGGACAATCAACCATTTTTCCAAACCATGGTGGGGGCAAAGCCTAAGCATTTCTTTGAAACGCTCCCACGCATCGTATAGAGATTCCCCATCTTTCTGAGTGAATCTAGTGATCTGATCCCTCAGTTGAGCTGTTTTGCTCGGGGGAAAAATCGGGCTAAGAAAGCAGCCCTTAGTTGATCCCATGTTGTTATAGAAGCATTAGGCAAGGAGTGAAGCCAGGCGCTTGCTCGATACCTTAATGAAAAAGGAAAGAGATGCAACCTTATAGCCTCCTGGGTCACTCCGTTACTTTTCAAAGTTCCACAGAGTCTTAAAAAGTTTGAAAGATGTAAATTTGGATCCTCAGTGGGTGATCCGGAAAACTGGTTCTGCTGCACCAAGTTAAGTAGTGCATGTTTTATTTCAAAATTATTGGCTTCAACAGCCGGATATAGGATAACGGCATGAGGCTCATCCGTAGATGGCGTAGCATACTCTTTAAGAGTACGTTCCACAGCGATGGCGTTATCGAGTGCTTCTCTTCTTCTTTGGTGGAGGAACCATTCAATCTCGGGAATGAAATCACCAAGACTTTGGGCTCTTCGCATTCAAAGAATGAGAGAATCCAACAGTTGAAACAAGAAAAAGAAAAAGAAAAAGTTCAGTCTAGCTGTTACTGAAAAGCTAATCAATATTACAAAAACTCTCCGGCAGCGGCGCCAAAAACTTGATACGTTATCTCAAGTGCACGGTTAATATCGCGTAATAAAAATATCGATCCACATGGAGTTTAGTAAGTACCGATTATATTTTCAGAGTATGTTAGCTGAACAAGTTAAAATTTTAAGTTGGAAAATATTTAGTTTTGTTTCAATAAAATAAGAAGCGTCTTGGGATTTATTGGTATATATAATGACAGAACATAATCGGTCAAGCTTATCCTCTATTCTATATTGGATCCATTTTCCAAAGACAAGACTCTCTAAGGTAATTCATAGTCTCTCTCGACCTACATGAACATATCCAAATAGCAACTATACCTGGTCTGTTGCTATATGAGACCCATTAAGTACGAGTCTTATGGCCTCAAGGTTTCACAAAGGTATTCATTTGGTCTTTTTGCCATCAAGCTTTGTGGCACCTTGTCTAATCTCATTTGTTCCAATTATCAAGCTTCTTCGTTCGATACTTCACTTGATATTTGTGATGATGAAGTAGTAGTTATTGAAATTCTCCGTTCGGTACTTCGTTCAATACTTGCTACTGATTTTACAAACGATGAGATTAGATAGGAAAATGATTTTTATAAAATAGAGTCTAGGCTTGGTTTGATTAGGATCTAGTCATTAGACTTTTCCAACAATCCCAAGAATAGACTAGTCTACTCGCAATAGTTCATTGTAGACACTTGACAAAATATAAATTGCATGAATTGTAAAGACAAGAATATAAATGACGAGAATTGTAAATTTGCAGAAAAGTAAATTGCAGAAATGTAAAGAACAATAAAGTAAAGTGCAAAGAATTGTTAAAGTGCAAAAAATTTATAAATGGTTGAGCTTAGAACAAGCTTGAGTTACAATCTCACTATAGTAACTTTACACTCATTCCAAGATCAGAAACAAGTCTGATTAGAGCCCTATTTATAGTAACTTTACACTCATTCAAAGTTTATATCTTAGAAATCCTAGAGTTGTAAGAGAGTTTGTTCATTTGTTCATTATACAGTACCAATTGTTAAATCAAGTGTAGAACAAATTAGAGGTCTTTAGCTTGTGAAGCTAAAGCGTAGAAGTCTCTTGGTGAAACCTTGAGCAACTAGAAGTCTCTTAGGTATGTCCTTTGAGCATTGGAAGTCTCTTTCATGCGTGCTTGAGCACTTGTAAGTCTCTTGAAGTTGTCCTTGAACAAAGAAGTCTTTAGGAAAGTCCTAGATCAGGAAGTCTTAAGTAGGTGTGCTTAAGCAAGGAAGTCTTTAGTAAGAGTCCTAGAGAAGGAAGTCTTGAGCAGGTGTGCTTGTGCATAAGAAGTCTATTGGAAGCGTTCTTGAGTAATTTGTAATCTAGATTGATTATAGTGAAATCCCATGGAAGTGCAAGGGGACTAGACTACTCCTCTATTGTGGGAGGAACGGGTATAAAATTGCTTTGTGTCTACTCTCTCTCTCTCTCTTTGTGTTTATGTACTATATCCGCTGCACTCAGACTCTGTATCAGAATATGTATACCTCATATTATAAACAACTTTTTAACACTTAGAAAAAGAAACCATAAAAAGCCAACACTATTCACCCCCCCCCCTTGTGTTTTTATCACCTTCATTTTTGAGAACTCATCAGACTTTGAAAGGTGTTATTAGACTTGGGTAAACAAAACAGATGTTAACAGCTCTGATATGTTTAAAGAACTGGTGCTTTTGAAAGTTCTGATGTGTTAATATATATGTGCTCTAATGCGCTTTATTATGATAGAAAATGAATTTAATTAACCGGGATAGAACTTAGGGGGAGCTTACAAACCTCACCTAAGGAACTATCAGATGGGACTTAGGGGGAGCTTACAAACCTCACCTAAATGGACCATCACAGACTCAGGGGGAGCTTGCAAACCTTAGACTCTGAGACTGTTAGACTCAGGGGCAGCTTGCAAACCTCTAACCCTGAAGTATACCAGTTAATTAGATTAACAACAATTGTTTCAAATACTTGTGTTTGTCATCATAAAAAAGGGGGAGATTGTTGGAACAAGAAGAGTCTTGTACAATTCCTCTAAGGTTTTGATGATAACAAAGTATTGAAGAACAATTGCATATACTAATATAAGTTCAAGTGTGCAGGATCATATATTGTATCTATTAAGTATTGAACATGTATTAAACATCAGAAGCACAAGAGAAGCTCAAAAGAATATAGTAGAAGATCTGAATAAGGTTCAACCAAAAGTCAACATATTAGATCAGAAGAAAAGGATGCCTCTCAGAAGCTGAAGATATCATCAAACTTTGTGGAGATCATCAGACTCTGAAGACCTAGTCAGACACAGAAGAGCACATCAGACTTGGAAGACCTACATACTTTAGAAGCACCTGAGGGACCTAGACTCCATGTCAGATTTGTCATCTTATGTAGCTGTCCACATCAAAGGATCTGAGCACAATTTTTTCTTCTTCTGACCATGTGTAGAATCAAACAAAGATCTTCAAGGGCAATAAGAATGAATGGATACTTCATGTTTCAACAAAGGATTTTAGAATGACTATCCAACGGAACTGTCCATATTAGACAATGGCTCAAAGTCCTTGATTTGAAGCTTCTCAACGACTCTTAATGCGCTGGCACTCTTCTCCAACGTCTCTAAAATCCCTGCCTATACAAGGAGCCGAAGACCATGAAGAAGATTAACAAGACTCTGTTATTTTATTGTGCCATTACTCTGTCAAATCAAATAGAGTAAACACTTAGGATATTTCTTACCAAACATTGTATTATAGAAATCCTAGAGTTATAAAGAGTTTATTCATTTGTTTAGATTACACCAATCATTTATATATCTGGTGTAAGAACAAATTTGTTTATATTTGTTATAAACAACTAGAAGTCTCTTGCTTGTGAAGCTTGAACATATAAGTCTCTTGGTGAAACCTTGAGCATCAGAAGTCTCTTGCCAACATGCTTGAGCAATAGAAGTCTCTTAGGGTTGCCCTTTGAGCATTGGAAGTCTCTTGCCTGCATGCTTGAGCATTAGAAGTCTCTTGGTAGTGACCTTGAGCAAAGAAGTCTCTTGCAAGGGTGATTGACCATTGGGAAGTCTCTTGGAAGAGTCCTTGAGCAATTGTAATCAGTGAAGATGAAGTTGCTTTTAGTTATAGGTTTGTGTTTTGATGATGTTCAGTAGCTAGGTTTATTTGATGATGTTTTTATGTTGATTAGTTTTAGCTTAGAAACATGTTAAAGCACCTAGTAATCTTTGTCTCATCGTGTCATGTGATCCCTAGTTGTCATGTGTGTTGTAGTTGAAATTCTGGCAGGTACTGATCAGGAATGTAAAACAGAGCACAAAATTCGCAAAACAGAGCACAATAACACAGGTTCAGAAGCAGCAATAAAAGTGCAGAAAGATAAAGAACACAATGAATTTGTTAACCCAGTTCGGTGCAAACATCACCTACATCTGGAGGATACCAATCCAGGAAGGAAATCCACTATGAGGAATTAATCCTAAGACTCAAGACACAGCCCCTGTTCCTAGTCTTCTGACTTAATCTCCACCAGTCAAGATTTCTACCCAGTAACCCCTAGGTATAAGAACCCCCTCTTACTTCCTAATCAAGTAACTACAACCCAGTTACTAACAACTTCTGAAAACAACCCAGTTATGAAGACACACTTCAAGACATCAAAAACATCATTCGTACTTAAAAGCTTAGAATGATTTACAACTCAAAACAACTAAACCAACTCAGAACATATGAGTGGTGTACAGAATAAAGCCTAAGCTTAACAACTTAAAGACTTTAAAATCTGATTTCTGGTTTTTGACTCAATCAATCTTCAATGTTGCAACAAGTCTTCTTATATAGTCTTCAGCAGGCACACATAATTCTGAATCATATCTTCTTCTAAATACAATTCTGAAATTCAGCAAAGGCTCAAAAAGGAAACATATATTTCTGAATCAAATTAAGCAAAGATCCCTTTGAAATATATTCATTCATAAACACGAAGCCAATCTTCACCAAGATCTTCACCAAAATTATCAGCCTTCTAGAAAACAAACGCCTGGATAAAACTTCAGTAAATCTACCAAAGATACGCACAGAAATAATCACAAAGAATGCAGAAATCCAGCTTCTGAAATCAGCTTCAGAAGTTCAGCTTCTGAAGGTCAACGCCAGTCAACGTCTGAAGGCAGCTTCTGAAGGTCAACGCCAGTCAACGTCTGAACAGTGCGTCTGAAGACCCTCCCAGCGTCTGATGAACAGTTCCTGCGTCTGAAGGCCATTTCTGCGTCTGAAGGTCAGTTCTACATCTGGAGGCCAATTTTGCTTCTGATGAACAGTAAACCCAGTTTTCAGCTTCTGAACCTCCTCAAATCCAATTTCTTGCTTCTGAAGACTCAAATAACTTCTGGAGACATATTGCTTGCACATTTTGATTTTACCAAACATGTAGCCAACCTTTAAATAACCAACAATCTCCCCCTTTGGCAAATTTTTGGCTAAAATCAAATTCTGCATAAATACAAGTCCTTCACTCAACACAATGTACTCAGCCATGAAGAACTCCACACATCCAAACATAGCAACAGAGTCAGCAGTGGATAACAGCTATGTTAAACAAAACAAAACAGCTTCAGTACTTCAAAAAAAAACACAACACATCCTGACATCCTGAAGCACACAACACAACTTCAGATATTCTGAAGTCCACAAACACACCAGCTTCTGATCTACACAGTTTCTGAAGCACATATGAACAACTCCCTCTGAAGCACAAACACACCAGCTTCTGAAATCACCCAGAAAACTCCCCCTGCAACTCAGCACATCACAAACAACTCTCCCCCTTAATTCTGAACTGCAGTAACCTCTGAGATAATGCTTCTGAAACTGAAACAGCACACAGCTCAGATACACTACACTTATACACTCCCCCTGAGCCAGAAACTCCCCCTGAGCCAGAAACTCCCCCTTAAACATATCTGCACAGCTCTTATTATATTTCTGAACTCTGAATAAAACTGTCAATTTCTGAACAATAACCTCTAAATTCTGAAACTTAACATATTCTGAACAGCTCCAATATGAAACCAACCACAAGTTTTTCTCCCCCTTTTTAGCCAAAAAATCTTGACAAAACACAGTCTTCACATAGGGAACAACAAATAAATATGTAACACAGATTGAAACAGACTCAGACTCAGCATCAGTAACTCCCAGCTTCCAACTTCCAGCATGCTCACCCTCTGCATTCTGTAATTGCTATAATTCCTTATGCAGACAAACTCTTGAAAAATTACAAACAAAGACATTCTTCTTCCCACCTAGGCTTTTATCTAGCATAGACATCCAGTGATCCATGTGAAGTTTAAGATGTTGCAGTTCCTTACAAACTTTGTCTTCATTGATCTTAACTTTGGGTTCCACAGACTTGAGTTTCTTCACACCCTTCATGTTTAAATGCCCAAGTTTCTGATGACAGAGTCTGACTTCTTCTTCAGATACCCACAAATAACAATTGTCTTTTGATCTGTAGCCCCTCATCAGAACCTCACCTTATTTATCAGTTACCAGACATTGTTCCTTGTTGAAATTCACTTTCAAGTCTTGATCACACAACTGACTTATGCTGATCAGATTTGAAGTCAACCCTTTCACTAGTAGCACATTATCAAGTCTTGGTAATTCATCACTGACCAAATCCCCAATTCCAAGAATTTCTCCTCTAGCTCCACCACCAAAAGTCACATATCCACTGGTGTGAGGTCTTATATTTTCAAGAAATTGACTAACTCCAGTCATGTGTCTAGAACATTCACTGTCAAAGTACCAGTCTTTCCTAGATGATGCTTTCAGAGAAGTGTGAGCCATTAGACCAATATTATTACATTTGGGTTTCCAAACCTTCTTGACATTGTTTCTGGATGCAGCAGGTTTCACTTTTCTATACTGAAAATGCTCAGGATAACCATACAGTTTGAAACAGAATGGTTTAATGTGCCCCTTCTTTCCACAATGATGACAAACCCATGGATGATTTCTCCTTTTTCTGTTAGACTTTTGAGGTTGCTTCTGAGGTTTCATCTTAGAAGTGCCTATCATAGGATTATAAGTTTCAGCTGCACGAACAAACCTTTTAGCAGGATTCTTCTGTTTGAGGTTCAAAGTCTCATCAACAAATCCTAAGCCACTTTGTTTCCCTTGTTTCTGATTCTCTAATATCTCCTCCAGCACATCAGTAGCAGTATTCATCATTCTAACCTGCTTTTTCATGTTCTCAAGCTGAGAATTCAGTTGACTTACTTCATCTTTGAGATCTGAATTTTGCACTAAAAGTTCACCTTTCTCAGCCTCCAGTTGACAGATTGTCTTCTTCTGATCCACTAATTACTTGCAAACTTCTACACTTCTGATGTATAGGTTCTTGTAATTGTCAGCCAGTTCTTCATAAGATGACTTTTCAACTCTGGTTTCAGACTCTGATGAAACTTCAGACTCTGCTTCAGACTCTGATAGTGTTTCAGACTCTGATAATGTCTCAGACTCTAAAAATGCTTCAGACTTTGAAACAGCTTCTGAGGCATTAACCTTAACATCAGACTTGTCTCTTCCAGTTAGGGCAAAGACATACTTAGCAGATTCACTCTCTACTTCTTCTTCTGAGTCTTCATCTGACCAGGAAACAGCCAAGCTCTTCTTCTGCTTCTTAAGAAAAGTGGGACATTCTGACTTGATGTGTCCATAACCTTCACACTCAAAGCACTGAACACTCTTTGATTGATTGCTTTTCTCATCAGTCTTGGTCTTCTTCACATCACTTTGAGGCTTGCTATTGTTGAATATGAAGTTCTGACCTTTTGACTTGGATCTTCTGTCAACAAGCTTCAGAATCTTATTAAACTGTCTCCCCAACACCCCAAGTGCTTCTGATAAGCCTTCATCATCCTCATCAAACTCTTGTTGATCATCAGCTTCAGAATTGACTGCAAAAGCTACTCCTTTCCCTTTCTTCTCAGTCTGTTTACAGAAAGCTGTTTCAAAATTCAGCAAGGATCCAATTAACTCCTCAACCTTCATATTAGAGATGTCATGAGCTTCCTCAATAGCTGTCACTTTCATATCAAATCTTCTAGGAAGTGACCTGAGTATTTTTCTAACAATCTTCTCATCTGACATCTTCTCTCCAAGAGATTCAAAAGAAGTAGCCATATCCAGGATATTCATATAGCAATCTTGAATGTTCTCATCCTCCATCATCTTCAAATTTTCAAATTTTGTGGTGAGTAATTGAAGTCTGGATAGCTTAACCTTTGAAGTTCCTTCATGAGTGGTCTTGAGTATCTCCCAGGCATCCTTGGCTATGGTACACTGCTTGATCAGTCTGAACATGTTCTTGTCCACTCCATTGAATAGTGCATTCAAAGCTTTGGAGTTTCCAAGAGCCAAATCATCTTTAGCCTTTGTCCATTCTTCCTCTGGTTTCAGCACTTCGGTCTCATTCCCATTTTTGTCCAACACAACTGGATGATCCCAACCTTTTAGCACAGCTTTCCAGGTCCTGCTGTCTATGGATTTCAGGAATGCACACATACGAGACTTCCAGTATTCATAATTTGTGCCATCCAATAGAGGTGGTCTGCTAACATATCCTCCTTCCTTGTCCATTCTGTCCAGAAAAGTCTTCCCAGGAGCTCACCCAATAACAGGCAGGGTGCCTGCTCTGATAACAATTGAAATTCTGGCAGGTATTGATCAGGAATGTAAAACAGAGCACAAAATACGCAAAACAGAGCACAATAACACAGGTTCAGAAGCAACAATAAAAGTGCAGAAAGATAAAGAACACAATGAATTTGTTAACCCAGTTCGGTGTAAACATCACCTACATCTGGAGGATACCAATCCAGGAAGGAAATCCACTATGAGGAATTAATCCTAAGACTCAAGACACATCCCCTGTTCCTAGTCTTCTGACTTAATCTCCACCAGTCAAGATTTCTACCCAGTAACCCCTAGGTATAAGAACCCCCCTCTTACTTCCTAATCAAGTAACTATAACCCAGTTACTAACAACTTCTGAAAACAACCCAGTTATGAAGACACACTTCAAGACATCAAAAACATCATTCGTACTTAAAAGCTTAGAATGATTTACAACTCAAAACAACTAAACCAACTCAGAACATATGAGTGGTGTACAGAATAAAGCCTAAGCTTAAAAACTCAAAAACTCTAAAAACTCTAAACTCTGATTTCTGGTTTTTGACTCAATCAATCTTCAATGTAGCAGCACGTCTTCTTATATAGTCTTCAGCATGCACACATAATTCTGAATCATATCTTCTTCAAAATACAATTCTGAAATTCTGCAAAGGCTCAAAAAGGAAACATATATTTCTGAATCAAATTAAGCAAAGATCCCTTTGAAATATATTCATTCATAAACACGAAGCCAATCTTCACCAAAATTATCAGCCTTCTAGAAAACAAACGCCTGGATAAAACTTCAGTAAATCTACCAAAGATACGCACAGAAATAATCACAAAGAATGCAGAAATCCAGCTTCTGAAATCAGCTTCAGAAGTTCAGCTTCTGAAGGTCAACGCCAGTCAACGTCTGAACAGTGCGTCTGAAGACCCTCCCAGCGTCTGATGAACAGTTCCTGCGTCTGAAGGCCATTTCTGCGTCGGAAGGTCAGTTCTGCGTCTGAAGGCCAATTTTGCTTCTGATGAACAGTAAACCCAGTTTTCAGCTTCTGAACCTCCTCAAATCCAATTTCTTGCTTCTGAAGACTCAAATAACTTCTGGAGACGCATTGCTTGCACATTTTGATTTGACCAAACATGTAGCCAACCTTTAAATAACCAACAGTAGTGTATAAAAATCTTCATCTTGGGTGGCCAAAACCTTGTTTCTAGATGTTTGATTCGATTCAAAATAGTTTGAATCGTATCAAGGAATGTTTCTGCCTTTGATCTTGAGCTTTGATTCGAATCATGATTCCATGAATCGTATCAATCATGAATCGAATCACAATGTCTTGATTCATATCATTCAATGTCTCTGGTCTTGTCTTTTGTCTCTTTGAATCGTATCAAATATTTCTGATTCGTATCAATCTTCATAGCTTCAGCTTATTTTTGCCTGAATGAATCGTATGAAACTACCTTGATTCATATCAATCTTCATCTGGAAACTTTTGATTCGTATCAAATATTTTTGATTCGTATCAAATTCTGGCAACATCAGATTTTCCTTTTTCACATGTCTGAATCATGGATCGATTCACTACGTTGTTTTTGCCAAAAAATCTTGCACATATCACTCCTCCCTATATATAGCAAAACCCATACTCCACCCAAACCATTGAATCATTTCAATCTATTCTCTCTAGAGTCTCCAAATCTCATTGTTCATGTGTTCTTGAGATTAAACACTTTTTCTAAGAATCATTGTGTTTCATTGAGTCATAGATTGCTAGAGTGCTATAGGGATTGTAAGTTGATTGCTTTCAAGGATATTGGTTGGGAATCAAGGATCTAAAGTCAATTGAATAATCTCATTCCACCTCCAAGGGTATTAGGGATTCTTTCTAAGGTTCTTGTGTTCAAGGGGATCCTTTCACCGGACAAAGCAAAGAAGAGTTCGAGTGAAGAGCTTCAAGGATTGCACGGGTGTTTGAGGAATCAAAGACATCAAGAAGCACCAATTTCAAAGGGTATTTGAAGATTGTGGTAGTGGTTGCATAAGGATTGAAAAGCTAGGGTAGTTTGAAGGAGTTCTTGTAATCACTTGTAATCAACATTCATAATCTAGTGGAGGTCCTAGCTGGAGACGTTTTCCACCAAGAAGAGTACTTCTTGTAATCATGAAAGGGGGAACTACTATAAAAATTGCGGCGTCTTCTCTCTTTCCTTTACTCTTTTAATTTGTTTGAATTCATATATAAATTGTGATAATTGAATTTAATTGAGTAGAATGTGATTGCACTTGTTCGTGTAAGTTTTGGTTTGATTCATTGAATCAACCTTTTTCAAAATCTATTTGATCACACTTGATTTTCAATCAAGTCTAAATTATCAAGTTTATATTCTTGTGTTTTCATTAGTAGTAGCTTGTTTAATTGTTGTTAGCTATGGTTTGAGTTTTGTCTAGCTTTGCAATTTGTAGTTTGTATTAAGATTTATCATAATTGAATCTCTCAATTCAGTTGTAAATCTTTGTGTGCTTAGTCTTAATCCTTTTGTTGTTAATTTACGCTTCAAGCAAGATTCCAATAGTTAATAAATTTTCAAACGCTTTCGCTGTGCTTTCGTTGAATTTTCTAAAACCTTTTTTAAATCGCTATTCACCCCCCCTCTAGCGCATTCTACATTGCCATATAGACCAACAATCAGTAGTGATTATAGTGAAATCCCTTGGAAGTGCAAAGGACTGGACTACTCCTGTGTTGTAGGAGGAACCAGTATAAATTGCTTTGTGTCTGCTCTTTCTCTCTGTCTTTATCTTTGTGTTTTTGTACTCATCTGCTGCATATAGACTCTGTGTTAGAATCTCTACACCTCAGATTCTGACCAATATTAACACCAACAAAAAGAAACTAGAAAAACCCAACACAATTCAACCCCCCCCCCCCCCTTCTTGAGTTTTTCTCACCTTCATATATGTCGAGACTTGTAAGTATCCTATATCATCCTCTTTGTCTCATAAGCAACTCTCTTCTGCACACAAACAATTTACTTTAACCCCACCCTCTATATTTGAACCATCAAACTATGATGATGCAATGTGTGATGAAAATTGGAAAAATGCTATTAAAGTGGAGTTAGATGCACTGAAAAAGAACAAAAAAATGTGAGTTGACATCTCTACTAGTTAACAAGAAAGCAATTGGATGTGACTGTGTTTTCAAGCTCAAGCTTCATGCTAATGGTACTATCGAAAGATATAAAGCAAGATTAATTGCAAAAGGATTCACTCAAACTGAAGGTATTTCTTACATGGATACCTTAAGTAAAGTGGTTAAGATTACCACCATCAGAGTACTTCTTTCAATAGCTGCTTCTCTGAACTGGCCCCTATTTCAACTAGATATTAATACAACTTTTCTTCATGGTGACTTGAATGAAGAAGTGTATATGTAGCCACCTCTTGGTCTGATGGTGACTTGAATGGTGACAAGGTGAACCCACAACTTAATTGATGTGACATTTGATAGTTCTCCAACACTAACCCCTTACATATGAACCCATAGTTGGCTTGCATGTACTAAAATTTCTCAAAATTAATCCTCGTCAATGGTTATTTTTCATCTTATCTTCATCATTAAATCTAAAAGGATTCTTTGATTCAAATTGGGGGACATGTCCAGATACCATAAGATCAACAACTGATTCTTGCTTCGTCATTGGCACTTCTCTCGTAAGCTGGAAAAGTAAAAAAAAAAAAAAAGTAATATCAAGATCTTTATCAGAAGCTGAATATGGAGCATTGGCATACGCTAAGTGTGAAGGACAATGGTTGATTTACTTACTTCAGGATTTTCTCATAGCACATCCCACACCTATTATTCTATATTGTGATAACAAATCAGCTATACATATTGCAGCAAATTTTGTGTTCCATGAAAGGACAAAACACATTGAAATTGATCGTCATGTGGTAAGTGAAAAAGTGCAATCAAGAGTGATATACTTGTTACCTGTATAATCAAGAGAACAAGTTGCTGCATTCTGACAGAGCCTTTGCATCCAGGACCTTTCAATGTCTTACAGAACAAGCTTGGAACAATCAACACCTATTCCAGCTTGAGGGGGGATGATAAAACCTAACTAACAAGTAGAATAATCAGTTACTTGTGTAACAAGAAACCAACTATTTTGTAACTAACTTGACTGCTACAGTTAGTTGATGAGTTGTATAGTTAGTTTATAGACTATGGTTGAGTTAAGACAATTAATACTCTATTTATAGCCATAGTTACACATTGTATAATTCAGATTGGTGAATTAATAAAATTCAGTTTCTCAATGCTTCTTCTACTTCTTCCTTGACATGCATATTGCAAGCTCTGATTTTACATTCATGGAGTATGAGTTTATCTTTTCACATCTTACAACAGTCTCCAAGCATTAATTAACCTGCTCATGATTTCTATTATACTGTCATCAAATCAAATTATACAAAAAAGTAGACATTTCACCTCCTAGACTAGCAACATGTGTCCAAACTGTAGTTAAGACCACACAATAGCAAACTACATTTTTATGTAAGGGGTTAGTGTTGGAGAACTATAAAATGTCCCATTAAATAAACAAAATCAAGTAAAAGGCGTAGTAATTATGTCAAATTACTTTGAACTTCATATTTATATAATACAACACCTACGCATGCATAGCAGAAATCAACCAAATCTACACAATCCTATCTAACACTAGTGTGAAAAATTCAACTGTTTAGAATTATGACTTATAATATATTTTTTTCTTCTACAACTTCTCTCCACTAAAGATAATTCAATTCTAGGACATATGAGACACAAAAATGGACATCTTTTTCAACCAGAATTCGTACTTTGTTCGCCACATTGTGAGTCACTAGCTCCTCTTAACTAGACTCAATTTATCCAAGTGCACGACTTATAGATATAAAAGAGGTGCATCTTTTGTTTCTTCTTTACGATTTTTACGTAAAAGAAAGAGATGTATCATGTTACATGTCGGGTGATAATCTTGGAGATAAATATGTACTTTGCTTTGGAAAAGGAAAATTGACATAACTTCGAGTTAGTGGGAGTCTTCTTCATCTTTTGGGTTGTCGCATATATAATCAGAAAAGAAGATACAACAAGAGCGTTTTGTATCCACGAATTTTTCCATGTTAACAACAACAATAATATTTGGTTATCCCTTATTTGAACCACTCATTCAACATCTTAATTTCTTTTGTAATTACATCATTAACTTATTACATGTATCACATTACTTTCTTTATCTCTTTATCTCTTTATCTCTTTATCTCTTAAGGTGACACCACTATAGATGTCTGTACTGGCTAAGAGTACAATCTAGAAACTGTAACACCCCGATTTTTAATATTAATTTATTAGTATTAGTTTTATATAATATTAGTAATATTAGTACTATTAGGAATTGTTTGTTTGGTGTTTTCAATATAAATTGTTGGATTGCGGGTATTGAGAAAATGGATTAGTTAGTTAGTGGTGGAAAAATAAGAAATTATGAGAAATTAAGGAGAAAAGGATATTTTTAGTGAACATGAGAGAATAAAGGTGTATTAGCGAAAAGGAGGTTTAAGTAAGTAAATAAGTAGTATTTTAATTAAATAGGAAAGAAGGAAGTGTAAATAGTGGAGAATAAACTGGTGTAAAAGTTATGAGAAGAACCTAGCCCAATTAAAAGATTATAAATAGAAGGAAGTCACAAGAGAATTAGGTTACAAATCACAAAGATCAGAATTGAGAGGAGGCAAGGAAACTAGGGTTGTGAAGAGAAGAGGCAAGGAGAGAAGCTTAGAAAGAAACATAGCCGTAGAAGTTGCTTATTCCGCTGAATTAAGGTAAGGGGGGAGTCTCTATTCACCATAAGGGTTGTATGAACATATGGGTAGTGAAGGGTTTGTGTTTTTATTCTTTGTTTTCATGATCTTTCGATAAATTCATGTTAAATTCGTGCTCCATGTTGTTGTTGTGATTTTGGGTATGTTCTTATTTCAGAATTCATAAAGTTGATGTGCTAAACTCGTAGTTCAATTGTGGTTATGTTGTGTTTTGAGTTTTATATGTTAAAGTGTGTAAAGATCTTGAAATTCAGTGTATATTTGATGTTTTGATAACACGTTCGACATGATGTTTTGAATATGATCCAAAAACATTTGCTCTGTTATTATTAAAAGCATCCTTTGAAACAATATTTTAGAATCTCTTTATCGTATATATAACATCCTTTTGAATTACATATATGATATGGGTTTTGAAAGGGCATCGATGCTATTTTAATGGTTGAAAAATTATAATATATTTTATTGATAAAAGTACTTGAATTCCTTAGAGTTACCATGTTCCAAATTGTTACTGGTTCTTTATCAATCCATTCGACACATGGTTTTCATTCCTAAACATAACACTGCTATCTCTTGGAACATGAGAATTTTGTGTATATACTATCAAGGTAAAAGAAAGCCTAATTATAAAATGGATTCAGCTTATTCCTATTCGAGAGGCAAAACGGTTTTGCCGAATTAGTGTCACAATTACCTTAGATTATTTTTAAATTAATGATTATCAATGGGATTGCATGACATATTAGTTTAGAATTATTTTGCTATTGATTCATGTTTGAATAATACGATTCGCTAAAGATTTGATATAGTCTTAATATTATTTAGTCAAAATAAATCTTATGATATTTCGGCAGTTAACAATTATATGAATATTTGATTATAGAATTGTCATTCATTTTATTTAAGGAATCATTTGGTATATGTAAATCGGTTGTGACATGAATTATTTGATGGTGTGTAATTGATGTATTATTCAACGATGTGTCATATAAAGATGTGTTATTTGAAGACGTGTGATTTAAAGACGTGTTATATAAAGATGTGTGATTTAAATGTGTGATATAAAGATGTGTTATATAAAGATGTGTTATTTGAAGATGTGTAATTAAAAGATGTGTGACTATTTAAAGATGAAATATTCAATGATGTGCTCCTATATGATTAAGTGTGAATGGTCATGAATGTACCTTGTATTCAAATTTTATCATGTTTGTACCTTGTATTTGCAATTGGTGTTCGTACTGTTCATGAATGTTCATCGCGTCAATGCTCCTTTTATTTTATATACATGCTATATGCGACTGTCTTTTAGAATAATTGAGTCATGTTTTAGCCTTTAGCCTTTAACAATCGTTTCTAATTTTGATAACAGTGGGTATTTTGAATTTAAAATTCAAAAGGGAAATCTTTCGGGATATATGCTATGTGTGTAGTGAATCAATTGAATCTATTTTTCATAGAAAGAATTCTAATATGTATGTGCTAAGGGTTAGCAATCATGCTACCTATTTTGCAATTCAATAATTTGTTTTGACTTTAAATAATTTGTTTTGATTGCTATGCACCCATCACGTGAATCTAAAGAGTTATCTATTAATGATGAATCATAGTTTGTTACAAAAAATTACACTATTGATGATTCAAAAATATTCTGAATTGGTTTGTTTTGATGTGTTATTTAATGATGTATAAATGATAAAATATTTGAAGATGTGTTGATATAAAGATGTGATATTTGAAGATGATATGTAAAGACGTGTTATTTGAAGATGTGTGATTTAATGATGTGTTATATAAAGATGTGTGATTTAAAGATGTGTTATATAAAGATGTGCTATTTGAAGATGTGTTATTTAAAGATGTGTTATTTAAAGATGTGTAAATGTTGAGTCATATAAAGATGTGCATTGTTGAGTCATTGCTTGGTGTTCATGCATTCATGGTCAGTCCGATTTAAAGATGTGATTTAAAGATGGGGGATAAATCAGTAACATACCTCTGATATCCAAAACCGGTACCACATGCATATAGAGTCGAGTTAGGGACATTGCATACATAACTGCAAGTCTATTTGAAGATGTGTAATTAAAAGATGTGTCATTTAAAGATGTGTAACTATTTAAAGATGTGATATTCAATGATGTGCTTCTATATGATTATGTGTGATTGATCAGTGCTTTTGTTAATGTCTACTTAATGTTATTACTTGTTTTGAAGCTTACTTGTTATTATAAGATGTTGAATTGGTGCCTGGTGATTGAATTCGATGAATGTATATGTTATAAATGTGAATATTATCTGAGTGTAATGTATACATGCCTAACTGTAATTAATGATTGTTTTATCTGAATCTATACGTGTGTTTGTACCTCTCTTGTGTTGAATATATTCTCACCCTCTTAAATTTGGACTGTACTCTCGCCGGGTACAGATTCGCAGGAAGAAGATAATTAGTAGCAGTGAGTCTCGGAGGATGGCGTTGGAGCCTTCTCTTTTTATCGCTCTTGGGAGTCCTTATCGAGTCGATGCTCTGATTAGTAACACTAGGGATTGGGAGCTTATTTTTATTTAAGACTTTGTTTTAGAATTCATTTTGAATTCGGTTTGATGTTGATTTCATGATGTGACAATTACTTTGAATACTTTGAAATTTATTCCGCTGCGACGTTTTCTATATTAAATGAAGGATTTTTTGATTGATTAAGATGTGTGACACCCTTGCGTGTTTAATTATTTATTTCATTTTATTAGAAAATAAAATGTGGGGTTTAGGGTGTTACAAGTTGGTATCAGAGCAGGTCGGTCCAGTCCGGGCCAAAACTTCTTTGTTTTTCCTTTGTATGCGAGAGGTACGTAAATACCTTCAATACTCGTTTCATTCTAATAGATGGTTCATGGTTACGCAGAACGAAATGGCTGGAAGGAACGATCAAGCGATTGCAAATGCTATGACTGCAGTGGCTCAAGCTTTGAACAATGCTCTTCAAGGACAGCAGAATTACCATGGAGGGGCTGATGAGCAACGACTGGACAGGTTCATGAGGAACAATCCACCAACTTTCAAAGGGAGATATGATCCTGAAGGAGCACAAGTTTGGCTGCAAGGGATCGAGAGAATTTTCAGAGCAATGGTGACTACCGATGAACAGAAGGTCAGATTGGCAACACATATGCTGGCGGAGGAAGCTGAGTACTGGTGGACAAATACCCGTCAAAGACTGGAAGCTGCAGGTGATGGAATCACATGGGAAGTCTTTAGAGGAGAGTTCTTAGGGAAGTACTTTCCGGCTGATGTTCGTAGCAAAAAGGAGGTGGAATTTCTTGAGTTGAAGCAAGGGAACATGTCAGTTGCTGATTATGCGGCCAAGTTCGAGGAACTTTCTCGTTTCTGCCCGCATTACAATGCTGTGGGAGCTGAGGTGTCCAAGTGTGTGAAGTTTGAGAGTGGATTGCGCCCTGAGATCAAGCAATTCATTGGTTATCAGGAGATTCGAGTATTTCCAGAGTTGGTTAACAAGAGTAGAATCTATGATGAGGACAGCAAGGCCAGGTCGAACCATTACAAGAGTATCAATGACAAGAAGAGTAAAGGTCAAGACCGTGGCAAGCCTTATACGTCTCCAGTGAATAAGGGAAAGGAGGAGGCGACTGGTGGGTCTGAACGAAGTGGGGGAGAAAGGTGCTTCAAGTGTGGTGGAACAGGGCATCGCTTCGCTGACTGCAAGAATCCTACATTGACTTGTTTTCAGTGTGGCAAGACTGGACATCGTGCAAATGAGTGCCGGAGTAAGGAGGTAGTCTGTTACAGCTGCGGGGAATCTGGTCACATCAGCACTAAGTGTCCGACTCCGAAGAAGGTGAAGACGGATGGAAAAGTTTTTGCTTTGAGCGGTGAAGAGAGTTCAGAGCCAGACAACCTGAATTGAGGTAATTTTCGAGGACGAAAATTATTTAAGTGGGGGAGAGTTGTAACACCCCGATTTTTAATATTAATTTATTAGTATTAGTGTTATATAATATTAGTAATATTAGTACTATTAGGAATTGTTTGTTTGGTGTTTTCAATATAAATTGTTGGATTGCGGGTATTGAGAAAATGGATTAGTTAGTTAGTGGTGGAAAAATAAGAAATTATGAGAAATTAAGGAGAAAAGGATATTTTTAGTGAACATGAGAGAATAAAGGTGTATTAGCGAAAAGGAGGTTTAAGTAAGTAAATAAGTAGTATTTTAATTAAATAGGAAAGAAGGAAGTGTAAATAGTGGAGAATAAACTGGTGTAAAAGTTATGAGAAGAACCTAGCCCAATTAAAAGATTATAAATAGAAGGAAGTCACAAGAGAATTAGGTTACAAATCACAAAGATCAGAATTGAGAGGAGGCAAGGAAACTAGGGTTGTGAAGAGAAGAGGCAAGGAGAGAAGCTTAGAAAGAAACATAGCCGTAGAAGTTGCTTATTCCGCTGAATTAAGGTAAGGGGGGAGTCTCTATTCACCATAAGGGTTGTATGAACATATGGGTAGTGAAGGGTTTGTGTTTTTATTCTTTGTTTTCATGATCTTTCGATAAATTCATGTTAAATTCGTGCTCCATGTTGTTGTTGTGATTTTGGGTATGTTCTTATTTCAGAATTCATAAAGTTGATGTGCTAAACTCGTAGTTCAATTGTGGTTATGTTGTGTTTTGAGTTTTATATGTTAAAGTGTGTAAAGATCTTGAAATTCAGTGTATATTTGATGTTTTGATAACACGTTCGACATGATGTTTTGAATATGATCCAAAAACATTTGCTCTGTTATTATTAAAAGCATCCTTTGAAACAATATTTTAGAATCTCTTTATCGTATATATAACATCCTTTTGAATTACATATATGATATGGGTTTTGAAAGGGCATCGATGCTATTTTAATGGTTGAAAAATTATAATATATTTTATTGATAAAAGTACTTGAATTCCTTAGAGTTACCATGTTCCAAATTGTTACTGGTTCTTTATCAATCCATTCGACACATGGTTTTCATTCCTAAACATAACACTGCTATCTCTTGGAACATGAGAATTTTGTGTATATACTATCAAGGTAAAAGAAAGCCTAATTATAAAATGGATTCAGCTTATTCCTATTCGAGAGGCAAAACGGTTTTGCCGAATTAGTGTCACAATTACCTTAGATTATTTTTAAATTAATGATTATCAATGGGATTGCATGACATATTAGTTTAGAATTATTTTGCTATTGATTCATGTTTGAATAATACGATTCGCTAAAGATTTGATATAGTCTTAATATTATTTAGTCAAAATAAATCTTATGATATTTCGGCAGTTAACAATTATATGAATATTTGATTATAGAATTGTCATTCATTTTATTTAAGGAATCATTTGGTATATGTAAATCGGTTGTGACATGAATTATTTGATGGTGTGTAATTGATGTATTATTCAACGATGTGTCATATAAAGATGTGTTATTTGAAGACGTGTGATTTAAAGACGTGTTATATAAAGATGTGTGATTTAAATGTGTGATATAAAGATGTGTTATATAAAGATGTGTTATTTGAAGATGTGTAATTAAAAGATGTGTGACTATTTAAAGATGAAATATTCAATGATGTGCTCCTATATGATTAAGTGTGAATGGTCATGAATGTACCTTGTATTCAAATTTTATCATGTTTGTACCTTGTATTTGCAATTGGTGTTCGTACTGTTCATGAATGTTCATCGCGTCAATGCTCCTTTTATTTTATATACATGCTATATGCGACTGTCTTTTAGAATAATTGAGTCATGTTTTAGCCTTTAGCCTTTAACAATCGTTTCTAATTTTGATAACAGTGGGTATTTTGAATTTAAAATTCAAAAGGGAAATCTTTCGGGATATATGCTATGTGTGTAGTGAATCAATTGAATCTATTTTTCATAGAAAGAATTCTAATATGTATGTGCTAAGGGTTAGCAATCATGCTACCTATTTTGCAATTCAATAATTTGTTTTGACTTTAAATAATTTGTTTTGATTGCTATGCACCCATCACGTGAATCTAAAGAGTTATCTATTAATGATGAATCATAGTTTGTTACAAAAAATTACACTATTGATGATTCAAAAATATTCTGAATTGGTTTGTTTTGATGTGTTATTTAATGATGTATAAATGATAAAATATTTGAAGATGTGTTGATATAAAGATGTGATATTTGAAGATGATATGTAAAGACGTGTTATTTGAAGATGTGTGATTTAATGATGTGTTATATAAAGATGTGTGATTTAAAGATGTGTTATATAAAGATGTGCTATTTGAAGATGTGTTATTTAAAGATGTGTTATTTAAAGATGTGTAAATGTTGAGTCATATAAAGATGTGCATTGTTGAGTCATTGCTTGGTGTTCATGCATTCATGGTCAGTCCGATTTAAAGATGTGATTTAAAGATGGGGGATAAATCAGTAACATACCTCTGATATCCAAAACCGGTACCACATGCATATAGAGTCGAGTTAGGGACATTGCATACATAACTGCAAGTCTATTTGAAGATGTGTAATTAAAAGATGTGTCATTTAAAGATGTGTAACTATTTAAAGATGTGATATTCAATGATGTGCTTCTATATGATTATGTGTGATTGATCAGTGCTTTTGTTAATGTCTACTTAATGTTATTACTTGTTTTGAAGCTTACTTGTTATTATAAGATGTTGAATTGGTGCCTGGTGATTGAATTCGATGAATGTATATGTTATAAATGTGAATATTATCTGAGTGTAATGTATACATGCCTAACTGTAATTAATGATTGTTTTATCTGAATCTATACGTGTGTTTGTACCTCTCTTGTGTTGAATATATTCTCACCCTCTTAAATTTGGACTGTACTCTCGCCGGGTACAGATTCGCAGGAAGAAGATAATTAGTAGCAGTGAGTCTCGGAGGATGGCGTTGGAGCCTTCTCTTTTTATCGCTCTTGGGAGTCCTTATCGAGTCGATGCTCTGATTAGTAACACTAGGGATTGGGAGCTTATTTTTATTTAAGACTTTGTTTTAGAATTCATTTTGAATTCG
This sequence comes from Medicago ruthenica, assembly GCA_018208015.1. Lineage (NCBI taxonomy): Eukaryota > Viridiplantae > Streptophyta > Magnoliopsida > Fabales > Fabaceae > Medicago > Medicago ruthenica. The sequence continues at coordinate 178,310 of WNNG01000500.1, read as the reverse complement.
GTTTGATGTTGATTTCATGATGTGACAATTACTTTGAATACTTTGAAATTTATTCCGCTGCGACGTTTTCTATATTAAATGAAGGATTTTTTGATTGATTAAGATGTGTGACACCCTTGCGTGTTTAATTATTTATTTCATTTTATTAGAAAATAAAATGTGGGGTTTAGGGTGTTACAGAAACTAGGGTTTTCTGGTATCTGTTTAGGTCATAACTTGGGAATGATCCCAAGGCTACTATTTATAGCCTAAATTGAGGCTTAACTAGTCATGGTTTTGGGCCCAATTCATTTGGGACCAATGCCACGACCAGAGCGCCCTAGAGGGTCCTAGGGGCTCTTTCAAGGTGGTGCCTTTAGCAGGACCACCTAAGGCTATTCGAGCTCTTCTGGTGGGCTTCATGTCCTTCTGGAGGGCGCCCAGACCTACTGTAGGGCTTTGTCGCGTCGAATTTCGGATATCAAGCTATTGAGAAGCGTTGAATCACTGATTTTAAATCACGACTGAACTTTTAATTTTTCGGGGAGAAAAGGAAAAAAGTTCGAAATTACCTTAAATAAGAGATTTTAGGTTCGAGAGTCGATTATGCAAGGGGAAGGTATTAGCACCCCTCACATCCGTTGTACTCAACGGGAACCTCTTAGTCGACTTAGGCTTAAATGTTTTCAAAGTTTTACTTGCGTGCTTGCATATATAAAATGGAAAAAGAAAATATGATAAAAAGGGAAAAAAGAAAGTTTTTTATTAATGGGCTTGACAAGATGTGAATCCTGCTCCTACGTATCTCCCGGTAGACGGAGAATTCAAAGCGTACGTAGTTCTTTGGGTAGAAAAAATTTGTATGTTGGTTCGTTTTAATTAAAAGATTTAATCGCACCCGAGCGAAAAAAGGGTTTTGCTTCAAAAATACAAAACAACGTGGTCTACTATCGTTATGTTGATAGGTTAATAAAGACCGATGAAAAGAGCCTCTTACCTACTACCGTTATGAGGGTAGCTTAAAAAAGGTAAGAAGGGTTTGATAAAAAAGACGGATTCGCACTCGGGCGTGAAAAGTAGTTTGAAAACGCACGAAGGCGTAAAACGGTTTGAATGATAAAAAAGACGGACGCACATTAAGGCGATGGTATTCGCACAAGGCGTAAAGGTTTAAATGAAAAAACGGACGCACATTAAGGCGATGGTATTCGCACAAGGCGTAAAGGTTTAAATGAAAAAGACGGACGCACATTAAGGCGATGGTATTCGCACAAGGCTTAAAGGTTTAAATGAAAAAAGACAGACGCACATTAAGGCGATGGTATTCGCACAAGGCGTAAAGGTTTAAAAACGCGCAAAGGCGCGAAAAGGTTCGAATTGACCACGAGGGCCAAGAAAATGTTAAAATGGCCACGGGGGACCAAAGAAAAGTGGGATTGGTCACGAAGGACCAATAAAAGGTTAAACGCGTTGGACGCGTATGAAAAGTGGAATGACGATTGCCCGAACGACGAAACATACGTCACGCATTCGTGCAACCGGGGTTTGGAGAGACATACGTCACACCATTCCTTTTTCATTCAAGCTCTTGCTTCGTTGAAACTCAAAGGAATCTCAAGGGACAAAACACTTGGTTAGAAACTTAAAGGAAAGTTGTTAAAAAAGGAATCACGAACAAATTTGTTGTTCGAGTTTATTGAAGAACATGGCTTGTTGCTTAAGTTATTGGAACTCAAGAACAAGTGTTTCTTCAAGTTTGAAAGATGAACAATCATGAAAATATGCATAAGTTCGAAAAATGCACAAGTTCGGCTCAATTTTGAGTTTGGTTTTAAAAAAGTGAGCAAATTCGGCTCAAGTTCGTGTTTTGATTGAAAATCATGAACAACGTTGTTGTTCCGGTTTGGTTTTGAAGGAAAAGAACTTAGCTTATTTGCTCAAGCTTGATTTTGAAAATTCGAGAACATAACTTGTTTTGCAAGTTACTCAAAATTAATAGCACAAACTTGTGAAATTTCCAAAGGCATGCAAAATTCTTGATATGGTTTGAATAAAAATGAGTTTTAACCCTCTTAGGTTCTGAATCAATGGTTAGAACCTCAAAAATTTGGCCTTTGGAAGCCTGATTCATGTTCTGAGTTTTACAGCTTTCGCAGAGCAACCAGAACTTGGCTCTGCGAGGTCAGGTTCTGTCATGGTCGCACTGCGACCATGACTTTGCTCTGCGAAGTATGCAAAAAATTGAACTCAGAAGCTTCTTCTGAACAGAAGTTCAGAAGCTGCTCCTGAGCAAGCTTCAGAACCTAAAGGGGGTTAAAAAGCTTTGCAAATTTGGAAGAAAAGGAGCACAACAACTCAGTTTCAATGCTTTGTAACTTTGAGATACCTCTTGAGTTTCAAAAGGGGTTTTTTGCACAAAATGAAATTAAACAAAACAAATGATGCAAACAGTCAATCAAAATGAAAGATAAAGACTTTAGGATACTTACAGAACTCCTAGCAATGCCTTGTGCAAGAGATAGGAAGTGGCTTGGTTGATTGATTTTGCAAAGCTTTGAGGTTGGAGATTATGGATGATAATGACATAGTGCTTCAAATGTTTTGCTATGAGTGTAAAATTTGTGTATTGAACTCTCTATTCTCTCTCAAAAATGCTATAATTTTTAGCTCTTGAAGGTTTTCAATTGTGTATGAATGGTTATGCATTGCATTCCTTTTTATAGGCCAAGAATGAAATCTATGCAATGATGAAAAAATCCCTAGAATCCAGCTGATCTTTGGGCTAAAACCAGGCTATCTTGCTTTGCATTTAATGCAAAAGTGGAGAGGGGACACTGCCTTGTAATCTTGGTCAAGGGATTGGCCAAATCCAGCAATTAATGCAGCTGATCTTTGAATGCAATGATGATGAAAAATCTGAAAACAGGGCAGCTTGCAATTGGGTTATTCTTGGGATTAATCCTTGCAATCTTGAGAGGTCAAACAATGAAAACGTGCACTGCCATGTACAGAGATTGGGGGAAGCCAAAAGGGAGCATGTGGTTTGGTGTGAGGAAGGAAGAAAACAGCTGAAAACAGGGCAGCACAAACAGCTTTTTGGCAAGTGAAACCATCTATGTTTGACTGGTTACTAACAGTCGCAATAGCCTTTGCGACTGTTGGTGCGACTGTTGGCTGAACAGTCGCAAAATACCCTTTGCGACCCCAATTTCTGTGTCTGTTGGGGAACAGTCGCAAAGGGATATCTGCGACCCTTCTAACAGTCGCAATCCATGATTTTAGAAGTCGCAAAATGCCTTTTTTCTTGTAGTGCAAGCAGCTGGTTGGCAAGCTCAGGGTTAATGACAGGTCAATTGGGAGGGACAAGAGATGACCAAGGGCAGCCAATTTGCTTGGGCACATGCTAGGTTGGAAGAAAATCCTTCTTACCTCAACCGTTAATGTCACACATTTGATTCTTGCTTTGCTGCATTTAATCAGCCACAATTGGCAATAACAATGATAATAATAATGATAGATAATAATAACAATAACTAAAATGAAAACAAAAGCAAGATAAATCACAAAAATAAAAATCTGCAGAAAATTCGCAGAGTTTGCAGTGCGAAGGTAGGGTCGCAGTGCGAACTCCCTTTTTCTTTTCTTTTTTTTTTTTTGTATTTTCTTTAAAATAAAACAAAATAAAAATGAATAATGATAATGATAATGGTAATAATGAAAGTGATAATAGAAAAAATGGTAATGATAATAATAATAAAGATAATAATGAAATGATGAAAAAGTTAATAATATTAGTAATTAAAAATAATGATAATAATAAATAATAATAATAAAACATTGATAAAAAAGATAATAATAATAAATATTAAAACAAAAGCAATGGTATTAATAAGGATAATGATAATATTAATAATAATGATAGTAATGATGATGGTGATACATATTAATAAATAAAAATCTAAAAATGAAGATAAAATAATAAAAGGTAAATAAATAAGAAAAGATTTTTAAATTACAATGAAATGATGAATAATAATATGATAATGAACAAAGAAAAATATGAGTCAAAAAATGGGGTATGACAGATGCCCCTATTTAAGTTTCTTCGCCCCGGAGATTGAAAGTGAAGTTTTGAAATTGACGGGTCGAAGAGACTTAAATATAAAGTACACCATTTTTGACTAAATATTTTTCTCGAATTGAAAATGCTTTGAATGTATGCAAGCAATGCTGCGAATGGTCGTAATGCAAGTATGAATGCAAAGACGACAAAGATGACCCGACTGGGGATGAAAAGAGACAAAGGGATACCCGGGTTCGTTAAAGAAACGGGATCCGACTTTACTGGGGAACATGGTTCCACTGGGGAAAGAGTTGTCTACTACCAGAATGATAGCTTAATAAAGACAACAGATCAAGGTTACTTTGGTGGTTTCACCAGGGATTTCATCTTACCTACTACCGTTATGATGGTAGCTTAATGAAGGTAAAAGAAAACAGAGTATGCTAATCACTGGGGAAAAATATCTTACCTACTACTGTGGTGACGGCAGCTTAATGAAGGTAAAATATACACATCAGCTGTTCGGGTTGTATTCCGGACTGCCACTGACGACAAGAAAACAAAGATAAAAGGCAGCTGTTCGGGTTGTATTCTGGACTGCCACTGATGACAAGAAAACAAAGATAAAAGCCAGTTGTTCGGGTTGTATTCCGGACTGCCACTGACGACAAGAAAACAAAGATGGATGTCAACTGTTCGGGTTGTTGACGAGTTGCCATTGACGACAAGAAATAAAATTGAATGTCAACTGTTCGGGTTGTTGCCGAACTGCCATTGACGACAAGAAAACAAGGATGAATGTCAACTGTTCGGGTTGTTGCCGAACTGCCATTGACGACAAGAAAAAAAATTGGATGTCAACTGTTTGGGTTGTCGCCGAACTGCCATTGACGACAAGAAATAAAATTGGATGTCAACTTTTCGGGTTGTTGTCGAACTGCCATTGACGACAAGAAATAAAGTTGAATGTGTGCACAAGCTGCTCGTTAAAGAACTGTCACTTGGTGACAACACTGGGGGATATGCACAAGCTGTTCATTGAAGAACTGTCACTTGGCATAAAGACATAATAAAAAGATGCGCAAGCTGTTCGTTTGAACTGCCACTTGGCATAAAAAGGTGACATTTCTGGACCAGATACACTGGGGATGACACTTGGGGAAAAGGAGGTTACGAATCGTTCACGATTGATTGGTAAGACTCATGGTGGTTAGAGCAACCTTGTATGAATGATATTGTGGTATGTTGCATGCATGAATGTACCTATGCATGAATGTATGAATGTATGGATATACGAACGTACAAATGTACGAATGCATGAATGCATGAATGTATGAATGTACAGATGTACAAATGTATGACTTTCACTGAGAATGTTGTGTGAAAGAATGACTTGTAATGGGGATACACAAATCGTTCGTCAAAGAACTGCCCCTTGGTATAAGAATATGATGAAGGATGCACAAGCTGTTCGTTAAAAAACTACCACTTGGCACAAAAAAAGGGGGGTGACATCACTAGACCAGACAGACTGGGGATGACGCCTAGAGAGGACTGATTTGATTGATGGTACGACCGACAAACTTGACGAGACAAGATTTAGACCGGTAAAAAATAAAAAGTGGACCGACGTCGCATTGCAAACACTCGGTAATCTTCAATGGGGATGATACCACAGGGGATACATCCAAAAATTGACAGGGTAAAGCCGCAATAACTGATGAAAAAGATAAATACCTCACGGGGAGATTGTTAAATCCACTGGGGGATCGTGCTAATCCGCTGGAGAGAAGAACTGGTGATTCCGCCGGGAATGCTTATGCTTTGGTTGGCTAATCTTTGCCTGAATCGTCCTTTCGGGTTCTCGATTCATTGGGGATATTCCCGATTAACTGACTGATGATTTTGCTGGGGAATCCCTTTTTAGTAATTTGTCCATGCTTGGCCTGCGAAGTTTATCCGTTTTCAGGACAGATATTGACGCACACTTCGAATATTCAGGAGTTCAGAGAAAACGTGTTTGTTATTTATAAAAGATAAAAGACTCACAAAAAATTTTGAAGAAGTTTTTGTTTTAAGTACTATCATCAAAAAATAGAAATGAATGAATAGAATAAAAATGGGAATTTTGATAAAAAGCAAAAGAATTATGGGAAGAAATTTATTAATGGAGTGGTGGCCTGCCAAGGGCGTGGCTTTTTTGTGATCGTGTTTGGGAATGCCGATGACAATTGGGCTTTTTGTAGGAGACTGAGGAATGTCAATGACGACTGGGCTTTTTGTGAATTTGTGGGGGGGGGGGGGGTACCGAACATGGTTGGGCCCTTTGAATGATATTGTGCACTGGGCATAGTCGGGTTTTGGTTTAAAATTGTGGGTGCCAATGAAAATTGGGCTTTGGCTGAATTGGTATGATTCATATGAAATTTGCGCATGCAATCTTAATGCTCCCATTAATCCAAGATTGCACTGAAAAATTTGAAACAAATACCAAGCAAAAAAATTATACCGTACAACTCAAGTTAAAAATAGGTTTATCAATGAACCAACCTATCACTCATTTAAGTAAATGAACAAATTGAATATTAACGTGGGGGGTATTGAACACTCACCCGGCAAGTTTGCCAACATTGCGATCAAGTTATGTGTCTATCTAATCATCATTTTTTTAAAAAGCACAAAAGCATTGATCACAAGGTCTTCGAGGGTTGTAATTTGGCTTGGTTACAAAAAATGTCATATGTGGGGAAATTGATTTCAAAAGGCCAAGCAACAAGGAACATTCTTTCTAATTTACACCCTTCCTTCTTATTTAATCACGATTCCTGGTGATTTACAACCATTTTCCTCTGATCTTGACAACTCTTTGATTTATTGATTTTTCTTTTTCTTTTCTCTTTTCTTTTTCTTGGTTTGCTTTTCTTTCTTTCTTTCTTTCTTCTTTTTCTTTTTCTTGGTTTGCTTTTCTTTCTTTCTTTCTTCTTTTTCTTTTTCTTGGTTGTCAAGATCAATTACAAAATTCACCATCACTTGACTTTCACAACCTCTTTTTTTCAACTTAATCAAAGGTGATACCCTAATTGAATGTTCCTTTCTCTTTTGGCAAGAGACAATAATCATGACGGTTAAGGGTTCAAAAATTGAAAGAAAATTATCAGAATTCAGTGATGATTTAACCATGAACTGAAAAAAAAATTTACAAACTCCGGCAATCTCATTAAGCAATTGAGCTTATGAAAATTGGCAGTTCATAACTAATGATTCTGATTCATTAGGCTCAAAGGGGTTAACAAATACTCACTTCTCACAGGGTGGGCTATTTGTGGTCAAGTGTTTTTACTCGTTTAAAAAAAAATGCCTCGGTCATGTCAATGTTTTCATACAATTTAAAACAATATTCGGATTTAACATAAAAGGATCGAGTTAAACCAAAACTGCCGGTCTCCTGCATATGTATAATGATTTTGAGGCTTCCTCACATTTCGGCTAGTTCTAAACGGTTCACCGGATAAACATATCAAAACACAAACAGTATGATATAACTTTCGTACCAAGTATATATTCTCATTTTGAGTTTAATCACAAAAAAAAAACAGGAAACATGTATTTTAGCTTTGCGCAAATTAATCAAATTTTATCATTACCATTCATCTATGGCTAAATCAATTAACCTGGATCAATCCTGTTTGAGAAGATTTGTCGATTTCAAATTACTAATGATCCATAGCAAAAATTTCGACATTTAAGCGTATTAAAATTTTAACAGGCATTAATGATGATAATCTAAAAGCCAGATAATAAAAGAAAGAGTACTCAATATAAATAATAATAAAGCAGAGTACAAATACGGATACAACACAATAAACACAAGAAGTTTTAAGAGCACATCAAAAACATAAGGAAATAAGAAACAGCAAAATGAAAAGCAAAAGTATCAAAAATATAAAAAAAAAGGGAGCCACTCAAGGAGTGAGAGCCTCATCGTCCTTGGTCTCCTCATCCTCATCCTCCTCCTCATCCTCATCATCTCCTCCATCATCTCCTCCATGGCCTCCGGCAGCCATGCCACTACCTCCACCCTCCGAGTAATCAGGCCTATCCCCGGGCCAAGTTGCATGGGCTGCAAACATCTCCGATGTCGGTATCTGGAGTGCGGGATCTGCTGGCCTACCCATCTGTATCTGGAGCCGATACATGGAGTCATGCATCATGGTCATGCACCTATGGTTGGAAGCATTCTGCTCCCAAGAGAAAGTACAAGTGTGGTGACCCTGGGATGCAGGTGGGGGTCTGGGTCGAGGCTGCTGCGCCATCGCTGCTCTCCTCCCCGTGCAATGTCTTGCAATGTAATCATCCGTGATCGGATTCTTTATAGTCTCAGAAACGTGCGGGGGGATTGCTACTCGTGTCTCCCGGCAGAGACCCATAATCAGGCCCGGGAATGCGAGTGGGCACATCTTCTTGGCCGGGGGTTTTATGCCACTTTCTACCGCTATTTTGAGCTCCTGAGCAATCACCCTAGCTACATCCACTTGCTTGTGGGTAAGGATGTAGTAGATTAGCGGGGTGACATCCAAAGTGGTGGAGGAGGTGTGGCTTTTTGGCTTTTATGTTATGGACGATGAGGTGGAAAATAACCTGGGCATATGTTGTGAGGTTATTTTTGATGGCCTTGGTAGGCTGCCCCGATGCATTAAGTTCATAACGTCTCCCGGATTGAAAAAGGGTTTGGGTATAGAGGTCATGGTTCCAATTCCCCCGGTTTTGGTGCCTATGGAAGGCACATAACTCCTCGTCATCAAGCTGGAGGGGGTTACGAAGATAGGTGTTTATGGCTTCACGGTCGAATCCAATGACTCGGCCACGAACCATAGTTTGGTAAGTGAATTCCCCCTCGGGGTCAGCGGGGATGGCGTTCGCATAGAATTCCCGGATGATGTCGTAATTTAAGTTCAATGGAGGATTCACCAAAACTCCCCAATTGCGGGAATCTATCAATCGTGCCAACTCTCGATAAGTGCCCCGCTCACTTATTATAAACTGCCTTTCGGCCCAGAATTTCCTTCGGAGGAGCTCCTCATATCTTTCTTGATTGCGGAGGCTGAGGAAACGAGAAGCATCGTATGCCCCTTGGGGTCTTGACCCGGATGATTCTGTAGTACCCTAATTTTGTCCTAAGCATTTTAAAACAAAAAAATCAAAAAAAATCAAAGAGGGGAAAAAGTCAAAAGTCAACAAAAGTCAACAGAAAAGTCAACATTTCAAAAATGCTGACTTCGCACTGCGAAGGTCACTTCGCACTGCGAAGTCTGCGATTTTTCTGCAGATTTTTGGTTTCTTTGATTTAATTCCAGAATTTGTTGCATATCATTTCCATAATTATTTTAAGTAGCATTCATGGCTAATTGGGCCAAGCAAAACCAGAATTGAAGGACTTGCCATTAATGCCAAGGTTGGAAGCTTTTTCTTCCAACCTAGCATGTGACAAGCAAGTGGGCCTCCCCTTGGGCAGCTCTAGTCCCTCCCATGTGACCTGCTAACCACCACAAGGTTGCCAGCCACCTGCTTGAGGACTTTCCTCCTGCTTGCTTCCCCAAAAACCAGTCAAACCAGCTGGATTTTCTCACTTGAAAAGCCATGAGTGCCTACTCTGTTTTTGCAGCAGCTTTTCACCCCTCACACCAGCCATAAGTAGCCTTTCTCATCCCTCAATCTCTGCACATTACAGTGCACGTTTTCATTGACCAACCATTGAGATTGCAAGGATTGATCCCCAAGCATTAGCCAATTGCAATTCAGCTTTGTTCTTCATCATTACCTTCTAGAATTGGTTGAATTTGTAACACCCATACTAAATTATCTAGAATATTTAGCATGTGTATTAACCTGATACTGGGTACATTAAAATTTTCAATGATAAATATAATATAAAACTACTGAATGTGTACAAATAGCTCGTTTATACAAATATCCAATTATCATGTACAAATATTCTCATAAACATAAATAGTCTGACAACCTCCTGAGCTTAATCTTGACGAGCATCTGCACTCCATCCAGCGTCTTCCTGAAGATCTTCATCTGAAAACCACGTGGCTACCTGAAAACCTGCACCAGAAGGATAGGGATGAGACATAATGTCTCAGTGAGCTCCTACCCTACCTACTGTTGGCAACCACAGGGAACCTAGGGTCGCCGTGCCTACCTCGGCAATCTTGGGGATACCTATGATCGCCAAGTCTTAACCTTACTCATAGAGGGCTACCTGACTGATCCTGCTAAACTGTGTAGTCATAAACTGGACTACATCCTGCTGAACTAGTGATCAAGGGGAAAACCTAGGATCACTGTCTGTGTCTGATACTGGATATCTATGAGATCTAGACTATATTCTGATAACTGGGTGATCGAGGGGAATCCTAGGATCACCGCCTGATAACTGATACCTGAATCTGATAACTATTCTCTGCCTGGTAACATAATAATATAATTAACTGATAAATGTCTTTATGTTAGCTGTTAGCGTTGAACAAACAATATTATCTGAGTTCATTTTACGGAATGCCCCCGGGTGGAGTAACCCCGAAGCACATTCCCCTGATAACCGGTGAAAATTCCTATCATATCAGGCTATCACCGGACTCCTCTTGTCGTCGTGCGGTTATCCTTGCGGAATAACACGTCCCACTGGCGTGAACCTCCTGTATCCCACTGGCGTGAATAGCAGGAGACACGACTTAACTTACGCGTATAACCCCCCGTGTCCCACTGGCGTGAACGACGGAAGACGCGAATTAATTACTATATATATATATATCATTATTAGTCTTAACTGATGCGTATACCTCCCGTGTCCCACTGGCGTGAACGACGGAAGACGCGAATAAATAATCTGTAAACTGATGCGTGAACATTTCATGTCCCACTGGCGTGAACGATGAAAGTCACGACTTAAATGTAATAATCTTTAGTCTAATCTCTATGTGAACCACTCGTGTCCCACTGACGTGAACATCGAAGGCCACGGCTTAATCTTACTAATTCTGAACTCTTAACCTATATAAGGTTCTAATCTTGAAACTTGGTAATATTCTTATTAACCTATCAAGGTTCTTGACCCATCGTTCTCATGAGCCATTCCTAGGGCTTACTTAAGCCTACAACTTAATTCATGAATTTCCAAGCTTTGTATAACCTTTGCTCAAGTAATATCTTGGTCTTTGGAAGCATTTGAAATGAACTAAAATGGTGGTTTAAGTTTCTAAAATATGCTATAGAAAAACAATTGCCAAAAGCCATGCACGCGCGAACCAAAACCCCCAGAACGGCTCAACTAGGTTGGACTGTTCAAGGCTGGTCGCTACAGCGCCCTTCTGGTCGCTACAAGCGACAGCAGGCAGAACTTGGTCGCTACAGCGCCCAGTTCCTCGCTACAAGCGACAACCGTCGCTACAAGCGCCTGCGTGGTCGCTACAAGCGCGGCTAGGCAGGGAAAAAGCCCAGTTTGGTCGCTACAAGCGACCGTCTGTCGCTACAGCGACCGTATCAGTAAAAACTGTGTAAAAACGTGATTTCCACCATTTTTGCCCATTTAATGGTACCCATGCTTCTCAAACATGATAAATATGATTTTCTTTCATAAATTAACAATTATTAGCACTCATGAGCAAAGATTATCAAGCAAGGAAAATTAGGGTAAACTTGAAACTTTCTAAAACATGTAAATCTTGTCAAAGACACTCTAACTAGGTTCTATAATCTGAAATGAGCTCACCTTGAACCCTAGTTGGTGCTGGTAATGCTTGATTCAAAACTCTAGCTTGCTCCTTTACTTGTTTCTTCCTTGTTCCTTCTCTATTTGTTCTAATCTCCTCAAAAATCTACTTGCTAGCAACTTCACAAGGATTAGAGTGGAAGCTTGAAGGATTGGAGGGAGAGGGAGTGGCGTGAGAGTGAGAAGAGTGAGGGGGAAAGGCTGGTTAGTGGAGAGAAAGAAGGAGAAAACACTAGAAGATGAAAATATCTTCTTTCCCCATTTCTCTTATAATCCTCTTCTTTAGCATATTTACAATTTTGCCATCGCATGAATTACTAAAATACCACGCTTATTAATTGCTTCTAATACTGATAACTGGTACTAATAAGCGGGATATTACAATCTACCCCCCTTAAAGAAATTTCGTCCTCGAAATTTAGAATTCCCTTGAAATCACATTTTGAAAGATCCTTAATACTTCTTTTCCTACTAGCCAATTCTCTACTCAACTTGCTTATCGGAATCCCATGGTTTTCCAACTCCGTAGGTCGAAAATACTCGACAACCTTTCCTTTAACTGAAATGCTCGCGGTGAATTGCTTAACTCTTACGTAGTAGGATGTGAGGTTATCTGATTCATCGTATTCAACTCGCTTGACTACATTCTTGGTTCATACACTCACTTTTGCAAATCCAATCTGGGGTTGTTCAGCTCTGACACTTGTACTAATTCTTATAAATACTTCCATAGTCCATGCAAACTTACTTCGACGACATTAGATCGTTCTCGGTATCCTCAAATATTCCCACTCTTCAGTGGACTTCTTGTACTGCATTTATCTCCTATGAATTTTTATCTCTATCTTTCGTCTCATACGTCGACATCACTTATCTTAATAACTTAGAAATCATTCTTCTTTACTTGGAGTTTACTAATCTCCTATCTTTCTTGTCACTACTATTCTCGAATTCTGGCCGTAGCATGAATATTTTCTATATTGGTAAATCCAAACTCATAGAAGTTTAGCCCGAGTGGTGAGTAGTATCCATCTCACACAACACCACCTAGTACATTTCATAACATATAATTTACATACATAAGCGAGCACGTGTACACTACTGATGGGTACGCAATACATCATCTCATCCTCGTCCGACTGACGGGACATCATTCTTGATCTTATCATATTTGAGACACTACCACTTCAATTGGGAATCTTTCTTACTCTTAACTCATTTGTAACATTCGGGATTTGCCTTTCGACTGGCTTGCCAGGTTTGCCCCGCCAATGCTACTCATGTTTATTTCTTGAACATACATTATTACCTAACATAGATCATGATTACTCTTATCGATATAGTGAACTCATTACTCATTTCTGAACATCAGGTCCAAGATCCTAATTTTTAAAAGAAAGCTCTACTTGATTGCTACCAAAAATAGCACACTCATTCTTTAATCCTTTAATCATAACCTGAACTTACGTAGCCCTTTACTGTAGACTACGAGTGACTTTTAAATCTGCATTAAAGTCCTTCTTCCTTTACTGATGAACATTAAGTACAATAATTTCCGAACTCTTCTGCTAAGATATGATGATATCAACAATTCTGTTCTGGTAAAAACCTTAATACTTAAACATTCCCGATTGCGTACCACTATTACCAAAACACGTCACATAACTGAAAATCTGCTACACTACTATCTGAGTAGTTTAAGTATTGCCTGTTAAGTATATATATACTAACATAACCTGATACATGTGACATGTTGACATAACGGAATACAATATGGATTAAACTCGTATGTCACTGCATTGACGTTTCTGAACAATGCTTCAATTTCAAAGTATCATCTTGCAAGTGCAACCTTTTCCGATGTTGCCTTATGCTTGATCCTTTTGACTAACATTACTCTTCAAGTCCACCTAAAGTTACTGGGCTTAAATAACTAAATTACCGTATTAGCGATGACTTTCCTTGTTCTAGACTTATTGTGCTAGAAACATATTCTTCTCATTCTTATCACATAATCTTAAACTGCTTCGATTTCCATTTCCCTTGTATTTCGAGGTTTGAAATATCGCTCGGCTTAACTTTTAAAAATTTCCTTCTAGAACTTATAACAAGTTCGAGTCGTCACTGCTCACTGATATTCTGTGGTTCACCTGACAAGGACTACACAAGCATCCTTGAATTTACTCTTTCGCTGCGCAACTCTGATCTAAGCAAAACACCTTGGAGTAGGAATAATACACCCTTATTCAAATCCTCTGGCTAACTTGTTCTTTAATGACTTATAGTTATCACGGCAAAATCATTTTACATTCGCTGATTCTCTTATGGCTTAAACCACCTGTTGAACTTACTGATTGTCGTCATTTGACACTGTGTTTCCTTTTGGATATAAACCATATACTTACTTTCACGATAAAACGCCAGAACCTGTAAATGGTTTCCAACAACTGTCTAGAGTTCAACAATTTCCCTGTCAAACAGTTATACTCTGGTTCTAACTTTACTTTCCATATCCTGAATTCCGTAACCATCTCTTGACCAGTTCTTGATGTATAATCACTAAAACATTGCGCAACCCAACTGAAAGCTTGCTTGAGACAACTTACATTCACACACAAACACTTGTGTCAACTTCCAAAATGACTTATGGCTTCTGGAGGTTCACATCTTTTACATATACTGAATCTACTGAGGGTTTGAGTCCCATTACTAATCGTTCTATCTTTATCCATAAGAATTCATACCCATAATCTTTCGAAACAATTACGGTCTCTATGGTTTTACCATACCTCTTAGGTTACCTTCGAATCCCTCTAGTTAACTGATCTTGAATTTCAATATTTCATCATTACTTTTGTTTCATTCAACTACTCGTTACGGCATTCTCATTTCAGATCTTGATCTTAACATTTGAGTAATTCTACATATAGTTGAACAATCCGAAATCTATACCTTATTACCGCCCTCGGAACTTATCAACACGAGGTGACCTCTTTAAGCTTCTAGAATAACTGTGGAAGAAAACTCACCAGTTGAAAACTTAAAACTCACTAGCATTAACCACAATCTTAACCTTTCGTATAATACAGTCTCAATATAATTTCTCGGCTAAAATTTCCGATTATCCTTCAAAACTGGTCTACTATAATCTTGTGTCATCTTGAACTTGCCTTCTTCATCCAATCAAGGAAATTCCACTTTATTCGTCCATCAGTTCACTAAATCCCGATGACTGACCATATAAAATTTCAGTTAAGCTTAGCTTATTTCCAATCTTCTTACTAATAAAACACATATGAATATCTGATTCACGCCTCGACATGCAACGGGTCTTATTATCAACACTTATTCATCCATCTTAGTTCTTAGGTTGCATACCAACTTCTTTTCTTAATTCTCAAATCTAGCATTTATGGTTCGGAAGATGCGGCTGATCTGCCGGGGTTAATCTTACTTGCGTTTCATGCTCAAAGACCACACTTGAGTGGTTAGCTTCATTGTCCAGATAATTCTCTTAATCCACAATTCACTTTAACTTCTCGAACTGCGGTTCCCGTTAAGGTTCCACTTCATTCCTTAGAGTATTCCATAATTCCTTAATCCGTATGTCTTCCGCAGACGAGGTATCGTCCAACGACGTGACCATCTGGGTTGAGGTACGTCACCTTATAGATAAATATCCCTTATGTCTCTGAGACCTTGCCACTATCAGGCTTCGTTACTTTACAGTTTGATGGCCACCATTTGGCATGAATACTTCTTCGCCAATTTCGTCTTAAAATTCTACCACCTTAATCTTCGCCCTTCACACACTTCATTCCTCCTTGGTCACATTCAGCTCTCGGACATTTATCCTAACTGTCATATACTAGATTGAGTTGATCAGGCTCAACTAAATATGACATTTAGAACAACATCCGGAACCCAATGGTCCCACTACTTTTATTGAATTTTTAATGACCCAAGGCACGGTCTGAATCGACCTGCTCTGATACCAATTGTAACACCCATACTAAATTATCTAGAATATTTAGCATGTGTATTAACCTGATACTGGGTACATTAAAATTTTCAATGATAAATATAATATAAAACTACTGAATGTGTACAAATAGCTCGTTTATACAAATATCCAATTATCATGTACAAATATTCTCATAAACATAAATAGTCTGACAACCTCCTGAGCTTAATCTTGACGAGCATCTGCACTCCATCCAGCGTCTTCCTGAAGATCTTCATCTGAAAACCACGTGGCTACCTGAAAACCTGCACCAGAAGGATAGGGATGAGACATAATGTCTCAGTGAGCTCCTACCCTACCTACTGTTGGCAACCACAGGGAACCTAGGGTCGCCGTGCCTACCTCGGCAATCTTGGGGATACCTATGATCGCCAAGTCTTAACCTTACTCATAGAGGGCTACCTGACTGATCCTGCTAAACTGTGTAGTCATAAACTGGACTACATCCTGCTGAACTAGTGATCAAGGGGAAAACCTAGGATCACTGTCTGTGTCTGATACTGGATATCTATGAGATCTAGACTATATTCTGATAACTGGGTGATCGAGGGGAATCCTAGGATCACCGCCTGATAACTGATACCTGAATCTGATAACTATTCTCTGCCTGGTAACATAATAATATAATTAACTGATAAATGTCTTTATGTTAGCTGTTAGCGTTGAACAAACAATATTATCTGAGTTCATTTTACGGAATGCCCCCGGGTGGAGTAACCCCGAAGCACATTCCCCTGATAACCGGTGAAAATTCCTATCATATCAGGCTATCACCGGACTCCTCTTGTCGTCGTGCGGTTATCCTTGCGGAATAACACGTCCCACTGGCGTGAACCTCCTGTATCCCACTGGCGTGAATAGCAGGAGACACGACTTAACTTACGCGTATAACCCCCCGTGTCCCACTGGCGTGAACGACGGAAGACGCGAATTAATTACTATATATATATATATCATTATTAGTCTTAACTGATGCGTATACCTCCCGTGTCCCACTGGCGTGAACGACGGAAGACGCGAATAAATAATCTGTAAACTGATGCGTGAACATTTCATGTCCCACTGGCGTGAACGATGAAAGTCACGACTTAAATGTAATAATCTTTAGTCTAATCTCTATGTGAACCACTCGTGTCCCACTGACGTGAACATCGAAGGCCACGGCTTAATCTTACTAATTCTGAACTCTTAACCTATATAAGGTTCTAATCTTGAAACTTGGTAATATTCTTATTAACCTATCAAGGTTCTTGACCCATCGTTCTCATGAGCCATTCCTAGGGCTTACTTAAGCCTACAACTTAATTCATGAATTTCCAAGCTTTGTATAACCTTTGCTCAAGTAATATCTTGGTCTTTGGAAGCATTTGAAATGAACTAAAATGGTGGTTTAAGTTTCTAAAATATGCTATAGAAAAACAATTGCCAAAAGCCATGCACGCGCGAACCAAAACCCCCAGAACGGCTCAACTAGGTTGGACTGTTCAAGGCTGGTCGCTACAGCGCCCTTCTGGTCGCTACAAGCGACAGCAGGCAGAACTTGGTCGCTACAGCGCCCAGTTCCTCGCTACAAGCGACAACCGTCGCTACAAGCGCCTGCGTGGTCGCTACAAGCGCGGCTAGGCAGGGAAAAAGCCCAGTTTGGTCGCTACAAGCGACCGTCTGTCGCTACAGCGACCGTATCAGTAAAAACTGTGTAAAAACGTGATTTCCACCATTTTTGCCCATTTAATGGTACCCATGCTTCTCAAACATGATAAATATGATTTTCTTTCATAAATTAACAATTATTAGCACTCATGAGCAAAGATTATCAAGCAAGGAAAATTAGGGTAAACTTGAAACTTTCTAAAACATGTAAATCTTGTCAAAGACACTCTAACTAGGTTCTATAATCTGAAATGAGCTCACCTTGAACCCTAGTTGGTGCTGGTAATGCTTGATTCAAAACTCTAGCTTGCTCCTTTACTTGTTTCTTCCTTGTTCCTTCTCTATTTGTTCTAATCTCCTCAAAAATCTACTTGCTAGCAACTTCACAAGGATTAGAGTGGAAGCTTGAAGGATTGGAGGGAGAGGGAGTGGCGTGAGAGTGAGAAGAGTGAGGGGGAAAGGCTGGTTAGTGGAGAGAAAGAAGGAGAAAACACTAGAAGATGAAAATATCTTCTTTCCCCATTTCTCTTATAATCCTCTTCTTTAGCATATTTACAATTTTGCCATCGCATGAATTACTAAAATACCACGCTTATTAATTGCTTCTAATACTGATAACTGGTACTAATAAGCGGGATATTACAGAATTTGTGGCTGAAATCAGGCTGAATCTTGCCCCTTGGTACAAGGCAAGGTTGCCTCTATCCATTAGCATTTAATGCAAAGGGATTCAGCTTGATCTTAGCCACAAACCAGCTGGATTTTAGGATTTTGTAATGATGAAAAAGATTTGGTTTTGGCCTATAAATAGAAGGCAATGCCCAAGGATACAAAAACAACTAACAACAGCATTTCAAGAGCAGAAACTCTACTCATTTTAGCTTACAAACCCCCACAAACAACCAGAAAAAACTAATCCAACACAAAGCTTTACCAAAGTTCAAGTTCATCACCAACATCAAAAAAACCTTTGTGAAAGCCTTCAACCAAATCAAACCAAGTGCAGCTGGAGCTTTGCTAAGGAGTTCTGTAAGTTTCTAAGGCTTTGTCTTGCATTTACAATTGTGTTTGCATAGCTATTTTGGTTCAAAACCATTTGATTCTAAAAAACCCCTTTTGAATTTCAAAGAAATCCCAAGGTTTTCAAAACATCAAAACTGGTTTGTCCAGCCTTTTTCACCCCAAAAACTCAAAGTTTTTCACCCACCTATAAGGTCCTGAGTGTGTTCAGAAGTTGTTTCTGAACAAAAGTTCAGAAACAGCTTCTGAACTCAAAATTTCGCATGCTTCGCAGTGCGAAGTCATGGTCGCAGTGCGACCATGACAGAACTCAGAATCTGAGTTTTTGTGTCAAAATGACCAATTTTTGAGGTTCTAGCCCCAGAGCTCAGAACCTAAGAGTTTTTAAACCCATGTCTTTCAAATCATAACAAGGATTTTGCATAATTTTGACAAAATCACAAGTTCGTATGACCATTTTGTGGATAACTTGTAAAACAAGTTATGTTCCCAAACTTTCAAAACCACATGAACAAACAAGCTATGTTCATCATTTCAATCTAAACTTGAACAATAAATATTGTTCATGATTTTCAAAACTCAAACATGAACATACGCCGAATACGTTCGCATTTTCGCAAAATGAGACGAACTTGTGCGTTTTCTAGCAAAATTGCTAAACCTTCCCATTTTGGGTTTTCAAACCAAATGTTTTGACAAACCTTGGGATTTCTAAAGGATTCAACCCAAAAACATGAATGAAAAAGGGATGGTGTGACGTATGTCTCTCCATCGCCCCGATTGTACGAATGCGTGACGTATGTCTCGTCGTTCGGACAATCGTCATTCCTTTTTTTCAAAATGTACAACCCTAACCAAACCAAACCTTGGCCCCTTGTGGTCAATCCAAACCTTTTGGTCCCCCGTGGCCATTAGACTCACCCCTCGACTCGTTTGAGTCACTCGGTCAATGTTCGACTCATCCGAGTCCATTGTACCTGTTCTTGATCTCAGTGGATCAATCGAACAATCGCCCGACTCTTCGGAGTCCACTCGGTCAATGATTGACTTGTATGAGTCCATTGCACCTCTCTTGGTCCCATAGTGACCAATCAACCCTTTACCCTAACGGACGTACCTTTTAACAATTCTAATGCGATTCACGAACAAACGCTTAATAAGTCTCCCAAAGCGCGAGCATTAAGCTACGTTTAAATCGCAAGAATTCGGTTAAAACATCGTCCATTTAAAATTAACCAACACATGTACGTTTTTCTACCAAAGAACTACGTACGCTTTGAATTCTCCGACTACCGGGAGATACGTAGGAGCAAGATCGACATCTTGTCAAGCGCAACAATAAAAACCTTTTTCTTTCTTTTCTTTCGTTTGTTTTTATCTCTTTTCCCCCCTTTTTATTATATTTTTGACATAAATGAACATGCGCGCAAAACTTTTAAAAACAATTCAAGCTTTAACCAAATAGAAGGTTCCCGTTGAGTACAACGGACGTGAGGGGTGCTAATACCTTCCCCTTGCGTAACCGACTCCCGAACCCGACAATGGTTGCGATGACCAATTCCTTATCCTCATCGTCAAAGGGTTTTATTATCGTTTCCCTTTAAACAAAAAAAAACTTAAGGGTTTATCAACGTTCCCTTTACACAAAAACTTTGGTGGCGGCTTCACAAAGGCCCTCCGAGCGTTTGCGAACGACCTCGGAGGATTTGCGTGTCTTTTTCCCAAGGAAAAAAACGAGGTGCGCACAGCTGGCGACTCCACTGGGGATTCTTTTCCCACTAGCAAGTCAAGCCTAACCTATTTGGCTTTTTAAGCCAATTGTTTTTATTTTCTTTGCGCGCCATGCTTTTATTTTATTTATCTATTTCATATCTATGCTTTATGTTTATAATTGCTTTATTTTGCTTTATATTCTTATCATATATATATCAAATGCGGGGGTTACTTGAGTGATGTTACTCCACATTGTTCGGGTTAATGCCGAACGTGTGAGGCTCTCTACCCGAGCTTGAGAAAAAACTAAGTTAGAATGGTGGTTGTGAGCGGAGGCCCGCGTTGACGTATGTCCGTGAGGTAGGATGCCCAACCCCGCTTAGAGGAGATTTTCACGTGGAATTAATTGAAGTCATGTCGACGTATGTCCATAGACAACCCTAATTCCATGTGAGATCTATGACTCTAGGGACCTCTCCTTAGGAAATATCATCTTTAGAGCCTACACGTGAGGATGGGGGGAAGTTCTGAACGTTCATATAACAAACCCCTGCATGTCATAACATTTGCATTCATAAAACTTTTTGCATAAACAAAAAAGAGGGGCATATTTTTGCATACTCATTGCATTCATACATTTACATGCATTTTCATGCATTTCAAAGAAAAACCCTCACATCATTCCCTCGCCAAAAAGTACCCGACCCGGTGTATCGTGGCGTTTCAGATGAGATCCGAGCAACCGGAAGGCCATCGAAATTCTCGAAATTATTTCTTTGTCCAAGTAATTTATCTTGTTTTTCAAAAAAAATCATCATTTTGCTCTTCCCAAGGCAAACGATTAATTTTATGGGACCCCCATATTTCAAATCATTTCTGTCATTAATAAATTTGCAGTTTATGTTCAAAGAGTTCGTTTTTCTTTCGTTCTCAAATAAATTTTCGTAAACCCTACAAAAAAAATCATCATAAATACACCACCAAAAATAACACTGCTATTATCCCTCATGACTTCAATCTTCAAATTAACCAAACGGAATATGATAATAAGGACGATTTTGAACCTCCTGAAGGATTGTCCAGACTTGGGGATCAAGAGGATAGGGTAATACAACCTCACCAAGAGAAGCCTCAAAAGAATGGCACTACAGTTTTCCCTTTGCCGAGGCACACTCTATAAGAGAAATCATAGTCTCACTCAGACGTGTGGATAAACATGAAGCAGTCATGCTCACCAAAGAAATCCATGAGGAGTCCTTCCAAACCCATGCCAAGACATATCACAAGTGCCAAATTAACGCCGACAAGGGGCACATACCACAAACACCTCTGAATGTCATGACATCACCCTAACCATTCTCTATGTGGGGCATAGACATGTTTGGAATAATTGAGCCAAAAGCTTCAAAAGGGCACCAGTTCATACTAGTTGCCATCGACTGTTTCACCAAATGGGTCGAAGCAGCTTCCTATGCAAACATGACCAAACAAGTGGTCGCCCAATTCATCAAAAAAAGAAACCATTTGCCGTTACGGCACTCCCCACAAATTCCCACAAAAAGCCAAGTCGTCATTGGCATTCCTCACATTCCCAAATAAACAAAGCCCAATTTTCATTGGCATCCCCAAACACAAAAAGCCAAGTCGTCATTGGCATTCCTCACATTTCCAACAAAAGCCCAATTTTCATGGGCACACACACATCCAACAAAAAAACCCGACCTTGCTCGGCATCCCATCAAAAAGCCCGACCTCGCTCGGCATCCCAAAAAAAACCATCATAAAAAGCCCGACCTCGCTCGGCATCCAAACACAAAAAGCCCAATTTCCGTTGGCATTCAAACACAAACAAGGTTCGACCAGCTGAACCTCATAAAAGAGAAACACCTCACAGCATTGTGGCATGGACAGCTCAACAAGAAAGTTCATCCTCAAGAATTTAGAGAAGGAGACTTAATGCTTGGAAAAAAGGTATTACCCACCCACAAAGATCCCCCTATCAATAAACTCCAGCGCAGTCAAAAAATATATTATGCCAAAAAGAAAAAAAAGCTCGCTAAATCAAAAACCCGAAAAGGGGCGGTTTAGGCAATAGAGAGCGTCCTAGTAGATCGAAAACCTGAAAAGGCGGTCTAGGCAAAAATTAAGGACATCAAAAAAGGAAATATACCCCAGTGGACTGAAAACTCGAAAGAGCGGTCCAGGTAAAAGTTAGGGGTTTCAAAAAAAAAAAAGAAGGCAAAAGACTGCGGCACGTGAGGTCCGGACAGAATTCAAGAGGGAAAGAATCAACCTCATTATCATCTTTCGAAAGCGAGTTATTTCAAAGTCATAGGGAAAGTAGCACGTGAAACCCAAGCAAATTTCCATTTCTCTTTTTGTTTCTTCTTTTCTCCCTATCTCAGTAATCACCTCTTATAGGAATTACATTTTCACGAATAGTTACCCATACAAGGGACTAAGTTTCGTTGAATCAAAATCATCTTTAAACCTTTTCATTGTTATGCGTCCTTACTTGCTCATAAAGTGTGTTTTTATTCATGATAAATAATGCATTGAAATATGGGAATAACATAAAAAAACAAAAAAATGTGTGTTTTTTTACTTGGACGCTAAATGTCGAAAGAATTTCGTTGGTCCCCGGTATTGCATCAGAGGACTCAAACCTTGAAGCTCTGCATCAGTCATTTTAAGACTCATGCTCTTCAGCAGAAATAAGTGCGTAGCTCACGGCGCGTAAAACGCAAAGATCCCGGGTGTCGGAAGAACAAATTTCCCCAAATAAAGCTCACCCCCTTACATCTTTTTTATCCACTAAGGCCGGATATCGATCATGCTTCCAGAATGATCCTTATATCCCCCGTGAGATCACCAAAATCAAAAAGCCCGACCTCGCTCGGCAACCAAAATCAAAAAGCCCGACCTCGCTCGGCAACCAAAATCAAAAAGCCCGACCTCGCTCGGCAAGCCAACCACAAAAGCCCGACCTCGCTCGGCAACCAATCAAAGCAAAGCCCAATATTCATTGGCACCAAAAACCAAAGCCCAATATTCATTGGCAAAACCAAAGCCCAATCAACATTGGCGCCTACCCACACAAAGCCCAATTTTCATTGGCACTCACCAACAAAACCAAAGCCCAATCATCATTGGCGCCTACTCACAAATTTCCAACCCAAACAATTTTCATTGGCATTCCCCAGGGGAGTCTCATCAAGCTCGAACTACACCGGTTTTGATCCCATTCGGGTATGTAGGCAAAGGACCTCGTCCTTCCAAACCGACCAACCAAAAACCAACAAAACAAAAAAAGAGAGAGCCCAATTGTCATTGGCACAACCACAACCAAGACCGACTTTGCTCGGCACCCAACCAACATCATTTTCATTTTCATTCATGCATGCATATTCAAATCATTCATACACATGCATTTCATTCCATAAATCATGCATCCTCAACAAGGATTCTCCAGTGAGTATCACATATTCACCAACATCCATCAAACATTCAACCAGTGGCACCTATTTAGGGTAAGACCACAGCTCGTTAGGAATCGACATTCAGTGAAAGTGCCTGAATAAGATTACCTAGCTTAGGTATCGACCTCTAGTGACAGTGCCTAGAGTAGACCACCTCCTAGCTTAGGTATCGACCTCTAGTGACAGTGCCTAGAGTAGATCACCTCCATCAACGTTCCACCTCTAGTGACAGTGCCTAGAGTAAATCACCATCCTTAGGTATCGACCTCTAGTGACAGTGCCTAGAGTAGATCACCTCCATCAATGTTCCACCTCTAGTGACAGTGCCTAGAGTGAATCACCATCCTTAGGTATCAACCTCTAGTGACAGTGCCTAGAGTAGATCACCTCCATCAATGTTCCACCTCTAGTGACAGTGCCTAGAGTAAATCACCATCCTTAGGTATCGACCTCTAGTGACAGTGCCTAGAGTAGATCACCTCCATCAACGTTCCACCTCTAGTGACAGTGCCTAGAGTAAATCACCATCCTTAGGTATCGACCTCTAGTGACAGTGCCTAGAGTAGATCACCTCCATCAACGTTCCACCTCTAGTGACAGTGCCTAGAGTAAATCACCATCCTTAGGTATCAACCTCTAGTGACAGTGCCTAGAGTAGATCACCTCCATCAATGTTCCACCTCTAGTGACAGTGCCTAGAGTAAATCACCATCCTTAGGTATCGACTTATAGTGACAGTGCCTAGAGTAGATCACCTCCATCAACGTTCCACCTCTAGTGACAGTGCCTAGAGTAAATCACCATCCTTAGGTATCGACCTCTAGTGACAGTGCCTAGAGTAGATCACCTCCATCAACGTTCCACCTCTAGTGACAGTGCCTAGAGTAAATCACCATCCTTAGGTATCGACCTCTAGTGACAGTGCCTAGAGTAGATCACCTCCATCAATGTTCCACCTCTAGTGACAGTGCCTAGAGTGAATCACCATCCTTAGGTATCGACCTCTAGTGACAGTGCCTAGAGTAGATCACCTCCATCAATGTTCCACCTCTAGTGACAGTGCCTAGAGTAAATCACCATCCTTAGGTATCAACCTCTAGTGACAGTGCCTAGAGTAGATCACCTCCATCAATGTTCCACCTCTAGTGACAGTGCCTAGAGTGAATCACCATCCTTAGGTATCGACCTCTAGTGACAGTGCCTAGAGTAGATCACCTCCATCAACGTTCCACCTCTAGTGACAGTGCCTAGAGTAAATCACCATCCTTAGGTATCGACCTCTAGTGACAGTGCCTAGAGTAGATCACCTCCATCAATGTTCCACCTCTAGTGACAGTGCCTAGAGTAAATCACCATCCTTAGGTATCGACCTCTAGTGACAGTGCCTAGAGTAGATCACCTCCCTCAACGTTCCACCTCTAGTGACAGTGCCTAGAGTAAATCACCATCCTTAGGTATCGACCTCTAGTGACAGTGCCTAGAGTAGATTACCTCCATCAATATTCCACCTCTAGTGACAGTGCCTAGAGTAAAGCTCCATCCTTAGGTATCGACCTCTAGTGACAGTGCCTAGAGTAGATCACCTCCATCAATGTTCCACCTCTAGTGACAGTGCCTAGAGTAAATCACCATCCTTAGGTATCGACCTCTAGTGACAGTGCCTAGAGTAGATCACCTCCATCAACGTTCCACCTCTAGTGACAGTGCCTAGAGTAAATCACCATCCTTAGGTATCGACCTCTAGTGGCAGTGCCTAGAGTAGATCACCTCCATCAATGTTCGACCTCTAGTGACAGTGCCTAGAGTAGATCGCCTCCATCAATGTTCGACCTCTAGTGACAGTGCCTAGAGAAGATCACCATCCTCAGGAATCGACCTCTAGTGACAGTGCCTAGATAAGATTACCTTCATCCCCCAGTGGATCTACCTCCAGTGTTAGCGGCTGGATACGATCAACCTTTTCCAACCATTGCATTTGCATTTCGCGAAGGACAAAATTCGGGTCCTTCTTTTTACTTAATTGATCTTCGCAAAGAGTTCATGAGATGCCCTCGGCACTCACGCACTCTATGCGAAGACACAATTAAGTAGGGGCAGCTGTAGTACCCTAATTTTGTCCTAAGCATTTTAAAACAAAAAAATCAAAAAAAATCAAAGAGGGGAAAAAGTCAAAAGTCAACAAAAGTCAACAGAAAAGTCAACATTTCAAAAATGCTGACTTCGCACTGCGAAGTCTGCGATTTTTCTGCAGATTTTTGGTTTCTTTGATTTAATTCCAGAATTTGTTGCATATCATTTCCATAATTATTTTAAGTAGCATTCATGGCTAATTGGGCCAAGCAAAACCAGAATTGAAGGACTTGCCATTAATGCCAAGGTTGGAAGCTTTTTCTTCCAACCTAGCATGTGACAAGCAAGTGGGCTTGCCCTTGGGCAGCTCTAGTCCCTCCCATGTGACCTGCTAACCACCACAAGGTTGCCAGCCACCTGCTTGAGGACTTTCCTCCTGCTTGCTTCCCCAAAAACCAGTCAAACCAGCTGGATTTTCTCACTTGAAAAGCCATGAGTGCCTACTCTGTTTTTGCAGCAGCTTTTCACCCCTCACACCAGCCATAAGTAGCCTTTTTCATCCCTCAATCTCTGCACATTACAGTGCACGTTTTCATTGACCAACCATTGAGATTGCAAGGATTGATCCCCAAGCATTAGCCAATTGCAATTCAGCTTTGTTCTTCATCATTACATTCTAGAATTGGTTGAATTTGTGGCTGAAATCAGGCTGAATCTTGCCCCTTGGTACAAGGCAAGGTTGCCTCTATCCATTAGCATTTAATGCAAAGGGATTCAGCTTGATCTTAGCCACAAACCAGCTGGATTTTAGGATTTTGTAATGATGAAAAAGATTTGGTTTTGGCCTATAAATAGAAGGCAATGCCCAAGGATACAAAAACAACTAACAACAGCATTTCAAGAGCAGAAACTCTACTCATTTTAGCTTACAAACCCCCACAAACAACCAAAAAAAACTAATCCAACACAAAGCTTTACCAAAGTTCAAGTTCATCACCAACATCAAAAAAACCTTTGTGAAAGCCTTCAACCAAATCAAACCAAGTGCAGCTGGAGCTTTGCTAAGGAGTTCTGTAAGTTTCTAAGGCTTTGTCTTGCATTTACAATTGTGTTTGCATAGCTATTTTGGTTCAAAACCATTTGATTCTAAAAAACCCCTTTTGAATTTCAAAGAAATCCCAAGGTTTTCAAAACATCAAAACTGGTTTGTCCAGCCTTTTTCACCCCAAAAACTCAAAGTTTTTCACCCACCTATAAGGTCCTGAGTGTGTTCAGAAGTTGTTTCTGAACAAAAGTTCAGAAACAGCTTCTGAACTCAAAATTTCGCATGCTTCGCAGTGCGAAGTCATGGTCGCAGTGCGACCATGACAGAACTCAGAATCTGAGTTTTTGTGTCAAAATGACCAATTTTTGAGGTTCTAGCCCCAGAGCTCAGAACCTAAGAGTTTTTAAACCCATGTCTTTCAAATCATAACAAGGATTTTGCATAATTTTGACAAAATCACAAGTTCGTATGACCATTTTGTGGATAACTTGTAAAACAAGTTATGTTCCCAAACTTTCAAAACCACATGAACAAACAAGCTATGTTCATCATTTCAATCTAAACTTGAACAATAAATATTGTTCATGATTTTCAAAACTCAAACATGAACATACGCCGAATACGTTCGCATTTTCGCAAAATGAGACGAACTTGTGCGTTTTCTAGCAAAATTGCTAAACCTTCCCATTTTGGGTTTTCAAACCAAATGTTTTGACAAACCTTGGGATTTCTAAAGGATTCAACCCAAAAACATGAATGAAAAAGGGATGGTGTGACGTATGTCTCTCCATCGCCCCGATTGTACGAATGCGTGACGTATGTCTCGTCGTTCGGACAATCGTCATTCCTTTTTTTCAAAATGTACAACCCTAACCAAACCAAACCTTGGCCCCTTGTGGTCAATCCAAACCTTTTGGTCCCCCGTGGCCATTAGACTCACCCCTCGACTCGTTTGAGTCACTCGGTCAATGTTCGACTCATCCGAGTCCATTGTACCTGTTCTTGATCTCAGTGGATCAATCGAACAATCGCCCGACTCTTCGGAGTCCACTCGGTCAATGATTGACTTGTATGAGTCCATTGCACCTCTCTTGGTCCCATAGCGACCAATCAACCCTTTACCCTAACGGACGTACCTTTTAACAATTCTAATGCGATTCACGAACAAACGCTTAATAAGTCTCCCAAAGCGCGAGCATACAAGCTACGTTTAAATCGCAAGAACTCGGTTAAAACATCGTCCATTTAAAATTAACCAACACATGTACGTTTTTCTACCAAAGAACTACGTACGCTTTGAATTCTCCGACTACCGGGAGATACGTAGGAGCAAGATCGACATCTTGTCAAGCGCAATAATAAAAACCTTTTTCTTTCTTTTCTTTCGTTTGTTTTTATCTCTTTTCCCCCCTTTTTATTATATTTTTGACATAAATGAACATGCGCGCAAAACTTTTAAAAACAATTCAAGCTTTAACCAAATAGAAGGTTCCCGTTGAGTACAACGGACGTGAGGGGTGCTAATACCTTCCCCTTGCGTAACCGACTCCCGAACCCGACAATGGTTGCGATGACCAATTCTTTATCCTCATCGTCAAAGGGTTTTATTATCGTTTCCCTTTAAACAAAAAAAAACTTAAGGGTTTATCAACGTTCCCTTTACACAAAAACTTTGGTGGCGGCTTCACAAAGGCCCTCCGAGCGTTTGCGAACGACCTCGGAGGATTTGCGCGTCTTTTTCCCAAGGAAAAAAACGAGGTGCGCACAGATTCGGCCCGTGATCGCTTCTCGGTTTGTTTTGGCGCCATCTACAAGAAAAGAAACAAAAATCAGTAAACAGCAGACATAATCACAAGTAATATGAGGTGAAACCAATTGAATTGGAAAGGAAACATGAAAAAAAAAGGGGTTCTGTTCTGTCATTTTCGCACTGCGAAGGTAGCGTCGCAGTGCGAAGTTGAACGTGCAATTCTGGGTTGCCCAGAATAAGGGTCGCAGTGCGAAGTTGAACTTTGCTCTGCGACCATGGCAGAATAATGCAAAATTCCCCAGATTCTGACCTAAACCCCTGGGTTTCAGCTTCATTCTAAAATGCAATGCGTGTAGATAAATGATCAGAATTATGACTGGGTACAACAACCTCTTAACAGAACTCTTTTCTTCCAATTTTTACAAATGGGTAAACTAAATTTTACAAAATCCACTTGAAAACTGGAAGAAAAAGGTTTGTTTCAATTACCCACAATGCATGCCTACATTGAATTGCAATTTAGCACAGCAACTTAGAAGTAAAAAGAAACCTAACATAAACTTAACCCTAAAAATTGAAATTTCAAAAATAAACCCTAAACCACATGTTTATCCTACCATGAATCAGAAAAAAGAGAAGAGAAGAATGAGGAAATTCGTACCTTGCTGTTTGCACAAATGGAAGATTTAAACTCGAATTTACTAAAAAGGAAAGATTTATGAAAAAAATGAAATGGGTATGTTGTAGGGTTGTTTTTGAAGAGTTTTATGGAAAGAAATGAAGAGTTTTTAGTTTTAGAGGTTTAATAAAAAAGAATAACGGTTGGATAAGAGAGAGAGGGAAATGGGTGGTTGGGGAGAGTAATGGAGGGTTAGTAAATTTTGAAAACTGAGCTGACAGAATTTGCATACTTCGCACTGCGAAGTACTTTTGCTCTGCGAACCTCAGAGTTAACTTCGCAGTGCGAAGATACTTTTGCTCTGCGAAGTCATCAGATTCTGAAATTTTCAAAATTGCTACCTTTCAACAAATTGGTCATTTACTATCCCCAACTATGATTATATATAAAAAAAAAGTAATAAACAAAGATTAATGATTGCCCCTTCTATAAAGCGAAACGGTATGCAAAAAATTATGAATGCAAATGGGTAATATGCAAAGGTACGGTATATGGAGGTTTGAAACTTCCCCCCATCCACACATGTAGGCTCTAGAGATGAGATTTTCTAAAAAGGTCCCTAGAGTCATGGATCCCACATGGAATTAAGGTCGTCGTTTGCGAACTTCGCAAGACTTCAATACATTCCAAGTGAAAATCTCCTCTAGGCGGGGTTTGGCATCCTACCTCACGGACATACGTCAACGCGGGCTTCCGCTCACAACCACCATTCTAACTTAGTTTTTTCTCAAGCTCGGGTAGAGAGCCTCACACGTCCGGCATTAACCCGAACAATGTGGAGTAACATCGCTCAAGTAGCAAACCCCACAATTGATATATAAGGATATGAAGCAAAATGAAATATAAATATAGAGTAAAATAATAAAAACAAATAATGATAATAAGATGCAAAAGCGCAAGCAAAGCAAAAACATTTTAGCCTAAAAGTCGACTAAGATAGGCTTGACTCGTCATACACAAAAACAAAGTGTTTTATGCATCTCCCCAGTGAAGTCGCCATTTTTGTCGCGTCGAATTTCGGATATCAAGCTATTGAGAAGCGTTGAATCACTGATTTTAAATCACGACTGAAATTTTAATTTTTCGGGGAGAAAAGGAAAAAAGTACGAAATTACCTTAAATAAGAGATTTTAGGTTCGAGAGTCGATTATGCAAGGGGAAGGTATTAGCACCCCTCACATCCGTTGTACTCAACGGGAACCTCTTAGTCGACTTAGGCTTAAATGTTTTCAAAGTTTTGCTTGCGTGCTTGCATATATAAAAGGGAAAAAGAAAATATGATAAAAAGGGAAAAAAGAAAGTTTTTTATTAATGGGCTTGACAAGATGTGAATCCTGCTCCTACGTATCTCCCGGTAGACGGAGAATTCAAAGCGTACGAAGTTCTTTGGGTAGAAAAAATTTGTATGTTGGTTCGTTTTAATTAAAAGATTTAATCGCACCCGAGCGAAAAAAGGGTTTTGCTTCAAAAATACAAAACAACGTGGTCTACTATCGTTATGTTGATA
The DNA here is from genome assembly GCA_018208015.1 of Medicago ruthenica. Taxonomy (NCBI): domain Eukaryota; kingdom Viridiplantae; phylum Streptophyta; class Magnoliopsida; order Fabales; family Fabaceae; genus Medicago; species Medicago ruthenica. The sequence goes on along the minus strand of WNNG01000500.1, from coordinate 147,557 downwards.
GGTTAATAAAGACCGATGAAAAGAGCCTCTTACCTACTACCGTTATGAGGGTAGCTTAAAAAAGGTAAGAAGGGTTTGATAAAAAAGAAGGATTCACACTCGGGCGTGAAAAAAAGTTTGAAAACGCATGAAGGCGTAAAACAGTTTGAATGATAAAAAAGACGGACGCACATTAAGGCGATGGTATTCGCACAAGGCGTAAAGGTTTAAATGAAAAAAACGGACGCACATTAAGGCGATGGTATTCGCACAAGGCGTAAAGGTTTAAATGAAAAAGACGGACGCACATTAAGGCGATGGTATTCGCACAAGGCGTAAAGGTTTAAATGAAAAAAGACGGACGCACATTAAGGCGATGGTATTCGCACAAGGCGTAAAGGTTTAAAAACGCGCAAAGGCGCGAAAAGGTTCGAATTGACCACGAGGGCCAAGAAAAGGTTAAAATGGCCACGGGGGACCAAAGAAAGGTGGGATTGGTCACGAAGGACCAATAAAAGGTTAAACGCGTTGGACGCGTATGAAAAGTGGAATGACGATTGCCCGAACGACGAGACATACGTCACGCATTCGTGCAACCGGGGTTTGGAGAGACATACGTCAAACCATTCCTTTTTCATTCAAGCTCTTGCTTCGTTGAAACTCAAAGGAATCTCAAGGGACAAAACACTTGGTTAGAAACTTAAAGGAGAGTTGTTAAAAAAGGAATCACGAACAAATTTGTGTTCGAGTTTATTGAAGAACATGGCTTGTTGCTTAAGTTATTGGAACTCAAGAACAAGTGTTTGTTCAAGTTTGAAAGATGAACAATCATGAAAATATGCATAAGTTCGAAAAATGCACAAGTTCAGCTCAATTTTGAGTTTGGTTTTAAAAAAGTGAGCAAATTCGGCTCAAGTTCGTGTTTTGATTGAAAATCATGAACAACGTTGTTGTTCAGGTTTGGTTTTGAAGGAAAAGAACTTAGCTTATTTGCTCAAGCTTGATTTTGAAAATTCGAGAACATAACTTGTTTTGCAAGTTACTCAAAATTAATAGCACAAACTTGTGAAATTTCCAAAGGCATGCAAAATTCTTGATATGGTTTGAATAAAAATGAGTTTTAACCCTCTTAGGTTCTGAATCAATGGTTAGAACCTCAAAAATTTGGCCTTTGGAAGCCTGATTCATGTTCTGAGTTTTACAGCTTTCGTAGAGCAACCACAACTTGGCTCTGCGAGGTCAGGTTCTGTCATGGTCGCACTGCGACCATGACTTTGCTCTGCGAAGTATGCGAAAAATTGAACTCAGAAGCTGCTTCTGAACAGAAGTTCAGAAGCTGCTCCTGAGCAAGCTTCAGAACCTAAAGGGGGTTAAAAAGCTCTGCAAATTTGGAAGGAAAGGAGCACAACAACTCAGTTTCAATGCTTTGTAACTTTGAGATACCTCTTGAGTTTCAAAAGGGGTTTTTTGCACAAAATGAAATTAAATAAAACAAATGATGCAAACAGTCAATCAAAATGAAAGATAAAGACTTTAGGATACTTACAGAACTCCTAGCAATGCCTTGTGCAAGAGATAGGAAGTGGCTTGGTTGATTGATTTTGCAAAGCTTTGAGGTTGGAGATTATGGATGATAATGACACTAGTGCTTCAAATGTTTTGCTATGAGTGTAAAATTTGTGTATTGAACTCTCTATTCTCTCTCAAAAATGCTGTAATTTTTAGCTCTTGAAGGTTTTCAATTGTGTATGAATGGTTATGCATTGCATTCCTTTTTATAGGCCAAGAATGAAATCTATGCAATGATGAAAAAATCCCTAGAATCCAGCTGATCTTTGAGCTAAAACCAGGCTATCTGGAGAGGGGACACTGCCTTGTAATCTTGGTCAAGGGATTGGCCAAATCCAACCATTAATGCAGCTGATCTTTGAATGCAATGATGATGAAAAATCTGAAAACAGGGCAGCTTGCAATTGGGTTATTCTTGGGATTAATCCTTGCAATCTTGAGAGGTCAAACAATGAAAACGTGCACTGCCATGTACAGAGATTGGGGGAAGCCAAAAGGGAGCATGTGGGCTGGTGTGAGGAAGGAAAAAAACAGCTGAAAATAGGGCAGCACAAACAGCTTTTTGGCAAGTGAAACCATCTATGTTTGACTGGTTTTGGTGGAGAAAGGAGGAAGAAAAGGGATCAAGCAGCTGGCTGGCAAGCTCAGGGTTAATGACAGGTCAATTGGGAGGGACAAGAGCTGACCAAGGGCAGCCAATTTGCTTGGGCACATGCTAGGTTGGAAGAAAATCCTTCTTACCTCAACCTTTAATGTCACACATTTGATTCTTGCTTTGCTCCATTTAATTAGCCACAATTGGCAATAACAATGATAATAATAATGATAGATAATAATAACAATAACTAAAATGAAAACAAAAGCAAGATAAATCACAGAAATAAAAATCTGCAGAAAATTCGCAGAGTTCGCAGTGCGAAGGTAGGGTCGCAGTGCGAACTCCCTTTTTTTTTTTTTTTTGTATTTTCTTTAAAATAAAACAAAATAAAAATGAATAATGATAATGGTAATGGTAATAATGAAAGTGATAATAGAAAAAATGGTAATGATAATAATAATAAAGATAATAATGAAATGATGAAAAAGTTAATAATATTAGTAATTAAAAATAATGATAATAAATAATAATAATAATAATAAAACATTGATAAAAAGGATAATAATAATAAATATTAAAACAAAAGCAATGGTATTAATAAGGATAAAGATAATATTAATAATAATGATAGTAATGATGATGGTGATACATATTAATAAATAAAAATCTAAAAATGAAGATAAAATAATAAAAGGTAAATAAATAAGAAAAGATTTGAAAATTATAATGAAATGATGAATAATAATATGATAATGAACAAAGAAAAATATGAGTCAAAAAATGGGGTATGACAGGCTTCAAGCCCTAAATGGTGAGATTGATTAACTATTCAGAGTGTTGAAATTTTGTATCCCAACAAGCATTAGGCTCGAAGAGGTGGGGTGCTTGTCTATGGTCTGTGAAGGTGTTAGCCTGTGTTTTTCGACAAAGGATATTAAATACAGTCACTAAGGTTTGATTGGACACGTGGAAAAAGGATGGAAATTTTAGTCTAAAAGATTTCTGAAGTTGCACATGTTCGCTCGACAGAATGGAAGTATTAGAGTTGGTCGAAACACATATCGACAACGCGAAGGTTGGTTATGTTTCGAAGAGTTTCTTTGACAAACTGTCAAAGTTCGCAGCTGTCGAAAGAGCAAGATTTGAATTTCAAATAGGTTGTTTTTCTCTGTTATTAGTCGTTATTGTGCGCTCTCTAAAAAAAAACGCTCGAGCGTAAAAGACGCTCGGAAAGACTGCGGAGTCGCCACCAAAGTTTATTTTTTAAAAGGGAAACGTTGATAAAACCCTTGGCGATGTGGAAAGGATGGTCATCGCAACCATTAACGGGTTCGGGAGTCGATTATGCAAGGGGAAGGTATTAGCACCCCTCACATCCGTTGTACTCAACGGGAACCTCCTAGTTAGTTAAGGCTAAAAGTGTTTTAAAGGTTTGCTTGCTATGTTTTAATATATAAAGGGGAAAAAGAAAAGGGAGAAAAAAGATATTTTTTATTAATGTGCTTGACAAAAATGGGATCTTGCTCCTACGTATCTCCTGGTGCGATGGAGAATTCAAAGCTACGTAGTTCTTTGGTAGAACAACGTTTGTTTGTTGGTTGATTTTAAAGAACGATGTTTTTGATCGTATTCTTGCGGTTAAATGTAGCATGTATGCTCGCGCGTGGGAGGCTTAAGCGTTTGTTTGTATCGCGTTAGAATTGATAAAACATGTTCGTTTGAATTGACCACGGAGGGCCAAAAAAGGTTTGAATTGACCACGGGGGGCCAAAAATTGGTTTACTTGACCACGGGGGGCCAAAAATTAGTTTTGGTGTGTTGGATTTGTTTTATGTTTTGTATTTTTGAAAATAGAATGACGATTGTCCGAACAACGAGACATACGTCAAACCACTCCTTTTTCATTCAAGTTTATTGTTGAAACTTAAAATGCAATTTTTTGTGAAGTTTGAAAAGAATGACGATTGTCCAAACAACGAAACATACGTCAAGTGTTTGTTCAATCGGGGAATGGAAAGACATACGTCAAACCACTCCTTTTTCATTCAAGTTTATTGTTGAAACTTAAAATGCAATTTTTGGTGAAGTTTGAAAAGAATGACGATTGTCCAAACAACGAAACATACGTCAAGTGTTTGTTCAATCGGGGAATGGAAAGACATACGTCAAACCACTCCTTTTTCATTCAAGTTTATTGTTGAAACTTAAAATGCAATTTTTGGTGAAGTTTGAAAAGAATGACGATTGTCCAAACAACGAAACATACGTCAAGTGTTTGTTCAATCGGGGAATGGAAAGACATACGTCAAACCACTCCTTTTTCATTCAAGTTTGTTATTGAAACTTATGAGCAAATTTGTTACTCAAATTTGTTGTTGAAACTTATGAACAAGTTTTTTGTTCAAGTTTGTTATTGAAACTTAAGAAATTCCAAATAAGAGCCAAAACACTTGGTATATTTTGAAAAAAAAATGAGTTTTAACCCTTTCAAAACAAGTTCAAAAAAGACAAGTTCTGAACCTTAAAAATGCCCAGGAGCTGCTTCTGAACCTTAAAAAATGCCCAGAAGATGCTTCTAAACCTTAAAAATGCCCAGAAGCTGCTTCAGAAGCTGAACTTCAGAAGCACTATTCAGACTCTGAAGTTCAGAAGCACTGTTCAGATGCACTGTTCAGATGTTGACTTTTGTTGACCATCAGACGCACTGTTCAGACGTTGACTTTTGTTGACCATCAGACGCACTGTTCAGACGTTGACTTTTGTTGACCCTCAGACTCTGAACTTCAGAAGCACTGTTCAGACTCTGAACTTCAGAAGCATTGTTCAGACTCTGAAGTTCAGAAGCACTGTTCAGACTCTAAAGTTCAGAAGCACTGTTCAGAAGCTTCTGAATTCTGATTTTCAGAACCTCAAAGGGTGAAAAACTTTCGAATTCAGTAATAAAAACAAGAAAACCACTTCTGTTTTGATGTTTTGTAAACTTTGAGATTTATTTGGAGTTTCAAAAGATGTTTTTTAGTTCAAAATGAGTTAAAAAACACTAAGAATGCAGAAAAAAGATGATGAATCTAACAGGAACAGCAGAACAAATGCAGACAGAAATGCAAATGAAAGATAGGAGGTTTAAAACAACTTACAACTTTCTAGCCAAGGCTTTAGTTGCAAGAAACTGAAAAGGGCTTTGGATGATTGCTGTTTTGCAAAGCTGGAAGTGATGGAAATGATGAATGACAATAACAAATGGTGTTTCACTATTATCCTTCACTCTGGGTATGATGTTTATGGAGATTTAATGACTGTTTTGATTGCTTGGTTTGTTTATGATTGTTTGCAAAGAAAGAAACAGAAAACAAAGCTTCTGGCTTTCAAAGGTTGTTGGGAATTTTGGCTATTCCTTCTGGTTCTGAATTGCTCTAAATTTCTCTAAAACAAACTGCTGAATTGCTCTAAGATCAGATTTGAATTCTGTTAAACAAACTGTGTAAAAACTGTGTGTTTTTCTTTTGAATTGTGTTTAACTAAACTGTGTAAAGACTGCTTAAATTGTTCTTGAGATTGTGTGAAAATTCTCTCTGAATTGCATAAAACTAACTGTCTAAAATCCTTCTGCATTGGTTTCCTTATATAGGCCAAACTGTCATCATTTGAAATCATGAAAAATCCCTTAACAGCAGGGCTGTTTTGTGTGCTATGACCAAGACTTTGGCTGGCATTTAATGCAAAAGGAAGGAAGTGACCTTGCCTTGTGATCATGGTGAAGACTTTGGGTTAATTCAGAACAATTGGGGGTTGAGTTTGACAGGAATTGCTGGGAAAATGGGAAAACAGAGTGCAGGTTGCAACTTGGGGTGCTTTTTTGGATTGATCTTTGAAGATTTGAGAAGACAAACATGAAAAGTAGTGTGCTGTTTGTGCAGAGCTTGGGAGAAACAATGGAAAAGGATGCTGTACACAGAGGAAGGAAGAAATGCTGGAACAGGGGCAGCAGTTTCAGAACCAGGGCAATCAGTTTTGCAGCAATCCTTGACTGGTTTTGACAAAGAAGAGAGGGAAGAAAATGGCAATGACTTGCTGGAAAGCCAGGGTCAGAAGCAGAGAAAATGGGAGAGAAGAAGTGCTGCCCCTGGGCAGCCAACTTGCTTCTGAATGCATGTGCCTGGCACGTGCTGGCTCTTCTCTTTTTTCTTCTTTCCTTCTTTTTTTTTTTTTTGCTTTCTTTTTGAAAATAAACTTAAATAATAATAAAAGTAATAATAATAATAAAAGAAATAATAATAATAAAATTAATAATAAAAATAAAATAAAAAGGAGGATAAATAAATAATAATAAAACTTATTATTATTATTTATTATTTATTAAAAAGGAAAAGAAAAGTTGACTTTTCTTTGTTGTGTTGACTTTGACTTTCTCTTTTTCTGTTGACTCTTTTTTTGAAAAAAAGGCTTGGACAAAATTTGGGTACAACAGTTATTAGCAGTTAGAAGTGTGGATAGGATTGTACAGTTATTTCCTTTAGTATAAATAAGAGTTTTCCATGAGGAAAACGGGGTCACAAAATCACTTACATAACATTCTACATACTCGAAGTATCCAAGTTACAGCGAGAAATTAGTTACGAATCATGTATGATCCTTGTGAACAACCTTTATTTTGAATCAATGCAATTTGTTTTACTCTAAGTTAATTTCTGCAATTTACTTTCATACTGTAATTCCTTTTCAACAAGTTCAAGCAATCGAACTTGGAGATATTTTGTTTTCCTTTTACATTTGAAACATACAAAAATACTCCCTCCGTTCCAAAATATAAGCAAAAATTGGTCAACAAAAGTTAATGTATTTAGTTCAAAATTTGTACCAAATACATCAACTTAAGTTGACTCATTTTTGCTTATATTTTGGGATGGAGTAGTACATAAGAACATGCAAAGATACTCAAATAAACTTGACACACATTGGCCTGAGATTACTGGTTGATCTCGCAAGTAATAAATCTACAACCATCGGTTGTTTGCCAAAAACCAAGGGAAGCAAATTGGCACGCCCATTGGGACTCTGTGTGTTTAAGAATAATATTGTTGGAGTTTTCTTTTTGCGTTCTATTCTTTTTAAATAAACTCTTGTGATCTTACTTTGTATGCGATTGAGAGGAGACAAGTGTCTTCTTGAAATAATGCGTCCAAGTTCAACATCCGCTTCCTCGTCTAGCACTCAAGCCGGTGCACAAATTTCACAAGAAATACCCGCAAGTAGCCAAACCCAATCGAATGTGACTGGTGTTACAGCCTCTATGCCGTCGTCTACATCGATACCAACATCGACTGGTCCTGCAGTTACTGAGGCCGCCATTCCATTGACGCAAGCGAGTCCACCGGTCTCTAGACCGTTTGGTACAACAGGTGGATAGGAATACTTTGGCGGGGACCTTTGGTGCCTCGATTCCACAGTTTTCACTGGCAACGACAATGAGGGATCCGCCTTATGGCATGCCGACAACATTAATGGCAGGCCTTGGGACGAATGCGTCTATATTCGTAGATAACACAAATACCATATTGTCACCAGTTCATGAGTCTGCAATGAGTATCCCTAGTCGAAACGCCCCTTTGGCGCTGACTAATACGTCTGTGGCGTCGATTAGACAACAAATGGACGAAAGTAATCATGATATAGTAAACATGTTAACCCAACAGATCGGAACGGTATTTAACCCGATGATCCAGGCTACTAACCAAAGTTACCAAATGTTGGCTGCTCAAATGGAGAAAATTGCCAATTTCTTTAACCCAGTTCAACCACTGAATCCTGGACCGCTTCGAATTGGCGGAAGAGCAGACAATGTGGTAAATCAGGGGCCACAACTGTAAAGCCCCAATCCCCGAGAACATAAATATAAAGATAAATCACGCATTTATCCTACATTGGAACTTTACTAATTCAACATACGTCTCATATCAAATATTTATGATAAAAACTTCATCAATTAAATCACATCACAACAGAATAAAACATAATTAACATCAAAGCAATTGTCATAACATATAAATTAACATATCATCTCAACAAGGTTCGATCCAAAGATCTCATAGTATAACATAAATAAACCCCTAGTCCTAATCAGAGCTCCTAAGCTAGACTCCACAGCAGATAAACTCGAGTAGGCAAACACCATACTCGACATGTTTACGAATAAGCTATTCCTCAACCTACAAGTCTACATCCATGAGGGGTTCACACAAGGATCAGGCGACAATAAAGCCACTGGAGGGTAAGATATATGCTCAACATAAGAGAATAATAAACGCATGTATGTCAGGCAAGCCACATCAACAATTATCACATATACATTTAAATAAGCAAGCATGGTTACATAACTCAACATTTATATCATATTCATATTCAATTATAATCTCAATCACAATCTCCAATCATATATCAAACACTCAAGATTCATTAAGTATCAACAATTAATTTACAATTTAATCACAATCACAAGAATTTATCAATTAAGTATTTACCACACAAAATGCACAAGTTCACGCCAAACACGACTCCTATGAATGTAATGCACCTAACACGACTCTATATGTTTTACAGTACCACCACCAATGAACTCCTCGAGATCTAAAACCCCGCAATGAATTCACCATACAATCGTCAATGAAATCCCCGAGATCTAAAACCATGCAATGAAATCATTATACCACCACACCGGACTGACTTATGAATGCATGGACCCACAAAGAGACTCGACAATGCTCACCAAACATACTCATCATTTGTTATACAATTCACTCTGTCATATAACATATCATCACCAAATTATCACCTAACGCATTATCAAATCACTAAGGCCACACATCAAGTCAAGAATTAAACATCATCATCATTTACTCAAACATCGTCACTTAACACATAACATGTATCATTATCACACATCATTCAATATCATCAATAGCATCATCAATATCATCATCAATATCATCATCAATATCATCATAAGTATCATCATCAATAGCATCATCGATAGCATTATCAATATCATGTGTAAACGGCAACACATCACAACCATCACAACATCAAGTGTTTACAATCTTCAACATTCTCATAATTCAACTTTCATGATTTAATCACACAAACTACATCAAACATCATTAAAGATCGCAACTTCATAATTACCTACTCATTTATTAACTCTAAATGATTCCTTAGACTCGTTGTTAATTTTAAGGATGTTTCAAGATTCATTGAAAAAGTATGCAGAAGTTTCACGAAAAATGTGTCATGACCTATGTGTTGTATTTTGATCATAACTCAAGTTTTAGAAATCTAATTGAAGTCCAACCAACGGTAATTGAAATCTAACATCCATATCTACAACTTTCATGTTTACACCAAAACAGAGTTTAAAACAGAAACTAATGAAAAAAAGGACATAACAGCAAAAACTGTTGCTGTCAGTGGTCGCTACGGCTACGGGAATCACTCGAAACTCGCCCAAAAATCCCATTTTAGATTCCCATCAACACAAAATCAATTTACAGATATTAACCATGATCAATACACTCAAATTGAACAATGGTTACACAACAAAACATCAATTGATATGGATTTCACTAGATTTTCGGTTAATTTTCAAATTTCGTCTCAAAAACCCATTTTTTTTCCCAAAACAACTTAAAATCCCAAACAGATTTGTACAACAACAATTCCAACTTTCTAATCACATAAACATGTTCATAAGCACTTAATTAACAACATAAATCAACTTAAAATCAATTATGTCAATAATTCATTCAAATTCACCAATTTAAGCAATTTTCACATAAACAACAACAACCCTAATTCCAACTTAACTTAAATGACATAACTTCATAATTCCCTAACCCAAACACATAATCATACTCATAATCAATTCAATTAAACATAAACATCATCAAATATCATGTTTCTCATTAAAATTCATCAAATTCACCAAATTTCTCAAAGTTCACAAATAACAAAATCAAACATGAGTTTTGACGAAGTAAAAGTATGAAATCAACAACTTAACACATATTCAATTCAGTCATCAACAAAGAGCACGAAAATCAACATAATTAATCATAATTCATAAAATTAAGCTATAATCTAAAAGCTCCCAAACACGCAATTGCTTCTTAAAACCATATGTTAATCATAATCTCCCCTCTTACCTTAGTTTCCTCGCTATTCTTGCTATTCTTAGTGCAATCCTGTAATATCCCGCTTAGAGGTAATTGTATCAGTGTTAGAAAGTAATAGATAAGCATGGCAATTTTGTAATATTAAGCAATGGCAATATGGTAAATTTTGGATAGGAGGGAGATTATTTAAAATAGGGAACAAGATATTTTCCCACACCATTCTCTTCTTCCCCTCACTCTCTCAAAATCGGTCCCTCTCCCTCACCCTCTCTAATCACACGCCCTCATCTCACCATGCCAACATCCATCCAAACTTCATCCAAACTTTTGGTGAGAAAGCCCTTGCAAGCAAGCTTGTATTGGAAGTGAGAGCAAAAGAAAGAAAAGAAGAAACAAGGAAGAATTAAGAGAAGAGTAGATTGGAGCTAGGACTTGGAGTTTAGAAGCTAGCAAGCACCAATTGAAGTCTAAGGTGAGCTCTCTAGGGTTTTAGAACCCACTATGAGTAAGTTTAAGTGTTTCTAGTATTATGATCAAAGTTATGAATTTTAGTACCCTAATTCTATGTTGTGAGTAATTCTCGATCATTACATGTTGTAAACTGTTAATATGCAATAGAATTTGTCCCTTAAAGCTGTATGATGGTTGGGCATGATTGGATAAACCAAAATGGTGGAAATCCTGTTTTAAACTTGCCCTATGCTGTCCAACTGCAGGTAAAACCGTGTCACGATTTTACAACCGTGTCACGATTTTATAGGCAGAACATACCACGTTTTCTGGGTAGAAAATCGTGTCACGATTACCAAATCGTGTCACGATTTCACAGTAGGCAGGGCTATGTTGTTTTTCATCAATTCTTGCACCGTTCTGGCTATCCAATACTGCTTCAGACTCGAGGAACAACATGTAATGATTAAGGGTCGCTAACAAGCATTATAAGACTTATCCTTAGAGAATGTATAATTGTATAGTATGAGGAATAGGTTCATATGTTAAGTATTGGGAGAATGTTCTCCCTAAGTGATGCATTTCATGCACAAAGTATAGTAGAGGAAAGAAACACTTACAAGAGCATAAGACGAGAATCGATAAGAATGATTCTATGTTCTAAGTTTAGGACCTTTCATAGGTTAAGTACTCATGAATGATTACCTAAGGAATGCATTAAATATGCATAGCTCATAGCAAATTATTAGACGTACTTTCAAGTACATGAGTCAAGAACTAATGAGAATAAGAATTATTAATTAAGAATGCATCAGATATGCACAAGAATATGAAACATATTAGTTATACATATGAGCTTAGAGCTTAAGCTAAGAACTTAATGATAAAGAATATGATAACGTGTTCATCAGACTCCGGATTATGCCGGATGGGATTTCTCCGAAAGGGCTATCCACACGTAAGATATAAGAATATGTTAAACGTGTCCAGTAGGCTCCGGGGTACGCTGGATGGGACTTCTCCGAGAGGATTGTCCACACGTGTCCAACAGGCTCCGGGATGCGCCGGATGGGACTTCTCTGAGAGGGTTGTCTACATGCAAAGTTAAGTTGTGTTCAGCAGACTCCGGGATTCGCCGGATGGGACTTCATCGAGAGAGTTGTCCACACAACGATAAGAGGAGTCCGGTGTTAGCCTGATATGATAGGAATTTTCACCGGTATGATGGGAGATGTACTTCGGGGTTACTCCACCCGGATGCACTCCGTAAAATGAACCAAGATAATGAATGTTTGTTCAACGCTAACTTCTAACCTTATGTTATGGAAGATGATTATGAATACGAATATGAATATGTATACGTACAATGTGCTAAGAGTTAAGACAAAGTAGTCTTTAGACATCAGCAAGTGATCATAGACTCCCCCCTCGATCACTAAGCATAAGATTATGTACATGAAAAGTATAAGATAAGATGAAGACATGTAGCGATCCTAGGTTTCCCCTTGATCGCGAAATATGTAGAGAATGATGGCGATCATAGGTATCCCCAAGATCGCTAAGAGTAGGCACGGCGACCCTAGTTTTCCCCCGTGGTTGCCAACAGTAGGTTGGGCTGGAGCTCACTGAGACATTATGTCTCATCCCAATCCTTCTGGTGCAAGTTTTACAGGTTAGCAAGAGATATTCAGAGGAAGTTCTTCAGGAAGACGCTGGATGGAGTGCAGAGGCTCGTCATGGACAAGCTCAGGAGGTTGACAGATTATCTATGTTTATGAGAGTGTAATTGTAAATGATATTTGGATATTTGTATAAACGAGCTATTTGTACTCATTTTGTAGTTTTGTATATATATTATTATTGAAAATTTTAATGTATCCGGTATCAGATTAATACACATACTAAATATTCTAGATAATTTAGTATGGGTGTTACAATTGGTATCAGAGCAGGTCGATTCAGACCGTGCCTTGGGTCATTAAAGTTTCAATAAAAGTAGTGGGACCATTGGGTTCCGGATGTTGTTCTAAATGTCACATCTAGTTGAGCCTGATCAACTCAATCTAGTTTATGACAGTTAGGATAAATGTCTGAGAGCTGAATGTGACCAAGGAGGAACGAAGTGTATGAAGGGCGAAGATTAAGGTGACAAATTTTAAGACGGAATTGGCGAAGAAGTATTCGTGCCAAATGGTGGCCATCAAACTGTAAAGTGATGAAGCCTGATAGTGGCAAGGTCTCAGAGACATAAGGGATATTTAACAGTGAGGTGAAGCACCTCAACCCAGTTGGAAGCGTCGTTGGACGATGCCTCATCTGCGAAAGAAATAAGGATTAAGGAATCATGGAATGCTCTAAGGAATGACGTGGAACCTTGACGGGAACCGCAGTTTGAGAAGTTAAAGTGAAGTGTGGACTAAGTAACGATTCTAAGTATAGAATTAAGGAATTGCAGTACTACACTTAAGGACTCAAAATGAGATTATGAATTAAATGAATTGTTTGGGCAGATGAAACTAACCCCTCAAGTGTGGTCATTGAGTATGAATCGCAAGTAAGTTTAACCCTATCGGATCAGCCTCGTCTCCTGAACTAGATTTGTGAAATAAGAAGAGAAGATGGTAGGCAACCTAAGAACTAAGATGGATAATGAGTAATAAGTTATTGGAATTTAGTGAACTGATGGACGAACAAGTCGGATTTCTTTGATCGGAAATTTTAGCCGAGAAATTACATTGAGACTTTGTTATACGGAGGATCGTCTTAAATACGAAAGGTTAAGATTGTGGTTAATGTTAATGAGTTTTAAGTTTTCAACTAATGAGTTCCTCCCACAGTTATACTAGAAGCTGAAAGAGATCACCTCGTGTTGATAAGTTCCGAGGGCGGTAATAAGGTACAGATTTCGAACTGTTCAACTATATGCAGAATTACTCAGATGTTAAGAATCGAGATTTGAATTGTGAATCCAGTACCAAGTTACTGGAGGAATCCAATAGATAATGATAAGTGCAGGGGTTTAAGATCGATTAATCGGGTGCACGAAGAGACGTAACCTATGTTTGGGCGTTCAAGAGGACCAATAAGAGTTTAAATCTTATTCAGGATAGATTGTTCCGTAGGAACTTGAAGGGGTACCTTAAGGGATATGATAGAGCTAAGGAGACCGAAGTTGTCTCGGAAAAGATTATGGATATGAAATCATTACAGATAAGGATAGAACGAATAGTAACAAGACTCAAATGAAAGATGTGAACCTACAGAAGCCATAAGTTGTTTGTAGAAGTTGCCACAAAAGAATGTGCATGAATTTAAGTTGCCTCAGATATACTTCCAGTCGGGTTTCTGCAATGTTTAATGATTATACATGAAGAGCTGACCAATGAATGGTTACAGAATTCGGGATATGGAAAGTAAGTATATGGTCTATGTACGAAAGGAAACGCGAAGTCAGGAGATGACCAATCCGTAATTTAAGCGGATGGTCTAAATCACAAGAGAAATGATAATGTCAGATGGTTTTGTTACAGTAGTTACAAAGTGACATAGTAAAAGGAAATGGTCAGTGAAATTTGATATGGTATTAGTGGTGTATTGCTCCAATTCTAACCCGAGTTGTTAAGAATCAGAGTGGCGCAGCGGAGTAGTCATCCAAGAATGAAATAATGAATGATGCTAAGCTGAAGCTTAGAGAATGAGAGGATGTTAAGAGCTCAATTCTTATTATATGGAATAACAGTAAGTATAGACGACTTGAACTTATCACAAGTTCTAGTAGGAATTTTTGGAAGTTAAGTTGAAGAATACTTCAAACCTCGAAGACTTAAGACAAGGAATATCGAAATAGTTTAAGAGTATGTGGTAAGATATAAAAAGGATGTGATTCTAACACATTAAGTCTGGAATCCATGGAAGTTATCGCTAAGCGGTAGTTTAGCTATTCTAACTCGGTAACATGAAGAATACTTGAAGGGTAAGTTTAGTTTAAGGAGAATTAAGCATGAGACAACATCAATTCAAATTGCATTTGCAAGATGAAATTTATGAATTTGAGGCCTCAATCAGAAACGATAATACAGTGACATGTAAGTTTATTCCACATTGTAACCATAATTTATGTTATAGGTTGTTGTACACTTAAGAAATAAACACGAGTAACATTGGCGGGGCAAACCTGGCAACCCAGTTAAAAGGCAAATCCCGGATGTTACAAAATGAGTTAAGAGAAAGAACAGATTCCCAATTGATGAGGAAGTACCTCAAGTATATTAAGATCAAGAATGGTGTCCCATTAGTCGGACAAAAAATGATACGACGTGCAGTGTACCCATTAGTATTGTACACGTGCTCGGTTATGTATGTAATTATATGCTACGAAATGTACCATGTGATGATATGTGAGATAATTTACACCACTCACCACTTGGACTGAATCCCTATGAGTTTTGGATTTATTACTATAGAAAATATTTATGCTACGACAAGAAAACGAGAACAAGTAGTGACAAGAACGATGGGAGATTGGCAAACTCCCGGTATGAAGTATGATCCCTAAGTTATTAAGATACGCGTTGACGCCGTAGACTAACTGTAGTAGAGTATGAGTAACCTGCAAGAATTTCGCAAATCTTTAAGAATTTCATAGTGAGGGTAATGATTACGATTGTGACAAGTGGCACATCATGATGTCAAGAAGAAAGGAGCATGTGCTAGAGATGGAACTCTTGCTTGTACTTAGAATATTAAATGGAATTGGAATAATCCTTGCATTACATGTGCGTACCCAATATTCTATATGGAAATGTATGGCATGGATCTATAAGTAAGATGTATGTCGTCGTGTGAGACGAAAGGTAAAGATAACGATTCATTGGTACTAGTTGTAGTACAATAGACCTCTCGAAGAGAGGAGAATAATTGAGGAGATGAGATCGACCCAATGTCGTCAGAATAAGAATACGTGACTATGAAGGGGTTTATAAGATTCAGTACCAATGTTAAGACTTAATGACTTCAAATCGAATTTGTAAGAAGTGCATGAGCAAAAGGTATAGTCAGGAGAGTCGGGTAGATTGGTTCAGATAACCACATCCCACTACGTAAGGGTTATGTATGTGCATCAAGCCTCTCAGTTAAAGAAAAGATGGCTGAGTACTTTCGACTTATAGAGTTGGAGAACCATGAGATCTCGATAAGTAAGTTGAGTAGAGAATTGGCTAGATTTAATGAGAATTCTAAATTTCGAGGACAAAATTTCTTTAAGGGGGGTAGATTGTAATATCCCGCTTAGAGGTAATTGTATCAGTGTTAGAAAGTAATAGAGAAGCATGGCAATTTTGTAATATTAAGCAATGGCAATATGGTAAATTTTGGATAGGAGGGAGATTATTTAAAATAGGGAACAAGATATTTTCCCACACCATTCTCTTCTTCCCCTCACTCTCTCAAAATTGGTCCCTCTCCCTCACCCTCTCTAATCACACGCCCTCATCTCACCATGCCAACATCCATCCAAACTTCATCCAAACTTTTGGTGAGAAAGCCCTTGCAAGCAAGCTTGTATTGGAAGTGAGAGCAAAAGAAAGAAAAGAAGAAACAAGGAAGAATTAAGAGAAGAGTAGATTGGAGCTAGGACTTGGAGTTTAGAAGCTAGCAAGCACCAATTGAAGTCTAAGGTGAGCTCTCTAGGGTTTTAGAACCCACTATGAGTAAGTTTAAGTGTTTCTAGTATTATGATCAAAGTTATGAATTTTAGTACCCTAATTCTATGTTGTGAGTAATTCTCGATCATTACATGTTGTAAACTGTTAATATGCAATAGAATTTGTCCCTTAAAGCTGTATGATAGTTGGGCATGATTGGATAAACCAAAATGGTGGAAATCCTGTTTTAAACTTGCCCTATGCTGTCCAACTGCAGGTAAAATCGTGTCACGATTTTACAACCGTGTCACGATTTTACAACCGTGTCACGATTTTATAGGCAGAACATACCACGTTTTCTGGGTAGAAAATCGTGTCACGATTACCAAATCGTGTCACGATTTCACAGTAGGCAGGGCTATGTTGTTTTTCATCAATTCTTGCACCGTTCTGGCTATCCAATACTGCTTCAGACTCGAGGAACAACATGTAATGATTAAGGGTCGCTAACAAGCATTATAAGACCTATCCTTAGAGAATGTATAATTGTATAGTATGAGGAATAGGTTCATATGTTAAGTATTGGGAGAATGTTCTCCCTAAGTGATGCATTTCATGCACAAAGTATAGTAGAGGAAAGAAACACTTACAAGAGCATAAGACGAGAATCGATAAGAATGATTCTATGTTCTAAGTTTAGGACCTTTCATAGGTTAAGTACTCATGAATGATTACCTAAGGAATGCATTAAATATGCATAGCTCATAGCAAATTATTAGACGTACTTTCAAGTACATGAGTCAAGAACTAATGAGAATAAGAATGATTAATTAAGAATGCATCAGATATGCACAAGAATATGAAACGTATTAGTTATACATATGAGCTTAGAGCTTAAGCTAAGAACTTAATGATAAAGAATATGATAACGTGTTCATCAGACTCCGAATTATGCCGGATGGGATTTCTCCGAAAGGGCTATCCACACGTAAGATATAAGAATATGTTAAACGTGTCCAGTAGGCTCCGGGGTACGCCGGATGGGACTTCTCCGAGAGGATTGTCCACACGTATGTTAAAAGATTAAGCATGTCCAGCAGGCTCCGGGATGCGCCGGATGGGACTTCTCCGAGAGGGTTGTCTACATGCAAAGTTAAGTTGTGTTCAGCAGACTCCGGGATTCGCCGGATGGGACTTCATCGAGAGAGTTGTCCACACAACGATAAGAGGAGTCTGGTGCTAGCCTGATATGATAGGAATTTTCACCGGTATGATGGGAGATGTACTTCGGGGTTACTCCACCCGGATGCACTCCGTAAAATGAACCAAGATAATGAATGTTTGTTCAACGCTAACTTCTAACCTTATGTTATGGAAGATGATTATGAATACAAATATGAATATGTATACGTACAATGTGCTAAGAGTTAAGACAAAGTAGTCTTTAGACATCAGCAAGTGATCATAGACTCCCCTCTCGATCACTAAGCATAAGATTATGTACATGAAAAGTATAAGATAAGATGAAGACATGTAGCGATCCTAGGTTTCCCCTTGATCGCGAAATATGTAGAGAATGATGGCGATCGTAGGTATCCCCAAGATCGCTAAGAGTAGGCATAGCGACCCTAGTTTTTCCCCGTGGTTGCCAACAGTAGGTTGGGCTGGAGCTCACTGAGAAATTATGTCTCATCCCAATCCTTCTGGTGCAGGTCTTACAGGTTAGCAAGAGATATTCAGAGGAAGTTCTTCAGGAAGACGCTGGATGGAGTGCAGAGGCTCGTCATGGACAAGCTCAGGAGGTTGACAGATTATCTATGTTTATGAGAGTGTAATTGTAAATGATATTTGGATATTTGTATAAACGAGCTATTTGTACTCATTCAGTAGTTTTGTATATATATTATTATTGAAAATTTTAATGTATCCGGTATCAAATACACATACTAAATATTCTAGATAATTTAGTATGGGTGTTACAAATCCTCTCATCCCCCTTTGATTCTCTAGCTTTCCTCTTTTCCAAGCCTCTTCTCTCTATCTCTCTCTCTTGCCTCTCAAAAGTTTTGTGAATAATGAATAACTTAATTCACTCACCACTAACTAGTGTATTTATAATAGATTTCTAGGGTTTGTTACGATTTCAAATATATCTTTTAAAACATTTAAAATAAAATAAGGTTTGTTACCATTTCAAATATATCTTTTAAAATAAAGTTTGTTACCTTCTAAAATAAAATAAGGTTTGTTACGATTAACTCACAATATTTTTCTCTACACTTTTACTTCACTTAAACCCCCTTATTACTTACACACCACTATTTTCAAATATCCAAATTCTAAACTTCTAACATATTTCAAATTTGCCACTACCTCTCAAATTACCAAAATACCCTCTATCCCCTAAAAGAATTTTTGCCCTCAAAAATTACCTGAAGGAAACAACTCTGGATACAACTCCTTCATCTTAGTCTATAACTCCCAAGTTATGCTCTCCCCCGTAGGACCTCCCCAAATCACCTTTACCAAAACGATCTCTTTTTCACGCAACTGCTTAACCTCTCGTCCCTCGATATTCAACGGCATAGTCTCAACGGTCAAATTCTCTCTTACTTCCAAATCATCCACTTGGATCACATGCGACGGATCATACACATACTTCCGCAACTAAGACACATGAAACACATGTTGGAACAAAATGTATGAACAAGTCCCTTTTGAGTTTTGATGATAACAAAGTGTTAAAAAGAAAATTGGATATGCTAATACTTGTTCTAAGTGTGCAGGACCATACATTCAAATTATGTATCTAATAGTGGTTCTGAAGGATCAAGTTAAGAGCAAAGGAAAATATTGAAGCTTGGGTATCAAGTCAGAATCTGAAGTTTGGAGTCTGAAGACTGGAGTCTGAAGATTGGAGTCTGAAGTTCAGAGTCTGAAGACTGGAGTCTAAAGTCTGAAGTCTGAAGGAAACTCAGAAGTCAACTGCTGTCACTGTCAAAAGTACATAGTACGACCACGACCTCTGGAACAACCTCAGAGTCAGAACGATCTCTACAACTTTGTCTCCTTGGACAAAACATCCAATCCATTTTAAGGAAAGGATTCAAACGTTATTCTTCATGGTACGCAATCCATATCAAGGAAGATATCAATGTTAGATCAAGCTTCAATTCAAACGACTCTATTGATGATCTGGCACCTTCTCAATGTTTCTCTATCCCTCTATAAAAGGACTGAAGACTTGAAGAAGACAGATACAAGACTCTACAATTTTGAAAATGCCAATACTCTGTCAAATTCACTACGTATCAATAACTTAGAAATTCTTTCAAACTTTCTCATCTTATAATTTCTTAAGGATAGAGTCTGAAAACTGTGTTGTATTCTGTGAACACCACTGATAGTATATCAAGTGTTCAACTCAAGCATATTTATTTGTAACTCTGTTTGATTAGAAGTTTCTTGCTTTTGTGCTTGAGAAATTAGAAGTCTCCTGCTTTTGTGCTTGAGCAATCAGAAGTCTCTTGCTTGTGTGCTTGAGCAATTAGAAGTCTCTTACTGTGTGTTTGAGCATTTGGAAGTCTCTTGCTTGTGTGCTTGAGCATTTGTAACTATTTGGATTATAGTGAAAAATCTCTTGTAAGTAACAAGGGGACTGGACTACTTCCGGGTTGTGGAAGGAACCATGATAATTGCTTGTGTCTCTCTCTCTCTCTCTCTCTCTCTCTCTCTCTCTCATTTACTTTATATCCGCTGCATTTTAACTCTGAAGTTAGCTTCAGACTTTGATCCCAATCAGAAGCTGAACTAACTCAAGTTTTTTAGAAAGAAAAAGTCAACACAATTCAACCCCCCTTCTTGTGTTTTTCTCACCTTCAGTTGGTATCAGAGCTCCAGTTCTAATATTCAATCACCTAACAGTGAGTTAGTCAAGATCCTGAGAAAAACATGTCTTCTGGTGAATCCACATCTAGAAGTGGTGGCGCTGCTGTATCATTTGATTATGGTACAGATGACAAGCAATCACACTCACACCATAGACCTCCTATGTTTACTGGTGACCCTGAAAAATTTTCATGGTGGAAAAGCAAGATGTATAGTCATATCATTAGAATAGATGATAGCCTTTTGGATATCATTGAAGATGGTATACCTATACCAGTTGATGAAGAAGGAGTTGCAATAAACAGGAAGAATCTTATTGATGCTGAGAGAAAGGTTTACAGAAAGCATCACAGAGTAAGAGGTATCATTGTGGACTCTCTGCCTCACAATGAATACTTGAAGCTGAGTGATAAAGCTACTGCAAAGGCCATCTTCACATCCTTATGCTCTAACAATGAAGGAAACAAGAAAGTTAGAGAATCTAAGGCTAACCTTCTGGTTCAACAGTATGAGTTGTTCAAGATAAATGAGGATGAAAACATTGAGACTATGTTCTCAAGGTTTCAGACTCTGGTATCTGGACTTCAGATTCTGAAAAAGAGTTACTCAACTGCTGACCATGTGAACAAGATCCTCAAAAGTCTACCATCTAAATGGAGACCTAAAGTAACTGCCATTGAGGAAGCTAAAGACCTAAATACTCTCAGTATTGAAGATCTTATCAGCTCTCTCAAAGTGAATGAACTAGGACTCAATGAAGATGAACCTGTTAGAAAGTCCAAGTCTTTAACACTTAAATCTAAAGGAAAGTTATCAAAAGCTCTAAAAGCTATAGAATCTGATGAAGAATCTCCTGAGGGAAGTTCTAAAGAAGATTCAGAAGCTGAGGAGCTGGCAATGCTTTCTAAAAGGTTTCAGTACTTGATGAAAAGACAAAAGAAGTCTTCTAACAGGAGCAGTAACTTCAAAGGATCTGGTTCCAAGAAGGAAGATCAGAAGGGTTACTTCAACTGCAAAAGATTGGTCATTTCATAGCTGACTATCCTGAGCTACAGAAGGACAAATCAAAGGAGAAATCCAAGAAAAGTCTTATGGAAACATGGGATGATCTCCATAATGAATCTGAATCTGAGAAGGATGATGAAGAAGAAGCTAACCTAGATCTTGTGACAACATCATCTTCTGATACTGAGTCAGGTTCGGACTCTACGGATGAAGATGAGGTAGATTCTGAACTTACTCATTCTGAGCTTGTTGATACAGTTAAGGATCTTATGAACCATCTCAGAAGCAAGTTAATTCAAATAAAATCTTTGAAAAAGAAATATAACTTGTTGTCTGATGAAAATCTCCAACTTCACAATCATATCAATGAGATTGATGAAGAAGTTAGAGAACTCAGAGAAATGGCTCATAAGAAACCTGATGAAGTTCCAAGTGAGCAAGAAATTGCACTTCAGGAGTTCATCCTAACTGGAATCAACAGAAGTAAGGTTGCATCTATGATTTACAATATTAACAGAAACAGGGGAAAAGGTATTGGTTTCAAAAATGATCCATTTAATCATTCAAAAGAAACAAACCTACCATCCTGTTCTGGAGATATTATGAAAGGCACTGAGGTGTGTTTTGTATCTGCATCTAACATTTCTGAGAAACTGAATTTATCAGAAATTGAGATTGCTGAAATTGAAGTTCTGAACAACTCAGAAACTAAAACTTCTGAACCTAAGAAAAAGATGAAGGAAAAATCTAAAACCTTGCCAAAATCTAAGCCAAAAGGATCTAAGTCTAAGATTACGAGGAAAACAGACTCTAAATCTGAAAAGGTTCAGAGTCTGAAGAGATCAGAAACTAAGACAAGCAAGTCTCAGACTCTGAAAAATTCAGACTCACTTTTTCAAAAGACTGTGTTTGCAAAACCTTCAAAAGATAAGAAACCACTGTATGCAAAACCTTTTAAATCTCAGAATGTCAGACAAAAGGTACAAAAGAAGCCATATCCTTTCAAAACTAACCAAAGAGGACCCATAAAGATATGGGTACCTAAGTCTGAAATCATTTCTGTTGCAGATATGCTTAAAAGCCAAAGAAAAGGAGAAGTCATGGTACCTGGACAATGGTTGCTCACGTCACATGACAGGAGAAAAGTCTATGTTCCAAACCCTGACCATGAAAGAGGGAGGAACTGTGGGATTTGGAGGAAACCAAAAAGGCAAGATCATTGTTACTGGTAAGATAGGTAAATCTTCCATTTCCATTAATAATGTTTGGTTGGTAGATGGACTCAGACATAACCTACTTAGCATAAGTCAATTTTGTGACAGTGGTTATGATGTCTTGTTTGATAAGAACACTTGCACTGTAATCAATAATAAAGATAAAATTGTTGTGTTCAAGGGAAAGAGAAAGAACAATGTGTATAAGATTGATTTTTCAGAACTGGTTGATCAGAAGGTAGTTTGTCTTCTGTCAGTGAGTGATGAGAAATGGGTATGGCACAAAAGGTTGGGACATGCTAACTGGAGACTCATCTCTAAGCTTAGCAAGTTACAACTGGTCAGAGGCTTACCAGACATTGACTATGACTCAGATGCTCTTTGGACCACGCTAGAAAGGAAAAATTATTAAAAGTTCTTTCAAATCCAAAAACATTGTTTCTACCTCCAGACCTTTAGAACTGCTTCACATTGACTTATTTGGTCCTGTTGGCACAACATCAATCAATGGGAAGAAGTATGGATTGGTAATTTTTAATGATTACAGTAGGTGGACTTGGGTTAAATTCCTCAGAACCAAGAATGAAACATATGATGTGTTCAACAATTTCTGCAAGTAAGTACAAACTGAAAATGAATTGAAAATTTTAAAAGTTAGAAGTGATCATGGTGGTGAATTTGAGAATGAACCTTTTGAAACTTTTTGTGAAGAACATGGAGTCCTCCATGAGTTCTCTAAGGTCATAATTTAATGGATGAAGTTATGGTTATAAATGAAGTTGAGGATTTGGTAAAAAATGTCGGGGATCAGGTGTTTCGTTCGTAAGCTGGATTTTAAAAAAGGCCTATGATTCGATAGTTGTGGTTTTCTTGAGTATATGCTTAAGAGATTTGGCTTCAATGGAAAGTGAATTGGTTGGATGAGAACGTGTTTTTTTTTGTGGTAATATGTCAATTTTGGTTAATGGAAGCCACTTAGAAGAAATTAGTTCTAAAATAGTCTAAAGCAAGGCGATTGATGAGAAATGTGGTTGCCCGAAATCTTTTCCAAGGCTTTGGTGTGGGAAATGGCCAATTTGTAATCTCCCATCGCCAATGACGTAGTCGAAAGCGGAGGCTAGCAAGCACTAAACCTAACCTAGTTTGAAAATAAACAAGTTTGTAAGCGACAAACTTGTGAAAATATGATTCTGGAATCCACCAGAAATTGAGAAAACTTTCATAAATATTATTGAATGAATAAAAGTTGTCTCTCAGGCTACAACTGTTAAGCTTAAATAGGGAAATAACAAAACCCTAATGGACCGAAAATCCAAATAGAAAACAAAACAGAAAATAATAAAAGTAGGCTGAAATATTAAAATCCGGTTTTGGGCAGATTACTATATACCCATTGGGGTATATATTATACCCGGAGTGGTATAAAAGTTAGTTAGGTAACATCCCATGTATGTTGACTCCTGCAATGAACAAGAGTCCACCCTCCTGGATCCCATTTAGTGAAAGGCAAAGAAGTTATGGATACCAACTATGAAACACAAGTAACCCAATAAGTGTGAGGCATTAAATATTCCAACCTTGTTATATGACTAACAGTTAATGCCAATTGTGTGAGAGATGCATTCTGACTCGGACCCATTTGTTGGTTTTTATACAAACAAATCCCATAATCAAACAAACTTTTCTTGCCATTCAACAGACGAGGCCAGCTAGAATTTAGGGTATACTTGTAACACCCATACTAACGTTAACTAGTATATTAGCATGTGCGTTAATCTGATATCGGATACATTAAAATTTACAATAATTAAAATACACAAACCACTGAATGAGTACATTTTGCTCGTTTACATAAATGTCCAAATATCATACATTACATGTTCATATACAAATATAAAATCTGTCTACCTCCTGAGCTTGCCTTGACGAGCATCTGCACTCCATCCAGCGTCTTCCTGAAGACCTTCATCTGAATACCACTTGGCAACCTGAAAACCTGCACCAGAAGGATAGGGATGAGACATAATGTCTCAGTGAGCTCCTACCCTACCTACTGTTGGCAACCACAGGGAACCTAGGGTCGCCGTGCCTACCTCGGCAATCTTGGGGATACCTATGATCGCCAAGTCTTTCTCTACATAATTCGCGATCAAGGGAAAACCTAGGATCGCTTCATGTCTGTATCTTTCTTATACTTGTCATTACATAATCTTATGCATTTCATACTCTATTCTTATCTTAGTCTTATACGTAGTGATCTTGGGGACATCCTATGATCACATCGCGTTCACTAGGAACTAATCTTCATGTCTCGTATTACATATAAAATATACATATTCATTTCATATTCGTATTCATCTTTTCATATCATAAAGTTAGAAGTTAGCGTTGAACAAACAATTATTATCTTGGTTCATTTTACGGAGTGCATCCGGGTGGAGTAACCCCGAAGTACATCTCCCATCATACCGGTGAAATTCCTATCATATCAGGCTAACACCGGACTCCTCTTATCTTTGTGTAGGCAACCCTCTCGGTGAAGCCCCATCCGGCATAATCCGGAGCCTGCTGGACACATCTTGCATGTAGACAACCCTCTCGGAGAAGTCCCATCCGGCGAATCCCGGAGCCTGATGGACATGCTTAAATCTTTTAACATACGTGTGGACAATCCTCTCGGAAGAGTCCCATCCGGCGAAACCCGGAGTCTGATGAACACGTTTAACATCGTCTTATAAATTACGTGTGGATAGCCCTTTCGGAGAAATCCCATCCGGCGTATCCCGGAGTCTGATGAACACGTTATCATATTCTTTATCTTTGAATTCTTAACTTAAGTTCATAAACATATTTATTACGTTTCATAATCTTGTGCATATCTAATGCCTACTTGACTATTCATTCTTAAAACTTAACCTATAAATAGGCTCTTAACTTTGATCATTGAATCACTCTTAATCTCATTAATCCTTAACCTTGGCACTTAAAGGTACGTCTAACACTTATCATACGCTTTGCATACTTAATGCGTCTCTTAGGGGAAACTAATCCCCAATACATAACCTATGAGGGGTCCTTAATTTAGACGTTTATTCTCATCTTGAGTACTTGTGAGTACTTACTTTACTTTACTATAGTTGGCACAATAATACATTCTTAGGGAGAACCAACTCCCAATACATACTTATGAAATCATAGTCTTAAGGTTATCGTTCCCGTAAGCCTTAGCTTGATTAGGAATGAACCCAAAACTAGTTCCTTTACTCCTCAATATAACTTAGAAGTTGAGTAATCATCCTCCAATGTAGTACCCTTTATCCATCCTACCTAAAATCCATACCTATCATCAATAAAAATGAGTTTGTGTGTCTGTGAAATCGGTGGCCGATTTGCAAAAATCGGGGCCCGATTTTTGCCGTAAGTTCCATGGGAAATAAGCTTTGAAATCGGTGGCCGAACCCTCCAAATCGGTGGCCGATTTAGTCATTTGCAGGATTCAAATTTCTACTTCTTAGGCTATTCCAAACACTCCCAAGCTTCATAACAACATATGGAATACATTTCTAAAGCATAATTGGTAGATAATAACATGATTAATCAAGGATTACAAGAAAAGGAACTAGATACTAGAATTACAATCTTACTCAAGAATGCTATAAGCATCAAAACTTATTCAAGTGGGTTCTAATAACCCTAGGGAGCTCACCTCAACCATTGCTAGCTTCCTTTTCCAAGCTTCCCTTGCTTCCTTCTCCAACCTTAACCTTGGTCTTTCTTTCCTTCTTGTTCCATCCTCTTGTTCTAATTTCACCAACCAAGCTTTCTTGCAAGGTTTCTACCAAGTATTTCTTTAAGAGATGTTGAATTGATGGAGAGGGAGATGAGGGAGAGGAGGGCGTGTGACATGAGAGGAAAGAGGGAGAGGATATGATTTTGGAAGTGTGTAGAAGAATGGAGAAAAGATGGTAAGAATATCTTACCTCTTATTTCAAATAATCTTTCCCTTTCCAAATATTTACCACAAAGCCATTACCACTTATTTACTAAATTGCCAAGCTTGTTTCATAAGTTTCTGACACTGTTAACCATCACATTTAAGCGGAATATTACTCTTGTCATATAAATAACCCATTAACTGACAATTTACCAAATTGTCCTTTGCTCAAAACATCTCCGATACATCGTCTCAATATTAATAATTATTCGAGTCTTGGGCGGGATGTTACAATACTCATAGACCAAGAGCATGTTATTATCATTGTTATAACAACGCCAAAACCTGCTAATATTCTCTTCAAGTTTAATATCCTTGATGTCACAACTAGTTTCCAATTCTTGAAGCCCATCCTTGATTGTGAAATCACTACAAGAAAATCTGATCTTTGCGACAGTTAAAATGAGGCTTTCCGACGGTTCTAACTGTCGCAATAGGATATCTGCGATAGTTCCTCAACCGACGATGAAATGCGTGTCGCTAAAGCATTTTGCGACGGTTCCTCAAACCGTCGTAGCAGGTATCGCGACATTTTCTTAACTGTCGCGAAGTGCATTTTAAACTATTTTTGAATGGGTCTTTTTAGGCTAGTAGCGACGGTTTAAACCGTCGCAAATGCAAAATTTGGATAATTTTTTATAATTTTGTGTTTTTAACATTTTTCTTTAAAACAATTTTCACAACTGATTAAATAACAATTAATCTTAAATTAAAATAAAAACTATAAATCAATAAAACACTTAAAATGCAAGAATATATAAATATAAACGACTAAGTTTTATTCATATAAACGATTCAAAAGTTACAATGTTGATCCATACATTGAACTTAATTAAAACTATAAATAAAGTTTCGAAAGTTGTCTAGCTAATTTAGAATTGGTTTTACAAAGGTGCGTGAAAGTGAACCTAGTACTTAATTGGGAAAAATGCCATTTCATGGTTCAAGAAGGACTAGTATTAGGGCACATAGTATCCAATAGAGGAATAGAGGTTGACAAAGCTAAAATAGAGGTAATTGAAAACCTTCAACCTCCAAAAACAATTAGAGAAATACGAAGTTTTCTAGGACACGCTGGTTTTTATCGGCGATTCATAAAAGATTTCTCTAAAATAACTAAGCCTCTAACCGGTCTTTTAATGAAGGACGCTGAATTCATCTTTGATGATAAATGTATGGAAGCATTCCAGCTCCTTAAGCAAGCCTTGATTTCCGCACCTATAATGCAACCTCCTGATTGGAATGAACCCTTTGAAATTATGTGTGACGCCAGCGATTACGCTGTAGGAGCCGTTCTGGGTCAAAGAAAAGACAAAAAGCTACATGCTATTTACTATGCGAGTAGAACCTTAGACGCGGCACAACTAAATTATGCCACAACAGAAAAAGAACTCTTAGCTGTAGTCTTTGCAATCGACAAATTCCGCTCCTATTTGGTAGGAGCCAAAATCATTATTTACACCGATCACGCAGCAATCCGATATCTCCTAAGTAAAAAGGATGCAAAACCAAGACTTCTGAGATGGATACTGCTACTACAAGAGTTCGATCTTGAAATTAAAGATAAGAAGGGAATAGAAAATACAGTGGCAGATCATCTATCTAGACTTGATGATATCAAGGAAGAGGGAATCCCAATTAACGATGATTTTCCCTGTGATAGATTAATTGCCCAATTCGACCTTTCTCCTAACGAAGATGAAGTCAGCTATGAATACACCGAAACCGCGCTAGCACAAACCACAGTTCCGTGGTACGCTGATTTCGCCAATTACTTAGCCGCTGGAGTATTACCACCTGATCTAACCTATCAAAAGAAGAAGAAGTTCTTTCATGACGTTAAACAATATTATTGGGATGAGCCTCTTTTATTTAAAAGAGGCGCTGATGGCATTTTCCGTCGATGCATCCCAGAAGAAGAAATTGAGAGTGTTCTTAAGCACTGCCACGCTTCACCTTATGGCGGACATGCAAGCACGTCCAAGACTGCCTATAAAATCCTCCAAGCGGGACTCTACTGGCCCAACATTTTTAAAGATGCTCATGCTTTTATTGCAAAGTGTGACCAATGCCAGCGAACCGGGAATATTTCCAAACGAAATGAAATGCCACTTAATAACATTTTAGAAGTCGAAATCTTCGACGTTTGGGGAGTAGATTTTATGGGACCCTTTCCATCCTCCATGGGTAATAAATTTATACTCGTAGCAGTAGATTATGTGTCAAAATGGATAGAGGCTATAGCCTCTCCTACAAATGATACACGAGTAGTAATTAAATTATTCAAGAAAACCATCTTCCCTAGGTTTGGAGTCCCCAGGTTAGTCATAAGTGATGGCGGGTCTCACTTCATGTCAAAACAATTTGAGAAGTTATTAAATAAATATGGAGTGAAACACCGAATTGCAACACCTTACCACCCACAAACAAGCGGCCAAGTTGAAGTCTCTAATAGAGAAATCAAATCAATCCTAGAAAAAACTGTTTCCATCTCTAGAAAAGATTGGGCCGCCAAGCTTGATGACGCTCTCTGAGCTTATAGAACAGCCTACAAGACGCCCATAGGAACTACCCCATTCAAACTCGTATACGGAAAGTCATGCCACTTGCCGGTAGAATTAGAACATAAAGCTTATTGGGCAGTTAGAGCCCTTAATATGGATTATCAAGCTTCTGGTAATAAAAGAATATTGGAACTACATGAATTAGAAGAACTAAGGTTAGACGCCTACGAAAATGCTAAGATATACAAAGAACGAACTAAAAAATGGCATGATAGGCACATACTTAGGAGAGAATTCAGAGTGGGAGAACTCGTACTGCTTTTTAACTCTAGGTTAAGGTTATTTCCTGGAAAACTCCGATCGCGATGGTCGGGACCTTTTGAAGTCACTAGAGTTTTCCAAAGCGGCGCTGTAGAAATAAAAAGTAAATCACATCAAACATTTATTGTTAATGGGCAGCGTCTAAAACTTTACTATTTCCCAAACAATGATAATTATTATTCTAGTCTTAAACTAGATGATCTCCCTCCTACGAACTAGAATATTTATTATGTCGAGCTTCCGACGTTAAATGAAGCACTGCATGGGAGGTAACCCATGATTTCCTCATTTTTGTTTTTGTTTTTTTGTTTTCTATATATTATTCTTTATATTTGAATTATATGAGAGTGGGAATTATAATTATTATTTTGGTCAGCACTAACCTATGAGATTGCTTCTGAAATAACAGATTTAGATTTAAAATTTCGAACAAGCCCCCACGCACATTTCTGAAAATGTAGCCGCTGGTGGGGGCGGCACTTTTGTTCCACCTGCACATGCCACAGATTTTTCTAATCTTTTTGCAGGAAGTTCTTCCTCCTCGCGACAAAGTACCATCGATGATGTACTCGATGAGATGCGCGCCCAGCATGCTCTAAATAAAGAACGCGATCGAAGACAACAGGAAATGATGGAACAAATGCATTCATTGCAAGCCCAGCAAACTCAACTTCTCCAAAATCAACAACAGATGCAGGGCTATTTCAACCAATGGGAGACTGAAAATGCACGACGTGATCAGCAGCTCGACCGTGTCATCTATGGCATGAGTGAATTGAGACTGCAGTTTGATAATTTTCAAAGACACCAGCAGCCTCCCGGTGATAATAATTAATTCAGGTTTTGCGTTCCTTTTCCTTCTTTTAAGTCGCAACATTGAGGACAATGTTGGATTTAAGTTTAGGGGAGGACTTTATTGCTTTTATTTAGCTTAATTTTATTTCAGTTTATATTTGCAAATAAATTTTTCAGTTATTTTTAATTTCTCCAAAATCTTGAGCCATAACAAAATTTTTTTTTTTTTTTTTTGAGAAACAAAACTTTTAATGTTCCAAAGTCACTGACTTAATTAAGACTAAATTTCCTTGTTAGTATATTTTCATACTGGCTATATCATTTTAACACCTTAAATTTCTTAATTATGTAGATCAATTTGGGACATTTGCCAGAAATCCCGAGCTTAAATTTCTTGACACTTTACTAATCCTTGAGTAAACCCATAGGTAGTCGGCACCATCTACGATCACTATCTAAGTAGTATAGTTGATGAATATAAGTGAATGACTTCGAACCAATATATATATATATATAATAAAGGTAGTATAAATCTGAAAAGGGAATACGCATTCTAAGTCAGGTGACCCTCACCCGGTCATTTAACCCAACTGCGAAATACCTCTAAGATATAAAACTATCCTGTGCTAAAAAGGCAATAAATAATATGAAAAAGAATCGGGTCATAATCACTAACAAACTCACTACCATGTGTGTGAAATAGATAACGGGCTTAATGTGATTACCAAGGGTAAAAAAAGGGGATGACGAAAGAAGAAATGAAAGTTAAGTTCGGGTATGGTAAAATAGTTCGGAACGGTCTATATAAGGGAGAAATTCATGATCATATTTGATTTGTGTTTCCATGATATTTTTAGTATGGTAATTGGACTGACTTGTTTTACTTGGTCAAGATTAAATAAGTGACCCAAGGGATGTCTTATGATTTGTTTTCTCTATCACTTCATGATATATCTTTTTGCTTGAGGACAAGCAATGGTTCAAGTTTAGGGGAATTTGATAATACTGAAAAATATAGTATTTATTTTTAAGTATTTTATTATTTTCTTTGCATTTTAGTATTATTATTATTATTTTTTATTGTGTATTACAGGTATTTTCAGGAACTTATATAAATAAAAAAAAGGCCACAAATAAATGCAAAGTGGATAAAAACACATTGAGAACAGTGCCAGCCACACAACTTCAATACATGGCGCTGGCCACACAATACAACAATGTGGCTCTGGCCACACAATACAACAATGTGGCTCTGGCCACACAATACAACAATGTGGCGCTGGCCACACAACCAAAATAGGTGGCGCCAGCCACACAAACTCAACACATGGCGCCAGCCATGCAATAGTGATAAGCACCACGTGTTCTTTGTGTTCCTCTTCTTCCGGTGCAAGTTGCTACGTGTTCCTTTTCCTCCGGTGCAAGTTCCTATCTATGCGTCCGAGATTAGCTCAACGGAACAGCGAATTTGAAGACAGATATTTTTCTTCTCAAGCTTATAAATAGTCACCAGTAGTCAGTGTACCTGGGGACGCGAAATTTTAGATTTTTAAGAGCAAAAATTTAGTTAATATTTTTAGAGCTTTTCACGGAGCATTTAAGGAGTGGTTTGCAGCTTTCATTTTCTCAGTTCCGTTCCTGTACCAGTACTAGTTGAACTAGTATTTTGTAAGTTTCAATTCAGTTTTAATTCAGATTCTATGTTTTAAATTTAATTTCAGATTCTGTTTTATTATTAAATGTTACTGCAACTTGTTTATTTTAAGTTTACATCGTTTCACTTATTTAATTACTGCTCTATTATTGTTCTGATATTTAATTATTGATTACTTTAATTCTGTTTCCAGAACTCTTATATTCATGCTTTACTTAACCGTTAATAATCTAAATAGTATGTTTATATTTATAACTATGTCAGGCTAATTTTATGTAACTGGAATGTAAATTAGGAAGCTGATTTGGGTTCAGTAATTAAACTGTTACTATTAATATTAAACTAGTTTTCGGTCTCAGTTTTTAAATTTAATTAAATAATTTTGCACGACAGTGAAAATTAACTAAGGTATGAATCAACAGCGCCACAGTGTGAGATTTGTACTAGATAGTAAAAACTGGACATTAACTTTAAACACCGCGACAGCTTTTTAAAGTTAATTAAACTGTATTAATTTTCAAAAAGTATTTTATAAATAAATGTGAGAACGAGAGTGAAGCATTCATTTATATAATATAGTATCAGTTCAATAGCGCGACGGCGTGAGTTCTATATTTTTAAACTAATATTGTTTGCGAAAACTAGATTCTTTTCTAATTAAACTGTATTGATTTTCAAACAGTATTTTCATAAATAAATGAAACAGTGACAGTTAAACATTTATTTATTTCTATATAATATAACTCAATAGCGCGAGAGTGTGAGAGGCGTATTTTTAAATCAATGTCAATTTGTTAGAAAGTAACATTTTTCCTAAAAACAGTGTGATTGCCGAATCCGATGAAGCAACTGAAATAGACATTCCAGTTTAGATTAATCATATTATCAAATTTTACTCTAGTCATATTTTAATTCCCTTTACAATTAATTATTAGCCTTAACCTTACATTGTATTAAAAACATAAGCGAAAGATTGAAAAAAAAAAAAAAAAAAATAGTCCCTGTGGGATCGATATCTTTTATAACTACACGATAGGTCTGTGCACTTGCAGAAATATCGCATCAAGTTTTTGGCGCCGTTGCCGGGGACTGTTTAGTAAATTATTCGCTATTTAGTTTTTAATTTGTGACGATTAAGGCGACCCTTTTACTTAGGTTGTATGCCCAATACTCGTACCTCCGAAGAACCAATAGAACAACATATCCCTGAAATAGAGCGTTTTATCCGTTTACAACGCCGAATCCGCGAATTTCAAAGGCAATTTGAAATCCCACCTATGGCCAACAACACTCGTCCTCTAAAGGACTATGCAGTCCCGTCTGAAGAGGAACCTCATTCAAGTATAGCACCCCCTGCCATCGAAGCAAGGAACTTCGAATTGAAACCTGCGCTGTTGCAAATTGTGCAACAAAACCAATTCTCTGGTTCCCCTACGGAGGATCCGAACCTCCACTTGTCAGTGTTTGTGCAGTACGCAGACACGATAAAAGCCAATGGTGTCGAACCCGAAGCAATACGACTCCGTCTTTTCCCATTCTCTTTAAGAGACAGAGCTAGAGCTTGGCTCCAAGCTCTACCTTCGAACTCCATCACTACATGGAACGAATTGAAGAAACAATTCTTGGCCCGATATTTCCCGCCAAGTAAGACAGCTATGTTAAGAGCCCAAATCAACGGATTTAGGCAAAAAGACGGAGAATCACTCTTCGAAGCATGGGAACGATTCAAGGATATGATGAGACTCTGTCCACATCATGGTTTAGAACAATGGCTTATAATCCATACCTTCTATAATGGGCTGCTATATAACACAAGACTTGCCATAGACGCAGCCGCTGGTGGAGCACTGATGGATAAACCCTACCAAGAGGCCTCTCAGCTTATAGAAAACATGGCCCAAAACCATTATCAATGGGGAAGCGAACGCGCTGCCTTAGAAAAATCCCAGACAAAGGGCGGAATGCACGAAGTAAGCGGCATAGACCATGTCAATGCTAAAGTAGATGCCCTATCTCATAAGATAGAGAACCTAACCTTAAATTCCACGGGTACTGTAGCTGCAATGCAACCAAACTGTGAACTATGTGGAATCCCTGGGCACACACCATCTGACTGTCAATTACTAGCCGGACTCGACCAAGTAAACTATGCCCAAGGGAACCCTTACTCTAATAACTTTAACCCTGGTTGGAAGAACAATCCTAATCTCTCTTACAAAAGCAATAATGCACTTTACCCTCCTGGTCAATCACCTCCAGGTTTTCAAAAGCCAATGGGTCAACAAGCTGCACCTTATCCACCAAGAAAGTCTAACTTTGAACTCATGATGGATAAATTCTTAAACCAAAACAATCATACAAATGAATTGGTGAAACAATTAGCAACCAAAGTAGATGCCATTGCCACTCATAACAAAATGTTAGAAACCCAAATATCTCAGGTGGCACAACATCAAGCAGCTCTTGCCGCTCCAGCCGGCACTTTCCCAGGACAACCCGAACCAAATCCTAAAGGGCATGCGAATGCCTTACATGCTGTAACTACTAGAAGTGGGAAAGAATTACAAGATCCAGTTGCTCGTATAGTCAAAAACCGAGAAAGCACCGAGAAAACCAGTGAGATGAACGAAAAAAGTGAACCCTCAAAAGACCCTGTAAGAGAATCCGAAAACGCCAAATCAGAGGATAAGGAGGAAACGAAAGAAAAAGATCCACCTCCTGTTTACAAAACACCTATCCCTTTTCCGCAAAGATTAGCAAAGCCGAAAACGGATGGTCAGTTTAAAAAATTTGTGGAAATTCTGAAACAACTTAACATAACAATACCTTTCTCAGAAGCCATAGCTCAAATGCCAACCTATTCTAAGTTTCTCAAAGAAATTCTGTCAAACAAGAGGAAACTAGATGAAGATAGTACAGTAGCACTTACTGAAGAGTGCAGTGCCATATTCCAAAACAAGATGCCACCTAAGCTAAAAGACCCAGGGAGTTTTTCGATTCCTTGCGTAATAGGCAACTTCGTAATAGACAAGGCACTCTGTGATTTAGGAGCCAGCGTTAGTCTTATGCCCCTCTCAATTAGCAAAAAGTTAAACTTAAGTGATCTAAAACCTACTAGGATGTCCCTGCAGCTAGCTGATCGATCAGTCAAATACCCTGTAGGTATCTTAGAAAATGTTCCAGTAAGAATCGGCCAGCTATATATCCCTACAGATTTTGCAGTAATGGACATCACGGAAGACGCCTGTATTCCTATTCTTTTAGGAAGACCTTTTCTAGCCACTGCAGGGGCAATAATAGACGTAAAGCGAGGAAAACTCACTCTTGAAGTGGGAGAAGAGAAAATTGAGTTTATTCTTTCTAAATTCATGAAAACACCCGCAGTTGAAGACACATGCTATGCTATAGATATAATAGACGAGTGTGTTAAAGAATTAGAGAAAGAATTACCTCAAGAAATAGACATTCCAAAACCTGCTATAAACGAAGACCAAGCCTCACTCCAGCCTTGCGTAGACGACAGCGTAGGAGAATATCCTCTGCTCACACTTAATCCTATGCCCGCACCTAAACAATCTCCACTAGAGCTCAAACCGCTACCCAAAAATCTTAGATATGAATACTTAGACGATGATCAAAATCGTCCAGTTATAGTGAACGCTGACCTAAATCCCATAGAGACAGAAAAATTACTAGATGTCTTAAGAAAATATCCTGCAGCCTTAGGGTATAACATCTCCGACTTGAAAGGTATAAGTCCCTCTGTGTGTATGCATCGAATCTTACTAGAAGAAGACGCAAAAACCTCGAGAGAACACCAAAGGAGGATAAATCCTATTTTAAGTGAAGTGGTGAGAAAGGAAGTGTTAAAACTCCTGGATGCAGGCATCATTTACCAAATATCTGATAGTAAGTGGGTCAGCCCTGTTCATGTAGTACCTAAGAAAGGAGGACTTACAGTAGTGAAAAATGAGAAGGGAGAAGCTGTTCCAAAACGAGTCGAATCAGGATGGCGGATGTGCATTGATTATAGAAAATTAAACAAAGCCACTCGCAAAGATCATTTTCCTTTACCTTTTATCGATCAAATGCTCGAGCGTCTAGCTAAGCACTCCTATTTCTGTTACCTAGACGGATACTCCGGATTTTTCCAAATCCCAATTCACCCCGATGACCAAGAAAAGACTACTTTCACCTGTCCTGTTGGTACCTTTGCCTATAGGCGAATGCCATTTGGATTATGTAACGCCCCTGCAACTTTCCAACGATGTATGATGGCTATATTCGCTGATTTTATAAACAACATCATGGAAGTCTTCATGGACGATTTTTCTGTATACGGGGAAAGTTTCGAAAGTTGTCTAGCTAATTTAGAATTGGTTTTACAAAGGTGCGTGAAAGTGAACCTAGTACTTAATTGGGAAAAATGCCATTTCATGGTTCAAGAAGGACTAGTATTAGGGCACATAGTATCCAATAGAGGAATAGAGGTTGACAAAGCTAAAATAGAGGTAATTGAAAACCTTCAACCTCCAAAAACAATTAGAGAAATACGAAGTTTTCTAGGACACGCTGGTTTTTATCGGCGATTCATAAAAGATTTCTCTAAAATAACTAAGCCTCTAACCGGTCTTTTAATGAAGGACGCTGAATTCATCTTTGATGATAAATGTATGGAAGCATTCCAGCTCCTTAAGCAAGCCTTGATTTCCGCACCTATAATGCAACCTCCTGATTGGAATGAACCCTTTGAAATTATGTGTGACGCCAGCGATTACGCTGTAGGAGCCGTTCTGGGTCAAAGAAAAGACAAAAAGCTACATGCTATTTACTATGCGAGTAGAACCTTAGACGCGGCACAACTAAATTATGCCACAACAGAAAAAGAACTCTTAGCTGTAGTCTTTGCAATCGACAAATTCCGCTCCTATTTGGTAGGAGCCAAAATCATTATTTACACCGATCACGCAGCAATCCGATATCTCCTAAGTAAAAAGGATGCAAAACCAAGACTTCTGAGATGGATACTGCTACTACAAGAGTTCGATCTTGAAATTAAAGATAAGAAGGGAATAGAAAATACAGTGGCAGATCATCTATCTAGACTTGATGATATCAAGGAAGAGGGAATCCCAATTAACGATGATTTTCCCTGTGATAGATTAATTGCCCAATTCGACCTTTCTCCTAACGAAGATGAAGTCAGCTATGAATACACCGAAACCGCGCTAGCACAAACCACAGTTCCGTGGTACGCTGATTTCGCCAATTACTTAGCCGCTGGAGTATTACCACCTGATCTAACCTATCAAAAGAAGAAGAAGTTCTTTCATGACGTTAAACAATATTATTGGGATGAGCCTCTTTTATTTAAAAGAGGCGCTGATGGCATTTTCCGTCGATGCATCCCAGAAGAAGAAATTGAGAGTGTTCTTAAGCACTGCCACGCTTCACCTTATGGCGGACATGCAAGCACGTCCAAGACTGCCTATAAAATCCTCCAAGCGGGACTCTACTGGCCCAACATTTTTAAAGATGCTCATGCTTTTATTGCAAAGTGTGACCAATGCCAGCGAACCGGGAATATTTCCAAACGAAATGAAATGCCACTTAATAACATTTTAGAAGTCGAAATCTTCGACGTTTGGGGAGTAGATTTTATGGGACCCTTTCCATCCTCCATGGGTAATAAATTTATACTCGTAGCAGTAGATTATGTGTCAAAATGGATAGAGGCTATAGCCTCTCCTACAAATGATACACGAGTAGTAATTAAATTATTCAAGAAAACCATCTTCCCTAGGTTTGGAGTCCCCAGGTTAGTCATAAGTGATGGCGGGTCTCACTTCATGTCAAAACAATTTGAGAAGTTATTAAATAAATATGGAGTGAAACACCGAATTGCAACACCTTACCACCCACAAACAAGCGGCCAAGTTGAAGTCTCTAATAGAGAAATCAAATCAATCCTAGAAAAAACTGTTTCCATCTCTAGAAAAGATTGGGCCGCCAAGCTTGATGACGCTCTCTGAGCTTATAGAACAGCCTACAAGACGCCCATAGGAACTACCCCATTCAAACTCGTATACGGAAAGTCATGCCACTTGCCGGTAGAATTAGAACATAAAGCTTATTGGGCAGTTAGAGCCCTTAATATGGATTATCAAGCTTCTGGTAATAAAAGAATATTGGAACTACATGAATTAGAAGAACTAAGGTTAGACGCCTACGAAAATGCTAAGATATACAAAGAACGAACTAAAAAATGGCATGATAGGCACATACTTAGGAGAGAATTCAGAGTGGGAGAACTCGTACTGCTTTTTAACTCTAGGTTAAGGTTATTTCCTGGAAAACTCCGATCGCGATGGTCGGGACCTTTTGAAGTCACTAGAGTTTTCCAAAGCGGCGCTGTAGAAATAAAAAGTAAATCACATCAAACATTTATTGTTAATGGGCAGCGTCTAAAACTTTACTATTTCCCAAACAATGATAATTATTATTCTAGTCTTAAACTAGATGATCTCCCTCCTACGAACTAGAATATTTATTATGTCGAGCTTCCGACGTTAAATGAAGCACTGCATGGGAGGTAACCCATGATTTCCTCATTTTTGTTTTTGTTTTTTTGTTTTCTATATATTATTCTTTATATTTGAATTATATGAGAGTGGGAATTATAATTATTATTTTGGTCAGCACTAACCTATGAGATTGCTTCTGAAATAACAGATTTAGATTTAAAATTTCGAACAAGCCCCCACGCACATTTCTGAAAATGTAGCCGCTGGTGGGGGCGGCACTTTTGTTCCACCTGCACATGCCACAGATTTTTCTAATCTTTTTGCAGGAAGTTCTTCCTCCTCGCGACAAAGTACCATCGATGATGTACTCGATGAGATGCGCGCCCAGCATGCTCTAAATAAAGAACGCGATCGAAGACAACAGGAAATGATGGAACAAATGCATTCATTGCAAGCCCAGCAAACTCAACTTCTCCAAAATCAACAACAGATGCAGGGCTATTTCAACCAATGGGAGACTGAAAATGCACGACGTGATCAGCAGCTCGACCGTGTCATCTATGGCATGAGTGAATTGAGACTGCAGTTTGATAATTTTCAAAGACACCAGCAGCCTCCCGGTGATAATAATTAATTCAGGTTTTGCGTTCCTTTTCCTTCTTTTAAGTCGCAACATTGAGGACAATGTTGGATTTAAGTTTAGGGGAGGACTTTATTGCTTTTATTTAGCTTAATTTTATTTCAGTTTATATTTGCAAATAAATTTTTCAGTTATTTTTAATTTCTCCAAAATCTTGAGCCATAACAAAATTTTTTTTTTTTTTTGAGAAACAAAACTTTTAATGTTCCAAAGTCACTGACTTAATTAAGACTGAATTTCCTTGTTAGTATATTTTCATACTGGCTATATCATTTTAACACCTTAAATTTCTTAATTATGTAGATCAATTTGGGACATTTGCCAGAAATCCCGAGCTTAAATTTCTTGACACTTTACTAATCCTTGAGTAAACCCATAGGTAGTCGGCACCATCTACGATCACTATCTAAGTAGTATAGTTGATGAATATAAGTGAATGACTTCGAACCAATATATATATATATATAATAAAGGTAGTATAAATCTGAAAAGGGAATACGCATTCTAAGTCAGGTGACCCTCACCCGGTCATTTAACCCAACTGCGAAATACCTCTAAGATATAAAACTATCCTGTGCTAAAAAGGCAATAAATAATATGAAAAAGAATCGGGTCATAATCACTAACAAACTCACTACCATGTGTGTGAAATAGATAACGGGCTTAATGTGATTACCAAGGGTAAAAAAAGGGGATGACGAAAGAAGAAATGAAAGTTAAGTTCGGGTATGGTAAAATAG
The DNA here is from genome assembly GCA_018208015.1 of Medicago ruthenica. Taxonomy (NCBI): domain Eukaryota; kingdom Viridiplantae; phylum Streptophyta; class Magnoliopsida; order Fabales; family Fabaceae; genus Medicago; species Medicago ruthenica. Next base: position 107,875 of record WNNG01000500.1, on the reverse strand, counting down.
TTCGGAACGGTCTATATAAGGGAGAAATTCATGATCATATTTGATTTGTGTTTCCATAATATTTTTAGTATGGTAATTGGACTGACTTGTTTTACTTGGTCAAGATTAAATAAGTGACCCAAGGGATGTCTTATGATTTGTTTTCTCTATCACTTCATGATATATCTTTTTGCTTGAGGACAAGCAATGGTTCAAGTTTAGGGGAATTTGATAATACTGAAAAATATAGTATTTATTTTTAAGTATTTTATTATTTTCTTTGCATTTTAGTATTATTATTATTATTTTTTATTGTGTATTACAGGTATTTTCAGGAACTTATATAAATAAAAAAAAGGCCACAAAATAAATGCAAAGTGGATAAAAACACATTGAGAACAGTGCCAGCCACACAACTTCAATACATGGCGCTGGCCACACAATACAACAATGTGGCTCTGGCCACACAATACAACAATGTGGCTCTGGCCACACAATACAACAATGTGGCGCTGGCCACACAACCAAAATAGGTGGCGCCAGCCACACAAACTCAACACATGGCGCCAGCCATGCAATAGTGATAAGCACCACGTGTTCTTTGTGTTCCTCTTCTTCCGGTGCAAGTTGCTACGTGTTCCTTTTCTTCCGGTGCAAGTTCCTATCTATGCGTCCGAGATTAGCTCAACGGAACAGCGAATTTGAAGACAGATATTTTTCTTCTCAAGCTTATAAATAGTCACCAGTAGTCAGTGTACCTGGGGACGCGAAATTTTAGATTTTTAAGAGCAAAAATTTAGTTAATATTTTTAGAGCTTTTCACGGAGCATTTAAGGAGTGGTTTGCAGCTTTCATTTTCTCAGTTCCGTTCCTGTACCAGTACTAGTTGAACTAGTATTTTGTAAGTTTCAATTCAGTTTTAATTCAGATTCTATGTTTTAAATTTAATTTCAGATTCTGTTTTATTATTAAATGTTACTGCAACTTGTTTATTTTAAGTTTACATCGTTTCACTTATTTAATTACTGCTCTATTATTGTTCTGATATTTAATTATTGATTACTTTAATTCTGTTTCCAGAACTCTTATATTCATGCTTTACTTAACCGTTAATAATCTAAATAGTATGTTTATATTTATAACTATGTCAGGCTAATTTTATGTAACTGGAATGTAAATTAGGAAGCTGATTTGGGTTCAGTAATTAAACTGTTACTATTAATATTAAACTAGTTTTCGGTCTCAGTTTTTAAATTTAATTAAATAATTTTGCACGACAGTGAAAATTAACTAAGGTATGAATCAACAGCGCGACAGTGTGAGATTTGTACTAGATAGTAAAAACTGGACATTAACTTTAAACACCGCGACAGCTTTTTAAAGTTAATTAAACTGTATTAATTTTCAAAAAGTATTTTATAAATAAATGTGAGAACGAGAGTGAAGCATTCATTTATATAATATAGTATCAGTTCAATAGCGCGACGGCGTGAGTTCTATATTTTTAAACTAATATTGTTTGCGAAAACTAGATTCTTTTCTAATTAAACTGTATTGATTTTCAAACAGTATTTTCATAAATAAATGAAACAGTGACAGTTAAACATTTATTTATTTCTATATAATATAACTCAATAGCGCGAGAGTGTGAGAGGCGGATGAAGCAACTGAAATAGACATTCCAGTTTAGATTAATCATATTATCAAATTTTACTCTAGTCATATTTTAATTCCCTTTACAATTAATTATTAGCCTTAACCTTACATTGTATTAAAAACATAAGCGAAAGATTGAAAAAAAAAAAAAAAAAAAATAGTCCCTGTGGGATCGATATCTTTTATAACTACACGATAGGTCTGTGCACTTGCAGAAATATCGCATCAAACCACAGGGAACCTAGGGTCGCCGTGCCTACCTCGGCAATCTTGGGGATACCTATGATCGCCAAGTCTTTCTCTACATAATTCGCGATCAAGGGAAAACCTAGGATCGCTTCATGTCTGTATCTTTCTTATACTTGTCATTACATAATCTTATGCATTTCATACTCTATTCTTATCTTAGTCTTATACGTAGTGATCTTGGGGACATCCTATGATCACATCGCGTTCACTAGGAACTAATCTTCATGTCTCGTATTACATATAAAATATACATATTCATTTCATATTCGTATTCATCTTTTCATATCATAAAGTTAGAAGTTAGCGTTGAACAAACAATTATTATCTTGGTTCATTTTACGGAGTGCATCCGGGTGGAGTAACCCCGAAGTACATCTCCCATCATACCGGTGAAATTCCTATCATATCAGGCTAACACCGGACTCCTCTTATCTTTGTGTAGGCAACCCTCTCGGTGAAGCCCCATCCGGCATAATCCGGAGCCTGCTGGACACATCTTGCATGTAGACAACCCTCTCGGAGAAGTCCCATCCGGCGAATCCCGGAGCCTGATGGACATGCTTAAATCTTTTAACATACGTGTGGACAATCCTCTCGGAAGAGTCCCATCCGGCGAAACCCGGAGTCTGATGAACACGTTTAACATCGTCTTATAAATTACGTGTGGATAGCCCTTTCGGAGAAATCCCATCCGGCGTATCCCGGAGTCTGATGAACACGTTATCATATTCTTTATCTTTGAATTCTTAACTTAAGTTCATAAACATATTTATTACGTTTCATAATCTTGTGCATATCTAATGCCTACTTGACTATTCATTCTTAAAACTTAACCTATAAATAGGCTCTTAACTTTGATCATTGAATCACTCTTAATCTCATTAATCCTTAACCTTGGCACTTAAAGGTACGTCTAACACTTATCATACGCTTTGCATACTTAATGCGTCTCTTAGGGGAAACTAATCCCCAATACATAACCTATGAGGGGTCCTTAATTTAGACGTTTATTCTCATCTTGAGTACTTGTGAGTACTTACTTTACTTTACTATAGTTGGCACAATAATACATTCTTAGGGAGAACCAACTCCCAATACATACTTATGAAATCATAGTCTTAAGGTTATCGTTCCCGTAAGCCTTAGCTTGATTAGGAATGAACCCAAAACTAGTTCCTTTACTCCTCAATATAACTTAGAAGTTGAGTAATCATCCTCCAATGTAGTACCCTTTATCCATCCTACCTAAAATCCATACCTATCATCAATAAAAATGAGTTTGTGTGTCTGTGAAATCGGTGGCCGATTTGCAAAAATCGGGGCCCGATTTTTGCCGTAAGTTCCATGGGAAATAAGCTTTGAAATCGGTGGCCGAACCCTCCAAATCGGTGGCCGATTTAGTCATTTGCAGGATTCAAATTTCTACTTCTTAGGCTATTCCAAACACTCCCAAGCTTCATAACAACATATGGAATACATTTCTAAAGCATAATTGGTAGATAATAACATGATTAATCAAGGATTACAAGAAAAGGAACTAGATACTAGAATTACAATCTTACTCAAGAATGCTATAAGCATCAAAACTTATTCAAGTGGGTTCTAATAACCCTAGGGAGCTCACCTCAACCATTGCTAGCTTCCTTTTCCAAGCTTCCCTTGCTTCCTTCTCCAACCTTAACCTTGGTCTTTCTTTCCTTCTTGTTCCATCCTCTTGTTCTAATTTCACCAACCAAGCTTTCTTGCAAGGTTTCTACCAAGTATTTCTTTAAGAGATGTTGAATTGATGGAGAGGGAGATGAGGGAGAGGAGGGCGTGTGACATGAGAGGAAAGAGGGAGAGGATATGATTTTGGAAGTGTGTAGAAGAATGGAGAAAAGATGGTAAGAATATCTTACCTCTTATTTCAAATAATCTTTCCCTTTCCAAATATTTACCACAAAGCCATTACCACTTATTTACTAAATTGCCAAGCTTGTTTCATAAGTTTCTGACACTGTTAACCATCACATTTAAGCGGAATATTACTCTTGTCATATAAATAACCCATTAACTGACAATTTACCAAATTGTCCTTTGCTCAAAACATCTCCGATACATCGTCTCAATATTAATAATTATTCGAGTCTTGGGCGGGATGTTACAATACTCATAGACCAAGAGCATGTTATTATCATTGTTATAACAACGCCAAAACCTGCTAATATTCTCTTCAAGTTTAATATCCTTGATGTCACAACTAGTTTCCAATTCTTGAAGCCCATCCTTGATTGTGAAATCACTACAAGAAAATCTGATCTTTGCGACAGTTAAAATGAGGCTTTCCGACGGTTCTAACTGTCGCAATAGGATATCTGCGATAGTTCCTCAACCGACGATGAAATGCGTGTCGCTAAAGCATTTTGCGACGGTTCCTCAAACCGTCGTAGCAGGTATCGCGACATTTTCTTAACTGTCGCGAAGTGCATTTTAAACTATTTTTGAATGGGTCTTTTTAGGCTAGTAGCGACGGTTTAAACCGTCGCAAATGCAAAATTTGGATAATTTTTTATAATTTTGTGTTTTTAACATTTTTCTTTAAAACAATTTTCACAACTGATTAAATAACAATTAATCTTAAATTAAAATAAAAACTATAAATCAATAAAACACTTAAAATGCAAGAATATATAAATATAAACGACTAAGTTTTATTCATATAAACGATTCAAAAGTTACAATGTTGATCCATACATTGAACTTAATTAAAACTATAAATAAAGTAGGTTAAATATTCAAACACCAAAATACTAGTGAATTTCAGTGGTTGACCATACAAAAAACTACATAATTAGTTCATAATATATATCTAAACATCCCTAGTGACGTTGCTCATTATCTTCAAGGCAGTAACTAGACTCAGAGGAGCGCACACCATCTCTTGGGGATTCTATGTGTGTTGGCTAAAAAAAAAATAAGACAATGATTAGCAATATCAAAGTACTCATTAAAACTCATAACAAAAGAGCAATGACAATCCTCAAAATGGATAGAGTAAAAGAAAACAACCAGGTAAAAACGGCCTTGTAATATAACACCAAACAACCAAGTAAAAACATACAAAACCCAAGGTCGAGCTCAAAAGAAGTCGACAACAACAACCTAACCAGCCCCTAAAATTTATCATCCTAATCCAAAAATAAGAATGCAACTTGTGAGAATATAATTTTACCTATTTTTCTCTAGAATTTTGCATTTGCAACAAGAATTCAACTTGTTCCTTCAAGATATCAACTTGTGAAGTCTTATCCTTGAGTGAATCAATTTCAGCTTGCATTTTTAACATCTTCTCATTAGCCTCAAAGGAAGATGCCGATCTAGCACGGTGAGAAGTAGAGATTTGAGATGGTGTTATCCCAAGTCCCATAGAACGCACATATCCAGGATGTTCTTTTCCAAACACTTTGACAAATGCTTCATTCTCAGAATGAGTGTTTTGCATTTCAATTTGCAATTGTTCCTGCATGTTATCAAATTATCATGACTAAAATGTTTTCATACTATCATGATTAAAATGAAAGGAGGAACATATGGAGCTGTGGATAGAAAGAAAAACTAGAAAAGCCTTTATATAAGTAATACATTTTCTTCCCACATATCATTTATATTTTATGTATAGATACAAAGAAATACTAATTACAGGTGCAAACAAAGGCAATGAAGTGGAGATATTTCAACAATTGGCATCACAATTGTATTACATGCATACATTACTATTACTATATGAAAAATATCAATGATCGATTGAGTGTTTAAACATATAAATGACTATATACATATAATTGCCCTTACAGCTTTTTCCTTGGCCTCTTCATTGACAAATGACCCGTCAGACTTCTTACGTGAAATTGGATACATTTCTCCCCTACTGTATTTTTGACCATCTCTCACTTACTACAAATAACCACGTGTAATAAGTACTTGTGCAATGATACCTTTAATCAATGACAGATTGAGTGAATCATACCAACTCATCTCTCTTCCTCGCAATAGACTTTGTTCCTAGTGTATGATGGGTTGTTAGTTTTTTCCTATTTGATGCATTTTTTTGTGCCTTCTGCTACGTTTTTGGCTTCCGCCTATATGCTACAAAAACAGCCCAATCGGTTGGGTCAATAGAACGTGGATAATTCGCAAGATTCACTTCTAATGGGAGCTCCCATTTAAAATGTGTATTGAACAATCAACATCTTGCATCCTTCCATTTCCTTCCAAGACTAGTCAGAATATATTTCTTGTTGTCTCCATCATCAACAACAAATTTTGTCTTGAAACATAAACATAAAAAAATAGTTACTAAACAAAAGAAACAATAAATCAAAAAATATGTAGTTGTATATCAATGATACCTTTATATTCGCATCATAAATGTTAGTTTTTTGTTTCTCTGGAATTTTGTCCCAACTTTCGAACACTATCGGAAAGTCTCTAAACATTCTTGCAAGTCCACCCAAAAAATTCGCTAACAAACCAGCTGCTGCTCCCACTGGTTGACGGTCATTCCATCTTGTTATTATCCTTGTTCCATTAGGAGATTCTCGCAACACATCATACACCATTAAACGCATGTTTGAAACATGACCCGCCACATCTAACACATAAGAAAGTAAGTGAAATATGACATAACTCAACGATGTAAAACAATTAAATTATTTAAAGATAATTTGGAACTAGATTACTTACTTATAACTTCTACATCCCAATATTTAGATTTCTTTTTTTGAGTAATTTTTGGATCATCGTCTAACACGTCATCTTCAGAATCAGGGAATGGAATAGAATGATGATGTGATGTGGCCTGGGAAGATGGCAGTTAAGTCACCTGGACTATTGCCGGCGGTGTTGTCACCTTGCTAGTTAGTGGATATGTCTCTTGGACTGGTGCAGGTGGTGGTGTCACATGTGTAGGTGGTGGAGGGGCTTGTGGTAAATCATGCGAACGAAGGCGCTTCTTGTTGATTGCCTCAAGAACTCCAGGTTGTACAAACCTTGAACGACCCTTCACAAACTAAATAAGATCACACTCATAAATATGGAGGGATTTGATTGGTCCAAAAAAGAAAAAAAAACTACAGGAATCAAAAGTATAATTAAGATCACAATTTCATGTGCATAATCATAGTATGACATCAACAACATCTGACATCAACAATACATTATGAATATATAGATAATTCTCAAACTTTTTGAAACCATTATGAATAAACTACTCACAAACATAGTACTATATCACCCTTTAATGAAATGTATTGAATGAAATAAATGTGTGTGTATAGTTCAGTAGAATGAGACAATTAGTATATCATGTATGGTGTGTGGTTTGTGAGTGGTGTCTTGTTCTGTTTGATATCATGTTAATCAAAGGATAGTGTGTATTCAAAAAGCTTTTGAATATAATGAAAGTTTCTTTTGATTGAACTATCAATCAGTTGATTTTATTTTTTTTTTATTTTTTTTATGAAATTAAAAGCACTAACCAACAAGACAAGTATCTAGTTAGCGATGAAATATTGAGTGAAAAATGTAAAACTTGTGTTTGGTTTATGAAAAAGTATGGATTAATTTTGATCATTTTGTTTGACCGAGTGAAAAATCGTTCTTGGTTAGATCTACTTAACAATTGAAATCATAAGACCTCCTCACTTTAATTTTTTAATTTTTTGGTGAAACAATTATTAGTTAGATTTTATTATCTATTGGTTGAACTCTAAATTACCATGAATCTTTTCTTTGAGAGCAGAAAATTACAAACAAACAAAAAAAACTTACATTTTCACCTTAACATTTGTCTATAGGTAACCGAATGAAAGTATATTAGTCTGAAGCGAGTAGATAAAAAAAGGTTCTAAAGTTTAAGAATCAATAAATCATACCGATGAAGGTTTTTTAGTGGCAGAAGAGGATTCGACAAGGGATTGAGCGAGAATTGGCAGATTGAGAGCGTTAATCCATTTATTATTATCTTCAATTCTTTTGCTCCGTGCATACGCATATGGTGTCATCTTTTTCACAAGGTTGAGACTCCAAACACACTTACACTGCAAGCATTGATGATAAACAAGTCAAAACGATGCATAAGATAAGTAAAAGCCAAACTAATGCAATTATGCAAGTAACTCAAAAGCCAAACTAGAACAAACTAGCAAGACAACACCCAACACCAAAACCATAGCCAGAAAAACAAAACTCCTTTCACACAGCAAACTCAGGCACAACCCAACAAAATGAGATACGCAAAACAGTATAATATCACGGCAAAGACAGCTGTATCTGAACCCTAAAACCCATACCATACACGGAAAACAGGGGGCAACAAGGAAAAGACAGCCACAACTGATCCCCAACACTCAGACCAGACACGCCACCTCCAAAAGTGAAAACCACCAAACCAAAACGACTAAAAAAGACCAAGTCAACCTACCCAAAACAAGAACTGAAACAACAAAACAAGAATACATTATAAAGCTTCCTTAATCTTTATATACTCAAACAAGAAGACCTTCACAATAGTGTGAACTTCGGATCGTTGTGATCTTCGTAAACAAAATCCTCAAACACTCAGTCTTCGTCTTCGACATTAAAACTACATCATTTCCAGTCCATTTAGAATGGAACAAATGAACACAGAACTCAATCATATCCTCTCTTAACTGATAAATTTATCATAGTTAAACTTTTGACAAATTGTGTTTTGGTTAATTTTAGTTTAAAACAGTGGAAAATGGACATTGTTGAGCTATGTTCTTTCTTTAGAAACCAACCAATAACCTTAAATAAGCCTACCTTTGCATCAGAGAAATAACCAATTCAACAAAGAGTTTCCGGAAAACAAAATACATCCTTACTCATTTACAATGTCAATACCAGCGTAATTAGCTAGACCTCTAAATTTAAAGGAATATGACAAACTATTTTTCCAATCTCATGAAAAAACATGAAACAACTGCTTCCACATTTGACTAGAATTTTGACTGCCACAAACATAGTTCCCATGTTTACATCAATAGAACAAAGCACACAAATGAACTTATAAAACACCATTTGACCAATAAACACAATGTCAACATTCAAACATCAATGATTGCACAAAACAAAGTAATGTAAAATAATTTTTTTTATGTAAATAAACCAAACAACCAATCTCACATTTGTGTGCCCACACCACCAATTTTATATTCAACAAACACCCATTTAAGGTAAACACAACAAAAAAAAGATGCTTCAAACTAGAGAAACCAGTGAACCATCCCAAAAAAATTATTTATTTTTTAAATTGTTTTTAAATAAACAAGTCTCAACCCCACCAAACAAAACCAAAAAGACCCTGTTGTTTCAGATATCAGCAACATAAAAAAAAATGTTTTTTTCTTAAAAACAAGAAACACCAGCAAAAAATAAAGACATGATCTCAAACCTAAGATCCAAAATAGTACAAAAAAGTACAAAACAACCCTTTGTGATTTGGGGTTTTGCTAGACAGCATCAATTTGGCTTTTAGAGGAAAGGGGATTAAAGATTGGAACACTTTGAGATAGTGTGAGATAGAACATTTGCGATTTGTTGAGTGAGTGGGTGAAGGATTTTCAATGAAACAATAGTGTATGAAGAAAAAAATATGCAAAATAAAGCATACAATAAGATAAAATCAACGAAATGAAAAGAAACTTACAGTGATTTGAATTGGAACGATTTGCTGTGTGAAGGAAAATCAACAATTTGCTCTACTGTGCGAGTTGAATTGAAACTTATAGTGAAGAATTGGAACGATTTGGGGTTTTGTTGAGTGAAAGGAAAAGAAACCAAAAAATGCTCGATGCAGCGGGAACGCTCACTCGCACCAACGGATACTGTCACAGCTAATTGAAGTGCTAGTCCAGCAACTGCAGTTGTCTTTCTGTTTTGGGCTGTTGGCCTACCAAGCACTTGCCCGCAGCTCCTACCGCCCGCCAAGCGGGCGAAGAACGGGACCGGGACCGTTGTTGCCGTGAAGGGTGTCGAGGCTGATAGGAAGATAAATGGCGGAGAAGCGGTTAGGTCTTCTTGATCACAGAAAAGCTTCTTGGCGCTCCGTTTGCCGGAGGAAGAGGGCGGCCTCTTCACGATAGAATCATGCTATTTGAACGCGCTTTACTAAAATGCTCCCAGCACCGTTGAGCTCAGTGGGTGAAGGATTCCCTCATAGTTGTAGTTTTGTTGAATTGAAACGATTTGTGAGAAGTGGTTTGGGAGTGAGAAGTGATTTGGGAGTGATAAGGGTTTTGGATTTTTCATGTTTTTGTTTTTTATTTATTTTTCTGAAAATAAAGATGAGAGGGAGCCAATTTTTTAGAATGAGCGCCCTCTATTTTCATTTGGCGCTATAACTATAAGCCATTATTTATTTTAGAATTAAAACATTGCGACAGTAGAGCAAACTATCATATGAACCGTCGCAAAAGTCATTAAAAAAGCACCACTGCGACAGTTGTGCCAAGATGTCGCAATCTGAGTGTCGCAAAATGACAATTTTCTTGTAGTGAATGAAACTTCACTCCAAACATGTGAGATAGCACAAGATATTTAGCAGCAAGAGTAATATCACAAAGACGCAACACCCACATTAGAATATGCAAACTTGCTTATTATGAAAGAAAGTTCATAATTCTCCCCATGGGTTTCTTACCAATCAACACTTCATTGCCAACAAAGGAATAGGGACTGAGGTTACCTTTTCCAACAAGCTTAGCCAAGCCAATAGCGAAAACAGAAAGTTCAAATGCAGAGCCAAAGAAATAGCCAAAAGAAAGTTTCGTGCATTCCAATGAGATTGCACTATAGTTTTGAAGCACATAAGCAAAACCTTGTTCCAAAAAGTTTGATAGTTCGACAAGGTGATTCTTCTGCTACTACTTCCTTGGTTGCGACACATTCTTTAGGGAAAAACTCCAGTTTCATTAAAGTTTGTACATCATGAATTGAACCGGCATTCAGTACATCTATCACTACAAGAAACAGTGTTATTTGCCAAGGATCTATGACAGGGCCACTAACCCCAGGGAAATTTACGAAGGGTACTGCCAGGGACGGCCCTGGGAAATTGGCTATGGAAAAGGCGGGATTGGACGAACCAAAACCAGGGGTATGGCCCTCGCTAATTGCAAGAATTTGTGGCAAAATTGACCAGCGGGAAAATCAAATTTCAAATAGGGGACAAGGTGCAGTGGTGACAGTCAATTTCCCAGGGGTTATGCGTGGGACAGCCCCTGGCTTTTGGGGAATGGGTGCAAGGAATCAGATGACAAGATAGATCCCTGCCATAAAGCTGAAAAGGTCTTTACCGAGGGGCTTACCCCTGGCAAATTGCATGAAAGCCGTGTCTTTTTTGCTGAACAAATGACTGTTCTGCATGCTATTATGCATGCTACGGCTAACCACTATGCCTATTTCTTTGACCTGTTTATGCGAGGGGCTAACCCCTGGTTTTTGCACTGGCTTTCCTTTCCCTATATATTCATGCGCTGCTCACTCTCACTCTCACTCAGACTCTTAGAATATTTTTTACTTCATTTCCACCATAATTCACTCTCCAGCAACACTTAACTCATTTAACTTGGTAAATTTTCTTCACTTATATTTTTTTGTTTCTAGTTTTTATTACTTATTTACTTATATATTTTTTTTATGTTGTTTGCATCAGTGTCAAAGTGAATTCACCTCCTGTGGTTCTTTGCTATAGCTTGGTTCTCGGCCGGATTTGTTCTTTGGAAAAGCTTTAACAAGTTAGTAGTTTCTATAGTTGAAAATGATTGATGTTATACATATTGTTTTATATTAAATTTTCGAATTTATTATTGGCTGAATTTGTTATATATGTTGTTGTGTATACATGTTGTAAAATAGATTTTTTTGAAAGATGATGTTAGTTAATATGACTGAATTTTTCGAATTTTTTATTAGGTTATGTATAATATTTGATTTTTTTTTGGGCATGTGTATTTCTCTTATGACTTTGATTTTTTGTGATGATGAATATGTTTAATGTTGACTAATATATGATTTTTATGGACTATTATTATTTATATGTAGAATATATGTGGAGTATGTATGTTGTTGTGTTTAATAATGTATATGCATGTTTTTTTGTTGAAGTAATGCATGTTGAATATATGTTTTTTTTGTCTAGATCTCTTGAATATATGTTTTTTTTTGTCTATATATGTTAAATATAAGTATTTTTGTAGTTATCTTAAATATATTATATTGGAAAATAAATATAGTTTTATATTAAGTTTTTTTTAATAATAACATTAGGTTTCACTAAATTGTGTATACTGTTTTTTTAATTTAAAACCGTATTTTGATTAAGTTTAATTAGAGAAAATTGTTATTTATTCAAATATTAATTTTAATGGTGTAATAATTTTTTCAAATATTAAAACTGTTTTTTTATTTTTTTTTAAAATTTATTTTCTAGTGTAATAAATTATAATAATATGTTTGATATGAAATTGTTTTTTTAACTACAAAACTATTTTTTCTTAATTATTAAAACGAAGTAAAACTGTTTTTTTTTATCTAAAACAAATTAAAATAATGTTTTTAATTTAGAAAAAAGTGTTTTAGAATAAGGTTAAAAAAACTTTTTTATTAGTTTGTAAATTAAAATTGTTTTAGAACAATTACATTTTTAATAAAAAAAAAAAATTATACACAATTTAGTAGTGCGTAACAAAATTTCACGCGTAAAGAAATTTCTTTATTGGAAACTATTTCGCGCGTAAAGAAATTCTTTATTAAAAATAGTTTCGCGCAATTTTTTTTTGTTAGTATAAAAATATTTTGTGCGTAAAGAATTTTCTTTATTAAAAACAGTTTCTCGCGTAAATAAATTTCGCGCAATCTCTTTTAGTTAGTATACAAATATTTCACGCGTAAAGAATTTTCTTTATTAAAAATAGTTTTGCGCGTAAAATAAATTTGCACAATATAGTAATTATAGGTTAGTTAGAACAATTATTTTTTTTAATCGTTACGTAATCTACTATTTAGTCTTGTCGATTGAACTTAATATTTTTTGAATTAGTAGCGCTACTAACACAAAAAATTACTAATCGTGAAATATGTCAACGTTATAGTTAAACGTGCAAAAGATGGAGTATTATCAGCATTATCGTAGTTGGATGTATGACAGAACGTTACCAGGAAGAAAAGGATTAAAACCCCATTTTGTGGAAGGAGTTCAAGGATTTATTTCATGGGCATGGGTACAACAAGTTTGTAAAGATGAGGGAGGGATAAGATGTCCGTGTGTTAAATGTACGTGTAGATATATAAAGAGTGACCCCAGAGAAGTCAAGAAACACTTGGATAGAGTTGGATTTATGCCTGATTATTGGGTTTGGGTTTATAACGGTGAAAAGTTTCATAATTTCGGGCAAGGAGTCAATGCACAAGCTTCAAGTAGTGGAACAAATGTGGAATACAATGAACAATTCAACGATGAACAATTCAACATGATGGATGATATGGTCGCTGATGCTTTAGGTGTGGAACTGTCTTACGCTGATGATGTTGAAGATGAACAAGGCGAACAACTGCCAAATGAGAAAGCACAAAGATTTTACCAATTGTTGAGTGAATGTAATGCCCCATTGTTTGAAGGGTCTTCGGAATCAAAGTTATCTATGTATGTGAGACTTTTAGCTCATAAGTCGAATTATAATGTTGCTGATAAAGGCGTGGATGATGTTACGAAGATGTTGTTGGATGCGACTCCATTTAAAGATAATTTGCCAGGAAGTTATTATGATGTTGAGAGGTTGGTGATGAAGTTGGGATTAAAAGTTAAAAAGATTGATTGTTGCATAAACACCTGCATGTTGTTTTATGACAATGAATTTGGGATAAATGACGGAGCATTGGAGGAATGCAAATTTTGTGGAAGTCCACGGTATCGTGTCGGAAGGCGAGGGAGAATTCCGAATAAGTCAATGTTTTGCTTGCCAATAATACCAAGATTACAAAGGTTGTTTGCATCGATGAAAACTGCTAGTCAAATGACGTGGCATCATTTGAATAAAATTCCTGGAGTGTTGCGACATCCTTCTGATGGTGAAGCGTGGAAACACTTTGATCAAGTATATCCTGATTTCGCAGAAGATCCACGAAATGTAAGACTAGGATTGTGCTCTGATGGTTTCACTCCATATATCCAAGCATCAGCAAAACCATACTCTTGTTGGCCGGTCGTTGTAACCCCCTATAATCTCCCTCCTGAGATGTGCATGACAAAGCCCTACATGTTTTTGGCCTGTGTTGTTCCGGGGCCAGATAACCCTAAAGCAGGCATAGATGTGTTTCTACAACCTTTAATTGATGATTTGAAGAGGTAGTGGATTGGAGAATGGACTTACGATAATTCAACCAAAAAAAATTTTCTAATGAGAGCATCTTTGATGTGGACAATTAACGATTTTCAAGCGTATGGCATGTTGTCTGGTTGGAGCACTCATGGGAGATTTGCTTGTCCACATTGTATGGAAAATATAAAGGCATTTACTTTGAAAAATGGAGGGAAGAGTTCGTGGTTTGACTCTCATCGTAGGTTTTTGCCTCGTAATCACCCGTTTAGAAGAAGTAGGAATGGCTTCTTGAAGGATGAGAGAGTATTAGATGCCCCGCCCCCTAAGATTACATCAGAAGAAGTTTTGACAAGAGTTTGTGAGTATCCAAAAGTCACTGATTTTGGCCAAACTGTCCCAATACCAGGATACGGAGTTGACCACAACTGGACTAAACAAAGTATATTTTTGGACCTCCACTATTGGAAAGATAACTTGCTCAGACATAATCTTGATGTAATGCACATTGAGAAGAATTTTTTGACAACATATTTAACACAGTGATGGATGTCAAAGGAAAAACAAAAGATAATGAGAAAGCCAGAAAAGATTTAGAACTGTATTGTAAAAGAAGGGACTTGGAGTTAAAACCTCAACCGAATGGAAAGTTGTTGAAACCCAAGGCAATCTACACTCTAACTTCCAAAGAAGCAAAATCAGTTTGTGAGTGGTTGAAGGATTTGAGAATGCCTGACAGATATTCTTCTAACTTGGGCAGGTGTGCCGATGTTAAAACTGGAAGGTTACATGGGATGAAAAGTCATGATTGTCATGTTTTCATGGAGAACTTAATCCCAAGAGCGTTTAGTTCACTGCCCACCCATGTGTTAAATCCACTCACTGAGATTAGTCAATTTTTTAAAAATATGTGTGCTTCAACTTTGAGAGTCGATGAACTTGATAAATTGGACAAGATAATTCCAATCATACTCTGTCAGCTGGAGCAAATTTTTCCCCCGGGTTTTTTTGACTCTATGGAACATCTTCCGGTTCATCTGGCATATGAGGCTAAGCTTGGCGGGCCTGTTCAATATAGGTGGATGTACCCGTTTGAAAGATTTATGGGTGACTCAAAACGAGCAGTTAAAAATAGTGCTAAAGTTGAAGGATCAATATGTGCTGTTTACATTCACAAGGAAACCTCATACTTTCTCAGTCATTACTTCATCGACCGTGTGCTTATTCCAACTACTACTAGAAATGATGTTGATGTTGAAAATGAAAGGGATCCATCGACCTTATCAATTTTCAATCTACCTGGTCGTCACTCTGGCAAGGCGAGTGAACATTGGATGGTAGATCAGAAAGAGTATCGATCAGCTCATGTTCATGTGTTGATTAATTGTGCAGAGGTTAAACCATACCTTGAGTAAGTAAAACAAAACTATTACTTTTTACTAGGACATTAAGTTAAAACACGTCTAACTTTGACTTAAATTTTGGTGTAGGGAATTTAAGACCTTTTATGAAGAATTTGGTGATGATTCGCGTGGTTATATACATGAATATTTTCCCGGTTGGTTTAAACAACAAGTATACAATGCCGAGCTGTCATACCCCATTTTTTGACTCATATTTTTCTTTGTTCATTATCATATTATTATTCATCATTCCATTATAATTTTCAATTTTTCTTATTTTATTTACCTTTTATTATTTTATCTTCATTTTTAGATTTTTATTTATTAATATGTATCACCATCATCATTACTATCATTATTATTAATATTATCATTATCCTTATTAATACTATTGCTATTGCTTTTTTTTATTATTATTATTATTATTATTATCTTTTTATCAATGTTTTATTATTATTATTATCATTATTTTTAACTACTAATATTATTATATTTTTCATCATTTATTATTATTATCATCCTTATTACTATTATCATTACTATTTTTTCCATTATCACTTTCATTATTACCATTACAATTATCATTATTTATTTTTATTGGTTTTATTTTAAAGAAAATACAAAAAAAAAAAAAGAAAAGGGGAGTTCGCAGAGCAAAGTTCCCTTCGCTCTGCGAACTCTGCGAATTTTCTGCAGATTTTAATTCCCTTGTTTTATCTTGCTTTTGTTTTGATTATAGTTATTATTATTATCACCCATCATTATTATTACTGCTATTGCTATCAATTGTGGCTGTTTGGACTCAGCAAAGCCAATAATTAAGCATGTGCCATTAAAGCCAAGGTGAGAAGGATTTTCTTCCAAGCCAAGCAAGTTGGCTGCCCTTGGGCAGCTCTTGTCCCTCCCAATTGACCTACTAATGACCCTAAGCTTGCCAGCTAGCTGCTTGCTCATTTTTCTTCCTCCTTTCCCCACCAAAACCAGTCAAACATAGGTGGTTTCACTTGCCCAAAAGCTGTTTTGCTTGCCCTGTTTTCAGCTGTCTTTCTCCTTCCTCACACCAGCCCACATGCTCCTTTTTGTTTTCCCCCAACCTCTGTACATGGCAGTACATGTTTTCCTTGCTTGACCCCTCAGGATTGCAAGGATTGATCCCAAGAACAACCCAATTGCAAAGCTGCCCTGTTTTTCAGATTTTTTCTCATCGTTGCTATCCAAGATCAGCTGCATTAATGGCTGGATTTAGCCAAAGTCTTGACCAAGGTTGCAAGGCAATGTCCCCTCTGCACTTTTGCATTGAATGCAAAGCAAGATAGTCTGGTTTTAGCCCACAAATCAGTTGGATTCTAGGGATTTTCCATCATGACAATTGATTTGGTTTTGGCCTATAAAAGGAATGCAAGGCATAACCATTCTAAAAGACCTTCAAGAGCTAAAAATACAGAATTTTTGAGATAGAATAGAGAGTTCAATACACAGATTTTACACTACTTCCAGCAAGAATCATTTAAAACTTTAGTGTTATCATCTTTGCTCTATTCTAATTTTGCAAATCACAATCCATCAAGCCACTTCCTATCTCTTGCACAAGCATTGCTAGGAGTTCTGTAAGTATTCTAAAGTCTTTATCTTTCATTTTGAATTGCTGTTTGCATCATTTATTTTGTTTAATTTCATTTTGTGCAAAAAACCCGTTTTGAAACTCAAAAGGAATCTCAAAGTTGAAAAACACCAATTTGAGTTGTTTTAAACCTTTTCTTGCCAAATTTGCAAAGCTTTTTAACCCCCTCAAGGTTTCTGAAGCTTGCTCAGGAGCAGCTTCTGAACAGAAGTTCAGAAGCAGCTTCTGAGTTCAATTTTTCGCAGAGTTCGCAGAGCAAAGTCATGGTCGCTCTGCGACCATGACAGAACCTGGGTTCGCAGAGCCAAGTTCTGGTTGCTCTGCGAAAGCTGCAGAACTCAGAACATAAATTCAGGCTTCCAAAGGCCAAATTTTTGAGGTTCTAACTAATGATTCAGAACCTAAGAGGGTTAAAACTCATTTTTGTTCAAACCATGTCAAAAGTTTTGCATGATGTTGGAAACTTCACAAGTTTTGGGCAATAAATTTTGAATAACTTGCATAACAAGTTATGTTCTTAAACTTTCAAAATCAAGCTTGAGCAATAAGCTAAGTTCATTATTTTCAAATTTAAACTTGAACAACAATGTTGTTCATGATTTTCAATCAAAACATGAACTTGAGCCGAACTTGCTCACTTTTAAAACGAAACTCGAACTTGAGCCGAACTTGTGCATTTTCCAAACTTATGCATATTTTCATGAATTTGTTCATCTTTCAAACTTGAATAACACTTGTTCTTGAGTTCCAATAACTTAAGCAACAAGCTATGTTCATGATTTTCCATAAACTCGAACAACAAATTTGTTCGTGATTTTCAACAACTTTTCTTTAAGGTTTTAACCAAGTGTTTTGTTTCCCTTGAGATTTCTTTAAGTTTCAACAAAACAAAAACTTGAATGAAAAAGGAATGGTTTGACGTATGTCTCTCCAAACCCCGGTTGCACGAATGCTTGACGTATGTCTCGTTGTTCGGGCAATCGTCATTCCATTTTCAACGCGTCCAACGCGCTTAACCTTTCTTTGGTCCCCCGTGACCATTTTAAACTTTTCTTGGCCCTCGTGGTCAATTCAAACTTTTACGCCTTTGTGCGTCCGTCTCTTTGTCATTTAAACCTTTTACGCCTTTGCGCGTTTTCAAACCTTTTTTCACGCCCGAGTGCGAGTCCGTCTCTTTTTTTTACCAAACCCTTCTTACCTTTTTTAAGCTACCCTCATAACGGTAGTAGGTAAAAGGCTTTTTATCGGTCTTTATTAAGCTATCAACATAACGATAGTAGACCATGTTGTTTTTGCATTTTTAAAGCAAAACTTTTTCGCTCGGGCGCGATCAAATCTTTTTCAATTAAAATCAACCAACATACAAACTTTTTCTACCCAAAGAACTACGTACGCTTTGAATTCTCCATCGCACCGGGAGATACGTAGGAGCAGGATTCATATCTTGTCAAGCCCTTTAATAAAAAACTTATTTTTTCCCTTTTACATCATATTTTCTTTTTCCCTTTTATATATTCAAGCACGCAAGCAAAACTTCGAAAACATTCTAGCCTAAGTCAACTAAGAGGTTCCCGTTGAGTACAACGGATGTGAGGGGTGCTAATACCTTCCCCTCGCATAATCGACTCCCGAACCCAAAATCTCTTACTTAAAGGTAATTTCGAACTTTTTTCCTTTTTTCCCCGAAAAATTAAAAGTTCAGTCGTGATTTAAAATTAGTGATTCAATGCTTCTCAATAGCTTGATATCCGAAATTCGACGCGACAGAAATGGCGACTTCACTGGGGACATGCATAAAACACTTTGTTTTTGTGTATGGCGAGTCAAGCCTATCTTAGTCGACTTTTAGGCTAAAATGCTTTTGCTTTGCTTGCGCGTTTGTGTCTTAATATCATTATTTGTTCCTCTTCTTTTATATATTTCATGTTGCTTCATATTAATATATCAATTGTGGGGATGTTACTTGAGCGATGTTACTCCACATTGTTCGGGTTAATGCCGGACGTATGAGGCTCTCTACCCGAGCTTGAGAGAAAATTAAGATAGGATGGTGGTTGTGTAGCGGAGGCCCGCGTTGACGTATGTCCGTGAGGTAGGATGCGAAAGCCCCGCCTAGAGGAGATTCCACTTGGAAGGTATTGAAGTCTTGCGAGTAATTTGCAATCGACGACCTTAATTCCATATGGGATCCATGACTCTAGGGACCTTTTTAGAAAATCTCATCTCTAGAGCCTACATGTGAGGATGGGGGAAAGTTCTGAACATTCATATCATACCTTCGCATACCACCCATTTGCATTCATTCATAATTTTTGCATACCGTTTCGCTTTATAGAAGGGGCAATCAATAATTTCTGTTTATTACTGTTTTTTTTTAATAATCATAGTTGGGGATAAAAATGACCAATTTGTTGAAAGGTAGCAATTTTGAAAATTACAGAGTCTGATGACTTCGCAGAGCAAAGTATCTTCACACTGCGAACACTTCAGAATCCGAGTACTTCGCAGAGCAAAGGTTTGCATCGCACAGCGAAGTAAACTCTGAAGTTCGCAGAGCAAAAGTACTTCGCAGTGCGAAGTCTGCGAATACTGTCAGCTCAGTTTTCAAAATCACTAACCCTCCATTACTCCCCCCAACCACCCATTCCACTCTCTTTCTCTAATCCAACCGTTACCCACTTCTTCATTAACACTAAAAATTAAAAAACCTTCATTTCTTTTTCACAAACTTGTCAATATAACCCTAATTTTAAAACACACCCTTTTTTCATCAATCTTTCCATTTTCTCATTAGATTTGTGTTTGATTCTTTCTATTCAGTGCAAACAGCAAGGTACGAATTCCTCATCCTCCTTTTCTCTTGTTTTTGATTCGTGATAGGATAACATGGACTTAGGGTTTTAATTTTGAAATTTCCATTTTAGGGTTTAAGTTTGTGTTAAGTTTCATTCCCTTCCTAGATTGCTGTGTTAAGTCAATTCAGTTTAAGCATGCCTTGTGGGTAGTTGAAACAGACCCATTCCTTTCAAATCTTCAAGTGATTTTGCACGAATTTATTTTACCCATTTTTGTAGAAATTGAAATAAAACTAGTTGTTGTGTTAAGTGTTTTTATACCCATTAAGTAATTATGAACCATCTATCTAACATGCATTGTATGAAGCTTAACCAAGGCTTTAGGGTAGATTTCTGTGGGAATTTTCATTTTTTCTGTCACGGTCGCAGAGCAAAGTTCTACTTCGTAGTGCGGCCGTTTTGCTGGAAAGCCCAGAATTGCC
Organism: Medicago ruthenica; assembly: GCA_018208015.1. Lineage (NCBI taxonomy): Eukaryota > Viridiplantae > Streptophyta > Magnoliopsida > Fabales > Fabaceae > Medicago > Medicago ruthenica. The sequence goes on along the minus strand of WNNG01000500.1, from coordinate 87,313 downwards.
CGTTCAACTTTGCTCTGCGAACCTACCTTCGCAGTGCGAAAATGACAGAACAGAACCTCATTATTTTTCATGTTTCCTTTCCAATTCAATTGGTTTGATCTCATATTGCCTATATTTATTTCTGCTGTTTTCTGATTTTGTTTCTTTCCTCGTAGATGGCGCCAAAACAAACCAGCAAGCGATCAAGGGCCGAATCATCCGGATCGAGACTGCAAGGGGCATATGACGCTTCTCGATTCCTCAGTCTCCGCAATCAGGAGAGATATGAGGAGCTGCTCCGAAGGACATTTTGGGCCGAAAGGCAATTTACAATAAGTGAGCACGGCACTTATCGGGAGTTAGCACGGCTGATAAATTCCCGCAATTGGGGAATTTTAGTGAACCCTCCTTTGAACCTGAACTACGACATCATCAGGGAATTTTACACGAATGCTATTCCCGCTGACCCCGAAGGGGAATTCACTTACCAGACTATGGTTCGTGGTCGCGTCATTAGATTCGACCGCGAAGCCATAAACACCTATCTCCACAACCCCCTCCAGCTTGATAATGAGGAGTTATGTGCCTTCCATAGGCACCAAAACTGGGGGAATTGGAACCATGACCTTTATGCCCAAACCATTTTTCAATCAGGGAAAGGTTATGAGCTTAATGCATCTGGACAGCCTACCAAGGCCATTAAAAATAACCTCACCACATATGCTCAGGTTATTTTTCACCTCATTGTCCATAACATCAAACCAAAAAGCCACACATCCTCCACCACTTTAGATGTCACACCCCTGATTTACTACATCCTCACCCACAAACAAGTGGATGTAGCTAGGGTGATTGCCCAGGAGCTCAAAATTGTGGTAGAAAGTGGCATAAAACCTCCGGCCAAGAAGATGTGCCCCCTCGCATTCCCGGGCCTGATTATGGGTCTCTGCCGGGATGAACGTGTAGCGATCCCCCCACACGTTTCTGAGACGATTAAGAATCCTATTACGGATGATTACATTGCAAGACATTGCACGGGGAGGAGAGCAGCGAGAGCGCAACAGCCACGACCCAGACCCCCACCTGCATCACAGGGCCACCATACCTGTACTTTCTCATGGGAGCAGAATGCTTCCAACCATAGGTGCATGACTATGATGCATGACTCCATGTACCAGCTCCAGATACAGATGGGCAGGCCAGCAGATCCAGCACTCCAGATACCGACATCGGAGATGTTTGCAGCTCATGCAGCTTGGCCCGGGGATAGGCCTGAGTACTCAGAGGGTGGTGGTAGCGGTACAGCTGTTGGAGGCCATGGAGGAGGTGATGATGATGATGATGATGAGGAGGATGAGGATGAGGACACCGAGGACGATGAGGCTCGCACTCCTTGAGTGTTTCCTTTTTTGATGTTTTTTGATGCTTTTGCTGTGCATTTTATTTTATTTTCTTATGCACTCTTCAGAACTTCTTGTGGTTAATGCTTTGTATTCATATTTGTACTCTTTTTATTATTTATGTTAAGTACACTTTTATTATTTGGCTTTCGAATCGTAATTAATGCCTGTTAATTTTTAGTTTTCTGAATATGCTTAAAATGTCAAAAAAAAATTTTGCTATGGATCATTAGTAAAATGAAATAACAAATCATCATATGGATTGATCCAAAGCATTCAGCCCTAGATGCATGGTAATGATAAAATTTGATTAAATTGCGCAAAGCTGAAATACATGTTTCCTGTTTTTCTATGATTAAACTTGAAAGGAGAATATGTACCCAGTACAAAAGTTATATCATACAATTTGCGTTGTTAATATGTTTGTTCTATGAACCATTTTAAAACTAGCCAAAATGTAAGGAAGCCTCAAAATCATTATACATATGCAGGAGACCGGCATTTTTTGTTTAACTCGATCTTTTTATGTTAAATCTGAATGTTGTTTTAAAATTGTATGAAAGCATTAACATGATCGAGGCATTTTTTGAAAATGAGTGAAAACCACTTGACCACAAATAGCCCACCCTGTGAGAAGTGAGTATTTGTTAACCCCTTTTGAGCCTAATGAATCAGAATCATTAACTATGAACTGCCAATTTTCGTGAGCTCAATTGCTTAATGAGATTGCCGGAGTTTGTAAAAAGTTCAGTTCATGTATAATCATCACTGAATTCTGATAATTTTCTTTCAATTTTTGAACCCTTAACCGTCATGATTATTGTCCCTTGCCAAAAGAGGAAGGAACATTCAATTAGGGTATCATCTTTGATTAAGTTGAAAAAAAGGAGGTTGTGAAAGTCAAGTGATGGTGAATTTTGTAATTGATCTTGACAACAAAACAAAAAAAAAGGGAGAAAAAAAGAAAGAAAGAAAAGAAAGAAAGAAAAGAAAACTAAGAAAAAGAAAAAAGAAAGAGAAAATAAATCAAAAAAGAAGTTGTCAAGATCAAAGACAAATATTTGTAAATCACCAAGAGTCGTGATTGAATAAGAAGGAAGGGTGTAAATTAGAAAGAATGTTCCTTTTTGCTTGGTCTTTTGAATTCAATTTCCCCACATATGACATTTCCTTTGTAACCCAGCCAAATTACAACCCTCAAAGACCTTGTGATCGATGCTTTTGTGTTTTTTAGAAACGATGATTAGATAGACACATAACTTGATCAGAATGCTGGCAAACTTGTCGGATGAGTGTTCAATACCCCCACAATTAATATTCAATTATTTCATTTTACTTAACAAAAATGTGTGTTAGGTTGGTTCATTGATAAACATATTTTTAACTTGAGTTGTACGATATAAATTTTGTGTTTGGTATTGTTTCAAATTTTTTAGTGCAATCTTGGATTAATGAGAGCATCAAAATTGCCTGCGCAAATCTCATATGAATCATGCAAATCCAACAATAGCCCAATTCTCATTTGCACCCACAAGTTTAAACCATACCGATACACAATCATTCAAAAGGCCCAACCATGCTTAGCACTCTCCCACAACTCACAAAAAGCCCAGTCGTCATTGACATTCCTCAGTCTACTACAAAAAGCCCAATTATCATCAGCACTCCCAAACACGATCACAGAAAAGCCACGCCCTTGGCAGGCCACCACCCCATTAATAAATTTCCTTCCCAGCCTTCTTTTGCTTTTTATCAAAAGGTCCCCATTTATTCTATTCATTCATTTCTTCTATTTTTTTATGATAGTGCTTAAAACAAAAACTTTTTCAAAAACTTTTTTGTTGTGAATCTTTTATATTTTTTAGAAACATAAATAACAAACACATTCGCTCTGAACTCGTGAATACTTGAAGTGTGCGTCAATATCTGTCCTGAAAACGGATAAACTTCGCAGGCCGAGCATGGTCAAATACAAAAAGGGATTCCCCAGCAAAATCATCAGTAAACCAAAAGGGAATATCCCCAGTGAATCGAAAACCCGAAAGGACGATTCAGGCTAAGGTTAGCCAACCAAAGCATAAGCATTCCCGGCGGAATCATCAGTTCTTCTCCCCAGCGGATTAGCACAATTCCCCAGTAGATTAACAATCTCCCCGTGAGGTATTTATCTTTTTCATCAGTTATTGCGACTTTACCCCGTCAATATTTTGGAGGTATCCCCTGTGACATCATCCCCATTAAAGATTACCGAGTGTTTGCAATGCGACGTCGGTCCACTTTTCATTTTACCTGTCTAATCTTGTTTCACCAAGTTTATCGGTCATGCAATTAATCAAATCAGTCAGGTGTCATCCCCAGTCTGTCTGGTCTAGAGATGTCACCTCCTTTTTTGCCAAGTGGTAGTTGTTTAACGAACAACTTGTGCAATCTTTCATCGCATTCATGTACCAAGGGGCAGTTCTTTAACGAACGGTTTGTGTATCCCCATTGCAAGTCAATCTTTCACACAACATTCCCCGTGAGAGTCGTACATTCATACATTCATACATTCATGCATATACACATTCATGCATACAACAATATCATTCATACATGGCTGCTTTAAACACCATGAGTCTTACCAATCGATCGTGAACAATTCGTAATCTCCTTTTTCCCCAAGTGTCATTCCCAGTCTGTCTGGTCTAGTGATGTCACCTCCTTTTTATGCCAAGCGGCAGTTCTTTAACGAACAGCTTGCACATCTTTTTATTATGCCTTTATGCCAAGTGGCAGTTCTTCAACGAACATCTTGTGCATATCCCCCAGTATTGTTGCCAAGTGGCAGTTCTTTAACGAACAGCTTGTGCACAGTTTTTATCTAATTCTTATCATCAGTGGTAGTTTGGAATTTAACCCGAACAGCTGACATTTATTTTAGTTTCTCACCATCAGTGGTAGTTCGGAATTTAACCCGAACAACTGACTTTCACTTTTGTTTTCTTATCCACAGTGGTAGTTCGGAATTTAACCCGAACAGCTGACTTTTACCCTTTGTTTCTTGCCATCAGTGGTAGTTCGGAATTTAACCCGAACAGCTGACATCTACCTTCATCTCTTGTCATCAGTGGCAGTTCGGAATTTAACCCGAACAGCTGACTTTTATCTTTGTTCCTTGTCATCAGTGGTAGTTCGGAATTTAACCCGAACAGCTGACGTTTACCCTTGTTTCTTACCATCAGTGGCAGTTCGAAATTTAACCAGAACAGCTGACATTTGCATTTTACCTTCATTAAGCTGCCGTTACAACGGTAGTAGGTAAAATAATTTCTCCAGTGATTAGCATACTTTGTCTTCTCTTACCTTCATTAAGCTACCATCACAACGGTAGTAGGTAAGATTAAATCCCCGGTGAAGCCACCGAAGTAATCTTGATCTGTTGTCTTTATTAAGCTATCATTCTGGTAGTAGACAACTCTTTTCCCAGTGGAACACTATCCCCAGTAAAGTCGGATCCCGCTTCTTTAACGAACCCGGGTATCCCTTTGTCTCTTTTTATCCCCAGACGGGTCATCTTTGCCGTCTTTGCATTCATACTTGCATTACGAGCATTTGCAGCATTTGCATGCATACATTCATAGCATTTTCAATTCAAGAAAAATTTAGTCAAAAATGGTGTACTTTATATTTAAGTCTCTTCGACCCGTCAATTTCAAAATTTCACTTTTAATCTCCGGGGCGAAGAAACTTAAATAGGGGCATCTGTCATACCCCATTTTTTGACTCATATTTTTCTTTGTTCATTATCATATTATTATTCATCATTCCATTATAATTTTCAATTTTTCTTATTTTATTTACCTTTTATTATTTTATCTTCATTTTTTAGATTTTTATTTATTAATATGTATCACCATCATCATTACTATCATTATTATTAATATTATCATTATCCTTATTAATACTATTGCTATTGCTTTTTTTTAATATTATTATTATTATTATCTTTTTATCAATGTTTTATTATTATTATTATCATTATTTTTAACTACTAATATTATTATTTTTTTTATCATTTATTATTATTATCATCCTTATTACTATTATCATTACTATTTTTTCCATTATCACTTTCATTATTACCATTACAATTATCATTATTTATTTTTATTGGTTTTATTTTAAAGAAAATACAAAAAAAAAAAAAGAAAAGGGGAGTTCGCAGAGCAAAGTTCCCTTCGCTCTGCGAACTCTGCGAATTTTCTGCAGATTTTAATTCCCTTGTTTTATCTTGCTTTTGTTTTGATTATAGTTATTATTATTATCACCCATCATTATTATTACTGCTACTGCTATCAATTGTGGCTGTTTGGACTCAGCAAAGCCAAGAATTAAGCATGTGCCATTAAAGCCAAGGTGAGAAGTGTAGTACCCCAATTTTGTCCTAAGCCTTTTAAAACAAAAATAAAAAAAAATCAAAGAGGTGGAAAAAGTCAAAGTCAACCAAAGTCAACAAAAAAGTCAACATTTCAAAAATGATGACTTCGCAGTGCGAAGTTCACTTCGCACTGCGAAGTCTGCGATTTTTCTGCAAATTTTTGGTTTCTTTGATTTAATTCCAGAATTTGTTACACATTATTTGCATTATTATTTTAATCAGCATTCATGGCTAATTGGGCTCAGCAAAGCCAGAGTTGAGAGACTTGCCATTAATGCCAAGGAAAGAAGCTTTTTCTTCCAACCTAGCATGTGACAACCAAGTGGGCTTGCCCTTGGGCAGCTCTTGTCCCTCCCAAGTGACCTGTTAACCACCCCAAGATTGCTAGCCACCTGCTTGAGGACTTTCTTCCTGCTTGCTCCCCCAAAACCAGTCAAACCCAGCTGGTTTTTCACTTGCAAAAGCCATGATTGCTTGTCCTGTTTTGCAACAACTTTTCAGCCCTCTCACACCAGCCACATGTTGCCTTTTGCATCCCCCAACCTCTGCACATCACAGTGCACATTTTTATTGATCAACCATTGAGATTGCAAGGATCAATCCCCAAGCATAGCCAATTGCAATCCAGCCATGTTCATCATCATTTCTATCCAAAGACCATTGAATTTGTGGCTGAAATCAGTCAAGCCTTTAACCCTTGGCACAAGGCAAGGTTGCCTCTATCCATTAGCATTAAATGCAAAGCCATTTAGCCTGAATTTAGCCCACAAATCAGCTAGGTCCTATGGATTTGCCATCATTACATTAGATTGCATTTTGGCCTATAAATAGAGATGCAAGGCAAGAGTTCATGACAGCAATTCAAGAGCAATAATTCACACAAAGAAACACTACTCATAAGCACTTGAAACACTTACAAACAACCAGAGAAAAACCAATACAAAGCACTAGCAAAAACCAATCAAAACACAAAGCATTACAAAGTTCAAAAACCATCACCAACATTCAAAACCTTTGCAAGAACCTTCAACCAATACAAGTTCATTGCAGCAGGAGCTTTGCTAAGGATCTCTGTAAGTTTCTAAGTCATTATCTTGCATCTATAATTGTGCTTGCATATCAATTTTGGTTCAAAACCTTTTTGTTCTAAAAACCCCTTTTGAATTTCAAAAGAAATCCCAAGGTTTGCAAAACATCAAAACTGGTTTGTCCAGCTCTTTTCATTGCAAAAACTCAAAGCTTTTCACTCTCCTAAAGGGTCCTGAGTGTGTTCAGAAGTTGTTTCTAAACAACAGTTCAGAAACAGCTTCTGAACTCAAAAATTCGCATTGTTCGCAGTGCGAAGTCATGGTCGCAGAGCGACCATGACAGAACTCAGTATCTGAGTTTAGGCTCCCAAATGGCCAATTTTTGAGGTTCTAGCCCAGGAGCTCAGAACCTAGGAGTTTTGAAACTCATATTTTCTCAAACCAATTCAAGGATTTTGCATAATATTGGAAAATTCGCAAGTTCGGGTAACACTTTTGTGGATAACTTGCAAAACAAGTTATGTCCACAAACTTTCAAAACAACTTGAACAAACCAGCTATGTTCATTACTTTCAATCCAAACTTGAACAATAAACATTGTTCATGATTTCCAAAACCAAACATGAACATAAGCCGAATTTGTTCGCTTTTCAAAACCGTTCGCGAAACGAGCCGAACTTGTGCGTTTTTACATAATTTGTTAAAACCTCTTCATCTTGGGTTTCAAACCAAATGTTTTGATAAACTTTGGGATTTCTAAGAAATTCAACCAAAAACTTGAATGAAAAAGGGATGGTGTGACGTATGTCTCTCCATTGCCCCGATTGTACGAATGCGTGACCTATGTCTCGTCGTTCGGACAATCGTCATTCCATTTTCAACGTATCCAACCAAACCAAACCAAATCTTGGCCCCTTGTGGTCAATCCGAACCTTTTGGTCCCCCGTGGCCACTAGATTCAATCCCTCAACTCGTTTGAGTCACTTCGGTCAATGTTCGACTCGTTCGAGTCCATTGTACCCGTTCTTGATCCCGTTGGATCAATCGAATCATCCCCCGACTCGTTGGAGTCACTCCGGTCAATGATCGACTCGTTTGAGTCCATTGCACCCATTTTGGTCCCATAGCGACCAATTCGAACCCTTTTTCCCAACGGACATGCCTTTTAACATTCTAGCGCGATTCGTAAACAAACGCTTAATAAGCCTCCCATGCGCGAGCATACAAGCAAGACGCTTAAGTCTCCCATGCGCGAGCATACAAGCTACGTTTAATCGCAAGAATTCGGTTAAAACATCGTCCATTTTAAAATTAACCAACATATGTACGTTTTTCTACCAAAGAACTACGTACGCTTTGAATTCTCCGACTACCGGGAGATACGTAGGAGCAAGATCGACATCTTGTCAAGCGCAATAATAAAAAACTTTCTTTTTTTCCTTTCGTTTGTTTTCATCTCTTTTATCTCCTTTCATGATATTTTCTTTTGACATAGATGAGCATGCGCGCAAAACATTTAAAAACATTTTAAGCTTTAGCCAAATAGAAGGTTCCCGTTGAGTACAACGGACGTGAGGGGTGCTAATACCTTCCCCTTGCGTAATCGACTCCCGAACCCGACAATGGTTGCGATGACCAGTCCTTTTCCTCATCGTCAAGGGTTTTATTATCGTTTCCCTTCAAACAAAAAAATTAAGGGTTTATCAACGTTCCCTTTACACAAAAACTTTGGTGGCGACTTCACAAGGCCTTCCGAGCGTTCGCAAACATCCTCGGAGGATTGCGCGTTTTTAACGAGAGCGCACAAGAAGGATTTTCTTCCAAGCCAAGCAAGTTGGCTGCCCTTGGGCAGCTCTTGTCCCTCCCAACTGACCTACTAATGACCCTAAGCTTGCCAGCCAGCTGCTTGCTCATTTTTCTTCCTCCTTTCCCCACCAAAACCAGTCAAACATAGGTGGTTTCACTTGCCCAAAAGCTGTTTTACTTGCCCTGTTTTCAGCTGTCTTTCTCCTTCCTCACACCAGCCCACATGCTCCTTTTTGTTTTCCCCCAACCTCTGTACATGGCAGTACACGTTTTTCTTGCTTGACCCCTCAGGATTGCAAGGATTGATCCCAAGAACAACCCAATTGCAAAGCTGCCCTGTTTTTCAGATTTTTTCTCGCTGCATTAATGGCTGGATTTAGCCAAAGTCTTGACCAAGGTTGCAAGGCAATGTCCCCTCTGCACTTTTGCATTGAATGCAAAGCAAGATAGCCTGGTTTTAGCCCACAAATCAGCTGGATTCTAGGGATTTTCCATCATGACAATTGATTTGGTTTTGGCCTATAAAAGGAATGCAAGGCATAACCATTCTAAAAGACCTTCAAGAGCTAAAAATACATAATTTTTGAGAGAGAATAGAGAGTTCAATACACAGATTTTACACTACTTCCAGCAAGAATCATTTGAAACTTTAGTGTTATCATCTTTGCTCTATTCTAATTTTGCAAATCACAATCCATCAAGCCACTTCCTATCTCTTGCACAAGCATTGCTAGGAGTTCTGTAAGTATTCTAAAGTCTTTATCTTTCATTTTGAATTGCTGTTTGCATCATTTATTTTGTTTAATTTCATTTTGTGCAAAAAACCCCTTTTGAAACTCAAAAGGAATCTCAAAGTTGCAAAACACCAATTTGAGTTGTTTTAAACCTTTTCTTGCCAAATTTGCAAAGCTTTTTAACCCCCTCAAGGTTTCTGAAGCTTGCTCAGGAGCAGCTTCTGAACAGAAGTTCAGAAGCAGCTTCTGAGTTCAATTTTTCGCAGAGTTCGCAGAGCAAAGTCATGGTCGCTCTGCGACCATGACAGAACCTGGGTTCGCAGAGCCAAGTTCTGGTTGCTCTGCGAAAGCTGCAGAACTCAGAACATAAATTCAGGCTTCCAAAGGCCAAATTTTTGAGGTTCTAACTAATGATTCAGAACCTAAGAGGGTTAAAACTCATTTTTGTTCAAACCATGTCAAAAGTTTTGCATGATGTTGGAAACTTCACAAGTATTGAGCAATAAATTTTGAATAACTTGCATAACAAGTTATGTTCTTAAACTTTCAAAATCAAGCTTGAGCAATAAGCTAAGTTCATTATTTTCAAATTTAAACTTGAACAACAATGTTGTTCATGATTTTCAATCAAAACATGAACTTGAGCCGAACTTGCTCACTTTTTAAAACCAAACTCGAACTTGAGCCGAACTTGTGCATTTTCCAAACTTATGCATATTTTCATGAATTTGTTCATCTTTCAAACTTGAATAACACTTGTTCTTGAGTTCCAATAACTTAAGCAACAAGCTATGTTCATGATTTTCCATAAACTCGAACAACAAATTTGTTCGTGATTTTCAACAACTTTTCTTTAAGGTTTTAACCAAGTGTTTTGTTTCCCTTGAGATTTCTTTAAGTTTCAACAAAACAAAAACTTGAATGAAAAAGGAATGGTTTGACGTATGTCTCTCCAAACCCCGGTTGCACGAATGCTTGACGTATGTCTCGTTGTTCGGGCAATCGTCATTCCATTTTCAACGCGTCCAACGCGCTTAACCTTTCTTTGGTCCCCCGTGACCATTTTAAACTTTTCTTGGCCCTCGTGGTCAATTCAAACTTTTACGCCTTTGTGCGTCCGTCTCTTTGTCATTTAAACCTTTTACGCCTTTGCGCGTTTTCAAACCTTTTTTCACGCCCGAGTGCGAGTCCGTCTCTATTTTTTTATCAAACCCTTCTTACCTTTTTTAAGCTACCCTCATAACGGTAGTAGGTAAAAGGCTTTTTATCGGTCTTTATTAAGCTATCAACATAACGATAGTAGACCATGTTGTTTTTGCATTTTTAAAGCAAAACTTTTTCGCTCGGGCGCGATCAAATCTTTTTCAATTAAAATCAACCAACATACAAACTTTTTCTACCCAAAGAACTACGTACGCTTTGAATTCTCCATCGCACCGGGAGATACGTAGGAGCAGGATTCATATCTTGTCAAGCCCTTTAATAAAAAACAAACTTTTTTCCCTTCATCATATTTTCTTTTTCCCTTTTACATGTCCAAGCACGCAAGCAAAACTTTGAAAACATTTAAGCCTAAGTCAACTAAGAGGTTCCCGTTGAGTACAACGAATGTGAGGGGTGCTAATACCTTCCCCTTGCATAACCGACTCCCGAACCCAAAATCTCTTATTTAAAGGTAATTTCGAACTTTTTTTCCTTTTTCCCCGAAAAATTAAAAGTTCAGTCGTGATTTAAAATTAGTGATTCAACGCTTCTCAATAGATTGATATCCGAAATTCGACGCGACACGAGCCAACCGAAGAAATCATTCGTTTAAGAGGTTTATCTCAAGGCCCTTTACAATGTGCCACTGAATATCATACATACCTCGTGAACGAATATAAATTTCATACTCATTCATGGAGTGAGGGGAAGAAGACATATAACAGTGGTGTATACGTAAAAGGAGTTACGGAAGGAGGTGAAGATGACTTCTATAGCGTGATCAAACACGTTTACGAGTTGTTTTACAATCAGGATAAAGTGGTGTTGTTTTATTGTGATTGGTTTGATCTGTCACCTAGATGGACAAAAATGAACAAAATAAGCAGCAATGTTGACATTCGTGTGGACAAAAAATATAATGTTTATGACTCGTTTATCATGGCACATAACGTTAGGCAAGTGTACTATGTTCCTTATCCCCCAACGCAACAACGCAAACGAGGATGGTCAGTTGCAATCAAAACAAAGCCAAGGGGTCGCATTTAGACTGAAGAATCAATTGATGAAGTTGAACAAATTGATGAAATTTCACATGTTAATGAGATAATTGAAGTTGAGCAAGTTACAGGTTGGCGTGATGCACAAGTTGAAGGGGATCATGTTGATCCTGCTATTTTGTTGACTCCTAATGAAGATGAAAATGATGAGGATGATGTTGATTCTGAAGAGAACAATATTGATGAAGGGAATCATGATGAAGGGGATCAAGTCGATGAAAGTGTTTTTGGATTATAATTGATGTATTGTTGTATTGTTATAACTGATGTATTGTTCTAATTGTAATGATTTTAATTTCAAAATGGATGAATATGTTGTTTATTTGTGTTAATTAGTGTTATGATGATTTATTGTTTACATTATGGTTTTTCTGTTATTGATAAATAGTCAACCATGCCTCCGAGGATTGAGGATAAGAGCAAGAGCAAAGCCCGCAGGAGGCGGTATGTTACTCAAGTTGTGGACCCAGCCACACAAGCTAGATTAACCCCAATGCCTCCCACACCTACTGCATCTTCTAGCCAGGGATCGACTGGGTCCTCCCAGGCTAGTGCACCTGCTCCTCCTATAGCTCCACCTTTCTTGTCACCATCTTTCTCATCATCTCCTTACCTTTTCCCTCAGGGACCTCCGGGATATCATTTTGGGTCTTCACCTTCCTTTCCCAACCCTGCGGGCTATCCCTTCCCGTATCCAATCCCACCACAAACCCAACTACAAAACACACCACAACTACAAAACACACCACAACCCCAACAAAACCCACCACAACCCGAGCAAGAAAATGTGGTCGAAGAGGATGGTGCAGGCCAGATGGATGGTGGTGGAGAGGTGGTGCAGGCCGTTGATGAGCCAGAAGTTTATCCCATGGATAATCGGAATCGCTTTATCTTAAAGCCTAGTGGGAACTCGTAAGTATTATCATAATTCGTACATAGTTCAATTTTAATAATTTTATGATTATTTTAAGTTTGATTATGAGTTTTTATTGTTTCAGCTTTTTGCCTTGCAAACCCGCGGTGGAAGCTATCAGAGATATCATTCACAATTGCTATAATAGATTGTGGAAGACTTATGGTGATGTGGATGATGATGAGAAAGAGTGCTGGTTTAATCTCTTTCAGGTTAGTTTAAATATATATCATAATTTGTAATTTCATTTATATGCACATTTGTTATAGTATCCTAATTTTCTTTAATATGTTGACAAAAATGCAGGCTAAGTGTACTTGGGACGCCAGGTACTATGAAACAATGCGGCGTAATTTCTATATCAGAGCTGTTGCGCATCTTTCAGATATGCTTCGAAACGCCCGTGTTCGTTATGAGGAGAAAAAAAAGCGGCCACATTGGATCGGGAGGGAGTTGATGAGCCAGTTGGTTGACTATTGGGCAACTGAGGAGTTCAAGTCAAAGTCTGAGAAAGCAAAGAAGAATCGGGCGTCGGAAAAGGGGGGTGCATTCACACCGGTGGCTGCATAAGCAATGGAGAGCATGCTGAACGTTTGGTAAAAATAATAAACTTTTAAATATTTAAATTTGATTGTATTAAATCATTTTATTTATATTAATAATTTTATTTCTTGTGAAAAATACGCCAGGAGGCTTGGTAGAGAGTCGTTTATTAACGAGCTTCACAACGAAACACACAGACATAAATCCGGCCAATTTTGCGATGAGCGTGCTAGGAAAGTTCAGGTAATATTTAATAAGTATATCGTAATTGATCGCTTTACATTTTTTTATGTTTTAAAAACTAATTGTTATTTGTCATTAACTATTTTGTTGTTATTTATGCAGGAGGAGAATGATCGCCAGCTTGCTGAGGCTCTTTCTCAAGGGTCGACAGTTAATCATGGTTTGAGCCTCCGAACATGGACCAAAGTTGCTGGCGATAAAACTAAAGGAAAGTTATATGGCGCCGGTAACTTAGCCGCTAACTACCGCAAGGGTGTTGCAGCATCCCTCAGACTCACCCTGAATCATGGTGAAGGATCCTCCCACCAGCCTGAGCTGACCCCTGAGATGCGTGAGTTTATTCAAAGGTTGACACAAGAGCAGCTCACGCAACAAATGGCGAGTTATCAGGCTGTTGTGCAAGATTTACTTGAAAGACAACGATCATATGATGAGCAACTGACCCAATTTAGGCAAGCACAGGCTAGGAGTTCTTCAGGTGAGCAATTGCAAGTGGAAGACCCCGCCCACACAAGAGCGCCGATTCTGAATGACGATGATGACCCGTATCCAATTTATGGTGAAGATGAGGAGGTGGAGACCGAGGATGATGAATGAAGTTGGACCCCGTTGATGTGCTTTTATTTATTGTGTTTCTACTTATGGTCTGTACTATTATTCCGTACAATTTTAATTTCTTGCTGCGAGACCTAATATTTTATGTGTGCTATTACTTTAATTTGTTTTTTTAAATATTTTTTTAAAACAACTAATTATAAAACAATTTAAAAATATTTTTTAATATAATTTAAAATAATTTTAATTTTTAAATAATATTTTTAATTTAAAAAAATTTAATAACATTTTTTAAAATTATTTTAATAATTATTTTTATTTATTTTTAATTTTAAAATAATTTAAATTAAAAAACAACTAAAAAACATTTTTTAAAATAATTTTAAATGATTTTTATTTTAAAAATAGTGAAATAAAAAAACTAATTAAAAACATTTTTAAAAATAATTTTTATAATTATAATTAATTGTTTTTATTTTTAAAATAATTTAAATTAAAAAAACAATTAAAAAACATTTTTTTAAAATTTTTCGTCATGCACTTTACCAGGGGTTGCCCCTCGCAAATTTGTCAGGGGGGTGCCCCTCGCAAAGCTCCTGTCACTGTTTGGGTCAGACGATGTGACATGTGACAGTGCTTTGCAGTGTGGCAGGAAGAGGAGAGTCAGACATTTTGCCAGAGGCTAAGCCAGGAATTGTCCCAGGGAATTTGCCAGGGGTAGCCCCTCGCAAATTTGCCAGGAGCTACAGCCCTGGCTTTCCCATTTGCGAGGCCCTGTTTAGCGAGGGATACTGCTCCTCGCAAAGGCCCTGGCAAATTGCTTTTTGCCAGGGCTTTCCGCGTTTTCCCAGGGATTTTGCCCCTGGCAAATTCCCAGATTCCTTGTAATGTATTTGTTGAGACATATCTTCCTCGGACGATGATGATTTGGAGTCAAGATGTGGAGAGCTACTGGTTTGGGCAACACTAATGGATGAGACTGGGGACAAACTTCTGGTTGAGGTATCTGATTCAAAGGAACCAAGGGTTTCTGAAGCAACTGCAGGTAATACCGAGGGTTTCTAACGACACGAGCGAATTAGACCTCAGTGGCTGCTCCAAGTTGGAGATTTCATTCTTTAGGATTTCAACCCGAGGTAATTGGTTTAACATGGAAGTGGTCAAGATAGTAGAAAATGGGAAGCATGACAACTGGTTGGGAGATACTCTATTCTGTGTGCAACTAATGTCTATATTCTCCATTGTGGATAGGAAGGAGGGAAAGGTGAGAATGATAATGGAGGATGATGTTGTTTATTTGGAGTGAATATTTTCTTGATGATCTTTTGATAGTGTTGAATGATGAGAAGGATATATCGGTGTATGTGTTGTTGAAAAAAATATTGGTGTTGGAAGATGGTTTGGGTAATATGGAGGAGATGGTTTTTGGTTATATCCTTTGAAGAGTTTAAGACCGTCGAAAGTTATAGTGTTCTCTCATAAATTAATTCTTAATAGGCTTCTAACTAAATCCGAGTTATAGACTCCAACACACGTTCTCTCGGAGAGGGTATATTCTTTAGATGGGTCGGGGTGCAATTCATTAACCTTCCCACAATCCATTGATTAAGGGTTCCATTTTTTATCACTCAAAATAATATGGCAAGTACAATGCAAGGGGTATATACATTACTTTTACCAAAAAAATTAATTTGCAATGGATTATGTCGTCTTAAGGAATAATTCATACCTATATATATAAATGGATATATAGTTTTTGTGTGATTTTTTTAGTAAACCACTAAATTGGTCCCTGTCTTTGTAAGTCATTCTCAAATTAGTCTCTGACTCTATTAATATTTCAAATTAGTCAATGTCTTCTCAATTTGGTCCATGTCTTTATGTTTTTGTCGCAGGATGACACACTAATTTAAGAATGACTTACAAAGACAGAGACGATTTGATGGTTTACTCGATTTTTTTTTCGCTTCTACCATTCATTTAAACTAACTATTTTATTTACTATTTTATCATTTTTTTTATACTTAAATATAAATTATTAATAAAAAAATAATTGAATACCATTAAGATTGAAACTACTTTAATATCATAAGAACAATATTGAACACTATTAAAAAAAATTGTAAAAATTATTCAACTAAAATATATTCTAAAATTAATATCCTTTTCTATGTATAACTAAGCACAAAAGAAAAGCATATAGAAACACAAATTTTTGTCCGTCTTTTTTTAAGGAAATTTATGTCCTTATTTTGGCAAGTAATAAAATAATAATTTTATAAAAAAATAATGAAAACAAACAAAGCATGAGACAAAAATAATACGCTATCTGATCTTATTTATAAGAAAATGTCACAACTTTTAAGTTTGTTATTGTTTAAAAGATTTTTCTACCTTTCATTTAATGTTCGTGTTTTTAATATTTGTAAATGTATTTAATGTTTTACAATTTTTTACAAGGGTATATTTGTAAAATTGTTCAAAAAGTTACAACAATTAACAATTGCATTGGTTTTTATGGTTTTTGCTTTTTCTTTTTATAATAAAGATTGAAGGGAGTAGTTATTGAATTGTAGTTTTTTTTGTGAGTTATAGTTTTATCAAGTTATTATTAGAAATTAAGAAATTTATAATAAGTACTATTTTAAAATCATATATATTGCTAGTTAGTATTTTGGTTCTTTGGCAACTCTTAAAATTGTTCTGAATTTACCAATTATAAATTGTTCTAGATCGGGTTTTTTTGGGTCAAAGTTCTAGATCGGTTGCTAAAGATAAAATGTATTTTTTGTCTACAGAACTATATCCATGCAATTAAATTTTTTCTCATATGGTTTGCTGGGACAAATTTGCTACCAAGTTTCAGGGCTAGTTCAAGGGGTTGCCACTAAAGTAAGCGTTTTAGATCTCAAACCTTTTAGGCCTAGTATTTTTTGTTTTAAATATATTTTTGTAAGTCAAATTTTTAAATATTTTTACGTCTAGCTTGGTTGGTAGTTAAATAGAGAGTTGTATATTCTAGTTCATGACTTCATATTGCAAGTTTGATCTCAAATGTTGCAATTTTTTTGTGTGTTAACCTTTTATTTTCTTAATGTTCAAACTCTGATTGTAAACGATATTTATATTTAGTGTCCGATATCTCTCAAATAAAAGTATCTATTTAAGACTCTTAATTTTTATATTTATTTATCAACATTTTCTAAAAACCTCAATTCAAAATCATTGGATCAGCGGTGTCAAACATTGTCAGAGCTGACGTTCACCAATTCTTATTTTTTTTCATATGTTTCGGTTTGGTCACTCTCATGTTCTCCAGCTTCCCTGTTTTGTTTTATTCGGTATTCTTTTATTACCAATCAATAAATATGACTAAAATAAAAAAAGATAACTTGTGATGGATAAAATTATATTAAAAGATAACTTAAAGAGTCAAAGAACATCTAAAATTCAAATTTGGCGGCTGCTTACCAAATATTGTGCAGTTATACGATTTGTGTTTTGATGATGTCTATTAGTAGTTTTTATTACGACTGCTTAAAGAGTCAACACTTACAATTAGGAACTAGAAGATAGGTGAGCATATCTTTGGTATGATGGTTGTATATTAGAAGATAGTCAACACCATGATTTTGAAGAAATTATAAAGTGTAGTTTTTAGAAAACCATCATAATTATGTGTTTCTGACATATTCATCATGGTATCAAACACATACTAAAATATTTAGGACATAAGAGAAAACTTTATTTATAACATTCACTCTATTACTTGTTATCTATACCAATTTATAAAGGAAATATGATATGTCCAGTAAGAGGCTGATGAAGGCAACAGTGGCGGAATGTGCTCCTGTACGGTGGTGATGTGTCTACGCGGTAGAACAGAAGGTGCCTGCAAGCACGTTAGCACTCTGACGATCAAGTCATTAATGGAACTGAAAAAGAGTGCGTGAAACGTGCGTGTAAAGTGAATCGTCTCTTGAGGGTGAAGCTACCTCACCCTTATATAGGCGTTTCATGGATGTAACCGTCTCTGGGACGCGTGGCGTGTGATTAGGAGTGGTTTAGAGCACACGTGTGTGGCCTCAAATGTACAGGGGCGCGCTAAGGTGCAGTGTTGTGCACGGTTCGTTCACTACAAGAAATTTAGTATTTTGCGACACCTACTTTGCGACCCTTGGCTCAAAACTGCCTCTAAGTACACCTTTGCGACAGTTTCTGCGACCCTTAAGCCCAACCGCCGCAGATTTTTGAGTAATTGTTGCGACCCTTAAGCAAACCGTCGCAGGTTTTTGAGTTATATCAAGCGTTTTTCACCCAATTTGCTCACTCCCGCTTTCTCAATTTCATTTTCCCTGCTCCCAAATTTCAGTCTACCGGTTCCCAAATTTCAAACCCTAAAACCTCCAATTTCAATTTCAATTTCACTCAATCTCTGAAATTTTCATCTCACCCTCGATATCTTTCATCGCCTCTCACGCTCAATCTCTGAAACCCTAAAAAGCTCAATCTCTCTCACACCATCCGTTCTCCGCCAGCCATGCCGCCGTGCTTCTCCGCCAACCACGCCGTCGTGCCTCAATCTCCACTCGTCTCTGCAATCTACGGTTCCCACTTCCCTCTCCTTCCATTCCTCACGACCCACCTTCTTTCTCAAAGCTACGGTTAGCCTTCAAACCTAATAATCTTCAACTTTTCATTTTTCTTACTTGGTATCTGCTTATTACTGCTCTACTTTACATTTTTCATACTGGGTTTCTGCTTAATAATGCTCAAGTTCATATTTTTCTTAATGGGTCGATGCTTATTAATGCAATAGTTTTCATTTTTATTGTTGGGTCTATGTTTAATAATGCTCAAGTTTAGGTTTTTCTTGCTGGGTCTTTGCTTAATAATGTTTAAGTGTAAAATTGTGATGTGCATTTAATCTGGTCCAGTTCATTGAATCTTGATTTGTACATGAATATGTATTGTGATTCTTCAACGTTGACATGCGCCCTCAGGTGATGCGCCTTAGAGTAGTGGATGTTCGGTCCACGTGTCGTTGTCTGGTTGGCCTTCTGGCCGGTCCAAAACATAATACACTCTTTCTTTAGGCTAGACTTTTTCTTTCATTTTTAGTCTTCATTTAAACTATTCTATCATTTTATAAAATTATTTAAATTATAAATAAAAAAATTAACTAATTCGCATTAAAATAAGTACAATCCATAACAATAGGATTACCAACCCACAATAATAGAACAATATTATACACTATAAAAACCCATATTTTGATCTTATATAAAAAGTATTATAGCAAAAATACTAGCATAACATATCCGTCTTGACATTAGTATTATTGAGTAAAACTAGAGCTGTCAAAATGACCTACCCAACATGTTTCGAGGTAGCCCATGCGAGTAACGTGATCTATCAGATCGGACTAAAAAAAAACTGATCTTGACCCTATGCGGGTTGCTGACTAAATGGACTGGCCCATGATACAATATTTTTATTTAAAATAAATTAAGAAAATAATATATTGTTCACAAAGTTTTAATAAATTTAAGTTTTTCATATTTAACATAAATTAGTTATCTTACCCGCATACTCTCATGATGAAGCATACATATAAAATGGAGGACAAGAACTAAGAGATCTAAAGACTACTTTCAGTTTAAGATAATATATATTATGATAGAATTTTGTTGTAGATTCTTCAAAATTAAGTCGCTTTTATATTTGCAGTAGTGATGTCGAAAATTGCTCTTCCCACATACAAAAATGCTCATTCCCGGAAAAAAAAAATGACCAAAATACCTCTGCGTGACTTAAGTCACGCTTCGTATATATCAACGTGACTTAACTCACGCTTGCGTATAACCTGCGTGACTTAACTCACGCTGGTGTATAACTTGTGTGACTTAAGTCACGCTGGTGTATGACCTGCATGACTTAACTCACGCTCGGTAGATGTCAGCGTGACTTAAGTCACGTTGCGTTCATTTATAACCCAGACAGAACCTCACTTCTCCATTTCCCTTCTCAAATCTCTAAAAAATCTCCCAAATATATTGGAATGCATTCCTTTTTGTCATGACTCATCCTATATGAATGGATTCGATGTGATAACTTATATAGTTGATTCGGTAGAATAGATGTGTTGTGTTCTCTTCATTCTTTTGAGTTTTCAAAGAGACTTGCAAATTTTTACACTAAGTAATTCAGAAAACTTTCATGAATTTAATTTTAATCCAACATCATGATGATACAATATCCTTATGAATTTAATGTAATGTAATGTAACGTAACGCTTCATTTATTTGAACGAAGATGAAATTATAACTAAATAAATTTGTCGTATTCTATTAATTTTGGAATTTATTACGCGTACTTGTATATTTTTAGTTATGATTTTGGACCGTAGATCTCACTATCTAGGAATTAAGACCCCAAAGCCAAGGGTGTGAACCCTTAAAATAGGGCTGGACGTCCTCCAAGAGGGTAGGGAGCCCACTTGACAATCACAAATAACCTTTTGGGGGCGCCCTCAGCAGCTGACGAGGGCGCCCAAGTCATGGTTTTGGCCCTTTACGATTTAGGCCCAAAACCATGACCGGGTAGGCCCAGGAAAGGCTACAAATAGTAACCTTGGGACCATTCCCGAGGCATGACCTAAACACAGCACAGAAACCCTAGTTTCTAGAAATATTGTACTCACTGCCAGTACAGTTGGCGCCCACCGTGGGGCTACGGTAAAACTGACCTAGCCACCGTCTCCCAGAGAAAAACGATCGATCCACGGCCCCTGAGAGCCATCAGAGCGCCGTGTATCCACCATACCTCCCAGAAGTAACCTCAAAGCCTTCGAATCCGCTGTGATTCAACCCTAGACCTACCCCTAACTCCATCAAACGACCGACCCTCATCTGTTTGGAAAACCCTGATCTAAACCTGGGATTCGAGGTTTAGGGTGCGAATCTCTGACCACCAGTCATAAACTCAACATACAAACTTAAACTAACTTCGTCGCCGGCGCGATGGCAGACCCAGCGGCCTTAGAGGCTCTACAACAACAGATCCAGCAGCTTCGCGACCACAATGAAGCCTTGCAAGCAACCATGGAAACCATCCAACAGCAGCAACACGCCGAAGGAAATGGGTCTCAGCAAGATGAATCGGCCGACCCCGACCCTCAACCACTTTCCGCCGAAGTTTGGAACGCACCAGTGCCAGAGAATTTCAAGCCGCCATCTCTTTCCTCCTTCGATGGAAAAAGCGACCCAGTGGAGCATGTGACCGCCTTCAACACTCAAATGGCCGTCATCGGTGCTGCCGATTCTCTCAAGTGCAAGTTGTTAGCAGGGACCCTTAAAGACGCCGCCCTGAGGTGGTATATGAACCTGCCTCGATTTTCCGTCGTCAGCTACCAGGATATGACGCGCAAGTTAACGCACCAGTTCTCAGCAAGCCGCCACCGCAAAGTCTCGTCTACCAGCCTTTTCAACGTCCGTCAAGGACCCAACGAGACTCTCCGCGAGTACCTTGCACGCTACAATGACGCCACCATCAAGGTCATTAACCCTAACCAAGAGTTGTTTGTGGGAGCCTTCCAGAACGGTCTCCGCGCCGGCCAGTTCAATGAGTCGTTGGCACAAAAACCAGCAGACTCCATGGAAGAAATCATGTCTAGAGCAGAGTGTTATATAAAGGGGGAAGAAAGTAACGCCGAGAAGAAGGCAAGAGATTCCAGGGAGCGTGCTCCCTACGGATATGATCATCGACGCAATTATTACCCGTCCAGTAGCAGAGACCGAGCGCCATACAAACGCCAGGGTCAGGATAGGCGCCCACCCCCTCCAGAATCCTTCACGGCCCTCAACACCCGCCGTGAACAAATCTGGAGAGAAGTTTGCCATTCCAGAATCATCCCTGAGCCTCAGCCGCCGAGAGGAACAATCATGGGGAACGATAAGGATGCCTGGTGTAAATATCACCGCATCAAGGGACACACTACAGACGATTGTATACATCTGAAAAGGGAAATAGAGAAGCTGATTCAGAACGGCAGATTGAGGGGATATGTGAAGGAAGGTAGAGGAGAGGACAGGCGCCCCCACGAAGACCCCCAGAGAGAAAAAGAAGTGGCGAAAGAAGGAGAGCGCCACACCTTGAACACCATATCTGGCGGTTTTGCAGGAGGCGGAGAGTCCAGCACCTCCCGGAAGAAGTATGTCAGACAGATAATGTTGCTTGATGACCACACCAGGAAGGAATCAGAGCGCCAGGTGGATATCACTTTCTCAAGTGAAGACCGTGGGGGGGTAATTCCTCACGATGACGATCCCATGGTCATCACCGTCCAAATCTTCAACTGGGACGTCAAGAGGGTGTTGATTGATCCAGGCAGTTCTGCAGACATCCTCTATTATTCTGCTTTTGAGAAGATGGGTCTAGACGAAGAGCAGTTGCAGCCTTTAAAAGGAATACTGGCCGGCTTTACAGGGGAACAGGTGCACGTCCGGGGATACGTCACGCTGAAAACAACATTCGGTACAGGTAGTAATGCTAAGACCATCAGGATTAGATACTTGGTAGTCAACTCGCCCTGTTCCTACAATGTCATCGTAGGCCGCCCAGCCTTTAACGCCCTCGACGCCTACCTTTCCACCAAATTCCTCGTCATGAAATACCCGCTGGATGATGGGCGGGTTGGTACCATTAGAGCAGACCAGCGAGCAGCCCGAGAGTGTTACCACAATAGCTTGAAGATTCAGAAGGAGAAGAAAGGAAGCAGTAACCTAAAAGTGCACCGAGTGAACCTCATTGTATCCAGCCTAGAAGAAGAAATTCATGTCCAGGAAATCAAGAAGGTCGAGGAAGAAAATAATAATGTTGAAGAAGAAAATACGGAGCCCGAGGAGATCGAGAGGGTCGAGGAAGAAAGTACTCCCTTCTCGGTACCCCCACTTGAAGCCAGTCAATTCGAGAGCCAATGCTGATGAAGAAAATGCAGAACACGGAGAGGCCAGGAAGGTTGAGGAAACGAGTACTCCTTTCCTGACGCTTCGCCCAAAGCCGGCCAATCCAATTTTCAGGACCAGGAAGGAAGAAGTAGAATGTGATGAAATCAAGAAGGAGCTGATATTATGGACAGAACCAGCTAACCGCAGGATGATGAAAAAGATTGAGGGCAGCGCAGGACGGAACTCGCCATGACAACTCAAGGGCGAGCTGGAGGGAAGACAAAGCCTCTTTAGTTCTTACCGTTTTTTATCTTATAAATTCGCTTTTTGTACAGTTAAGTAGTAAGACAGTAAGGGGCACTCTTTTCCCCCCGCAGTAATGGGGGTTTTTAATGAGGCCCCGGTTTTTTATTAATGTCATATATATATATTGCTTGTCCGTCTTACTCTCATTGCATTTAGCAGATCGCCATTGCCGAATCTCAAATGAGCTCGCCGTATGATATGTTAACCACAAAGAAAGAGCCACCTAATCCCTTAACCCTAAAAGACAGGGCTCTAAGACGTCGTGAGCTTACAAAGAAAAGAGCCACCTAATCCCTTAACCCTAAAAGACAGGGCTCTAAGACGTCGTGAGCTTACAAAGAAAAGAGCCACCTAATCCCTTAACCCTAAAAGACAGGGCTCTAAGACGTCGTGTGCTTAAAATGAAAATGCCACCTAATTCCTTAACCCTAAAGACAGGGCTCTAAGACGTCGTGAGCTTAAAATTAGCGCCGCCTAATTCCTTAACCCCCAAGAGGGCTCTAAGACGTCGCGAGCCGAAAAACAAGATCGCCGCCTAATTCCTTAACCCCCAAGAGGGCTCTAAGACGTCGCGAGCTGAAAAAACAAGATCGCCGCCTAATTCCTTAACCCCCAAGAGGGCTCTAAGACGTCGCGAGACGAAAATAAGATCGCCGCCAAAATTCCTTAACCCCAAAGAGGGCTCTAAGACGTCGCGAGCACAAAACAAGATCGTCGGGAAAACCTTATAAAGGAACCCTGTGGCATCAAGCGCTAAAAAGAAACACGCCTAAAACGGTCGACGCCGTTGCGAAACAAATAGAATCACCGCCCAGGAGAGACCTTCCAAAATGCTTAAGCTTGCAGGGAAATAAAAAGTTTAAAAACGAAGATGATACATCACGAACACAAATTCCAAGCAGAGTAATGAATTTAAAAATAAGTCAAGGAGTTAAAATTACAACAACAAAATTAGGGTTCGTCCACTAGGACGCCATCTACAATAATTTTAAAAGGATCAAAAGCAGAGGTATCGGCGCCAGGATGGAGGAGGGCAAATTGTGCTTTGGCTCTTTCAAAGCCAGCATCAAAGTTCAGAGCCAGCTCGCCCTTCGCTTCAGAAACTTCGGCCTTGAGTTGAGCCTCCCTTTCTGTTCCAGCCGCGACATCGTTTTGTAGCTTGGCAATGACACCGTCCTTTCCAGCAAGATCTGCCGCATAACCAATCTTCAGATCGGAGATGCGTTTCTCAAACTCAAGCGTCACTGCCTCCCTAGCCTCCCGCACCTCTTTCTCCCTAGCATTCCCGGCCTCCTCCACCTCTTTCTCCAACGCCCTCACCGTAGCTTGAAGGGCCTCCTCATTCTGCACCACTTCCTCATACTTACGGTCAACCGAGTCTATAAGCAACATAGTCCTCAGACAATGGATCCCCATATCCTTCATCATAAAAGGCACAGCGCCCTGACTTCCCGACTCTGCGTCCTCAGGATTGAACACCAGCCTCTCCTTCACGTAGGCACCATAGTCAAAACCTTTGTCCCAGAAGGACGGCACCGAGCTGCTGGTTTTGATGGAGCCAATCAGGGAAGGAGAGGGCGTCTTCTTCCCTTTTTTCTCTGCAACCGCCTTCCCTTTATTATCTTTCCCGGGCGACCTCCTATCGCGCGGAGCCGCCGGGAGGCTCTCAGCTGGAACTTCGGGTGGGTGATCGGCTTTCCTCTTTGGCTTACGAGTAATAAGTCCCGTGGGATCAGTGGTCGTCGTTCCCTCAGCAGCCTTCTTCGCCTTCATCTCTTCGAGATACCTTTTCCTCTCTGCCGCAGTCATGGGCGCCATATCCTCTACAAAAATTAAAGCGAAAGGTCAAGAACAAGACAATATAAATACAAAACATAGGCTTGAGCAAATGAATGTGACTCACGTAAATACTCGTCTAGGCTATCTACGTCACCTTCCCTGTTCAATAATTCCCGGATGTTCATAGGCAACATCTTGTCCAAAAAACAGACGACGCCCTGGTCGTACGCGTCCAACTTCTCATATTCAAAACCCATGATGGACGCCGGAGCACTCGTCCAACATGTGGGAAACTTCAGCTTACCGTCCACCCATACTGCGGCCGCCTCACAACCTTTTCGCCCCCGAACCCGAAGGAATGTTTGCCTCCAATTTTTGTAATGAGAGGCGTAGGGCGGAAATAGCCTCTTACCAGGGTGCGCACTGACAGACACCCAAGACTGCTTATCCACCCCCTTCGTGCCATAGAAAGTAAAAAAGGACCCAACCGAGGGCTGGAAGCCCAATCCCTCACAAAGTATCTCAAAGGCGCGGATAAAAGCCCAGCTATTCGGCTGCAGCTGAGAAGGCGCGACATTGAGACAGTTGAGCATGTCAACTTCAAAGGGCGTGAAGGGATACTTCACGCCCAGATCTTCAAAAACAACGGTGTACATATGGAACATCTCACTCTTCAGACTTTTCGGCCTCTGTGCGCACACTTTCTCGCCCGGACGGCAAGGTTCCAAAACCACGTCCTCCTCAAATCCCGTAGAAGACACGTGCAGCTTACTCCGGAAAAACGCCACCCGTTGCGAGTCCAAGTACACAGACTCAGAACGAAGCACCTCGTCGGCAAAACTCTCTTGTTCTGAATCACTAGAAGACGCCATGTAACAAATTCCCTTCCTACAGAACGGACCTGGGCGAACAGAACGAACAATAACGTCAGATGAATCTCCACTAATACTCCCCGCTTCACCCCTGTCCAAACCACTCGAAGACTCCGTCTCAAGGGAGTGGCCATAGTAGGCCTTATCGAACACCACCCAATCCATGGTTCCATCAGAGCGTCTCGCATGCCTAACGCTCTCCCCCCACAACCTACACCTCTCCTCCGAATTAGCTGGGGATAACTCCCTACCCGCCGCATCGCACTCTCTAATTCTCACCATACTACGGATGTTAAAGCAAAAAGAACGAGATCAAGTAAGGTACCTGGATCTAGACAAATGGAGGGCTTGAGAAGCGAACGAGTACTCCGGACGATCTGTAAAACAGTAAGCTGCAATTTTCTCCACGAACACCGCAACCGCTTGAACGAGAAAAAGAGAACGAGTAGGAAGGAAAGGACGGAGACAAAGGAAGAAAAAGGGATAAGGAGAATCTGAAAGTACAAGGGAAAGTAGATCTGTTTCAGTTAAAAGCGAAAAAGCCTAGGGAAACGCGCAGATGACGTCACTTAAGTTGGCACGATTTCCGAGAACCGCTACGATTCGGACACGTCAGCAAGAGCGAACGGTCGCCTCACACCAACCGTCGGATCCCAGTAAGAGGCGTCCTTAATACGTGGTTTAAAGGACGCGGCGAGATATACGCAGTTTAATCACTTCGCCTTATACCAAGACTTGTGCTTGTTGGGCTAGCATAAATATTCCTGTTGGGCTGGCGCCCACACTCTCGTAGGGCCAGTGCCGCCCACTAAGGTACTCAAAACAAAACATGGAGCTAATACCCACGTTGGGCTAGTATCCATGTTGGGCTAGTACCCACGCAAGGTTTAAACACCCACGTTGGGCTAGTATTCATAAAAATTTTTCATGGCTTCGTGACTAGTAAGCCCCACTTGCCGGGCAAAGGATCATAGACAGACCCCCTGTAAACAATTTAATCACTTCGCCTTGTACCAAGACTCGTGCTTGTTGGGCTGTGGACCGTAGATCTCACTATCTAGGAATTAAGACCCCAAAGCCAAGGGTGTGAACCCTTAAAATAGGGCTGGACGTCCTCCAAGAGGGTAGGGAGCCCACTTGACAATCACAAATAACCTTTTGGGGGCGCCCTCAGCAGCTGACGAGGGCGCCCAAGTCATGGTTTTGGCCCTTTACGATTTAGGCCCAAAACCATGACCGGGTAGGCCCAGGAAAGGCTACAAATAGTAACCTTGGGACCATTCCCGAGGCATGACCTAAACACAGCACAGAAACCCTAGTTTCTAGAAATATTGTACTCACTGCCAGTACAGATTTATTTTGGATCATGATTGAATTGTTGTTATTGTTGTTTCTAAGTCATGACATGCTTTTAAAAAATGAACATAACATATTCTATGTTTGGGGTCTTCACAAAATATTATCTTTGTGCAAAATTGGTGAAAAGATAACTTACCTAAAACAAGTGTGACTTAAGTCACGCAGATTATACATGACTTAAGTCACGTTGATATACCGAGTGTGACTTAAGTCACGCAGGTTATACATCAGCGTGACTTAAGTCACGTTGGTGCATAACATGCAAGACTTAAGTCACCCTGGAGGTATTTTTAACAGTTTGTATGAGAGTGAACAATTTTGTTTGGGGGAAGAGCAATTTTCAGTGATGTCATATGAGAGTGGAATTGATTTTGGGCTTTTAAGATAAATTGCTTTGTAGGACGGCTAAAAGCCCGGTTCAAATTTGGGGTTGAATTTTTTTGGAGCCCAAAGTATATTTTTTATCATGTTTTTTGGGTCGGCCCAATCAAACTATTCGATTTTAAAGTAAAACACATGTAAATTCTACCACTTCATGTATGATTCATTTTTAAAGTACTACCTTTGTCCCTATTTATAAGACCATTTTGGCAAAATCACAAGAATTAAGAAAGTTGATATTTGTATTAAATTTGTTTGTAATTACTATTGTTTTTACAATTTTATCCTTTAAGAGATAAAGTTTGCTTATGTTTTCAACATGCTATTTATTGTTGATTGAAGAAAAAAATGAATAATAAATAAGGATATATAAGTAAAGAAATAATTAATATAGTTGGAAATAGCAAAGGAGTCTTAAGAAGGGACAAAAAAATTCTCAAAAATGTCTTATAAATAGGGACGGAGATAGTATAAAATTTACACTAATTTAATCTAATAAAATATTCATGTTTAAAGAAAGTATCTAATTATACTCCCTTTAAGACGAGATTTTGATGGCGATAATTTGTTTTATAATCATTTTGTAACTACCACGCTTATGAGTGATTTATCTTTGTTGAAATATCTCAACACACAATTTGGATCCTTCCATTAGACATCAAACTACTCTTATTGACTAAGGTGATTGAATACCTTACGATGACTGACTCGGGTCAACCATAAATCATATTTTATACTCCCTTCGGTTCTATAAGAAAAATTTCAAAAAAAATTTAGTCATATTTATAAGTAAATATCACAATTTTTTAGGTGTAATTATTGTTTAAAAGACTTTATACCCTTTGTTTAATGTTTGTCTTTTTAATATTAATAAATTTATTTAATGTTTCACAATTTTTTATGAGGATATATTTGTAAAAATATTCAAAAAGTTACGGTAATTAATAATTGTATTTGTTTTAGATTTTTTTTGTTTTTCTTTTTATAATTTGTAGGCAAAACAATAAGATTATAAACAGAAAAACCATGTAATTACATGATAGAAATCAATGGAAGAAAAACCACACATAGTAGTTGTTCCAAGTGCAGGATTCACCCACCTAGTACCAATCCTTGAATTCTCCAAACGCCTTGTTAATCTCCATCCACAATTTCACATCACATGCATCATCCCTTCAATTGGTTCACCACCATCTTCATCAAAATCTTACCTTCAAACACTTCCACCAACCATTTCATCAATTTTTCTTACACCTATAAACGTTGACCAAGTTCCTGATGCTAAAATTCTTGCAGTCCAAATTTCACTCTCTGTAAAACACTCTTTACCTTATATAAAACAAGAATTAGAGTCCTTATGTAATAGATCCAAAGTTGTTGCTGTAGTTGCTGATGTTTTTGCACATGATGTTTTGGATATAGCTAAGGATTTCAATCTCTTGTGTTATATATATCTTCCACAAGCTGCTATGGTTCTTTCTACTTACTTTTATTCATCAAAGTTAGATGAGATTCTTTCTGATGAGTCTAGAGATCCAAATGAACCTATTAAGGTTCCTGGCTGTGTAGCTTTTGATCTTAAGGATCTTCCTCTTCCTTTTCGATTTCGATCGAATATTGGTTACACAAAATTTCTTGAACGTGCAAAAAAATATCATTTTTTTGATGGTGTTTTTGTGAATACTTTTGTTGAATTTGAAGAAGGTGCTATAAAGGGTTTGAAAGAAGAGAAGAAGAAGCCTATGGTTTTTCCTGTGGGGCCCATAATTCAAAAGGTGTCAATTGGTGATGAAAATGAGGTAAAGTGTTTAACTTGGTTGGAAAAACAAGAACCTAAATCTGTTTTGTTTGTGTCTTTTGGAAGTGGTGGAACACTTTCACAAGAGCAAGTGAATGAGTTAGCTTATGGGTTAGAATTGAGTGGTAAAAAATTTCTTTGGATTTTGAGATCACCAAATGGTGTTGCTAATGCTACTTACTTTGTTGGTGAAAATGAAATTGAGGACCCTTTGAGATTTTTACCAAGTGGGTTTTTGGAGAGAACAAAGGAACAAGGATTGGTTGTACCTTGTTGGGGTCCACAAATTCAAGTACTTGAACATAGTTCAACTGGTGGGTTTTTGTCTCACTGTGGTTGGAATTCAGTACTTGAAAGTGTTGTCTATGGTGTGCCTGTAATTGCATGGCCATTGTTTGCTGAACAAGGGATGAATGCTACTATGTTGTGTGATGGTGTGAAAGTGGCTTTGAGACCAAAAGCTAATGATGGTGGGTTGGTTGAAAGAGATGAGATTGGAAAGGTAGTTAGGGAATTGATGGATGGTGAAGAAGGGGTTGAAATTCGTAAGAGAATTGAATATTTGAAAAAAGCTGCTAATGATGCTATTAATGAAATGGGATCATCTACTAAGGCATTGTCAGAAGTGGTTGCTATTTGGAATGGCATTTAGCAATTACCATAATATGAAGACATAAAGAATAATTCTCATTTTCTTAGATTCTGTTCTTGTTGTTTAATCACAATCCTTTTATGTATTTGAAGTTACTTGCTTGTGCTAATTTTTAGCAACCTTGAAGAGGTGTTCGTTCTATTCCTTTTTTACAATATGTTATGTTGGTTTTTATGTTCATCATAATAAATAATGGGCTTAATTGGTCCATTAGTCCCCTAATTAATTTCCAGTTTTCATTTTGGTCACATATCTCGTAAAATCAACGTTTTGGTCCCTTATGTTTGTCTCCGTTATTCAAATAAATCTCTGGCTGTTAATTTTAACCCCAAATGTTTATGGTGGACCAATCTTAAGAGTGGTCCACCTTAAATCCTATTAATTATTTTAATTTAAACCGTTTGATTTTTTTTAATAAAAGAGGACCATTGGATTACGCTAGTCTATTTTATCTTACGATGTACCACCAACACCTAATTGTTTTTCCTTTTCTTCATATTCAATTCAACAACAACAACAACATCATCATCTTCAATTCTTAGAACTCTAGCAGAACCAACATACTCAGATTAAACAATAACAACAACAACATCATCATCAATTCAACAACAACATCATCATCATCTACCCAAAATTCGGATTTGAAAAATAAGGGAAAATTAGGATTCAATAAAAATTGGGGCTTTTTAAAGATTGTGACTTTAGTAGTGAAGTGAAAACCCAATTAATTTAAACGCTGAAACTTCGAACCTTCTTCTCCAAAACTTCGTTATATCTCAATTTTCACACCAACCACACAACACAACGAGCCATGGAGCTTCAACTTGATTCCATGGCCGCTTCAATTGGTGTTTCCGTCGCGTTCTCTGCTTCCTTCTCTGCTTCGTCGCCACCATTCCTCTAAGCTTCTTTTGGCGTTTTTGTTAATTATTATTTTAGGGGCTTTAATGGTTTTTCCATTGAAGGTTATATCATGTGCAATCAATTACAATGATGGAATATTGAAAGAGGAAGGTTTGCGTGATGCATAGAAGAAAACTGTTTAATTCACTTGATTCAATTGCCTTATGTTAATGAGTATATTGGTTTTTGTGTTTGTTGTGGAGGTCACTTTGCTGGTCCTGTTTTTTAAATGAAGGATTATCTTGATTGGACTGAAGGAGGAAGAAGGAGGAGAAGGAGGGAACATAAGAGAGATGGGCGAATAAAATGAGGAAGGAGGAAGAGGAGGAAAAAAGAGAAGAGATCCATGTTTTTTTTTGTTTTAATTTATTTTCCTGGGTTTGTTTTGTTGAATTGATGATGATGTTGTTGAATTGAAGATGAAGAAAAGGAAAAACAATTAGGTGTTGGTGGTACATCGTAAGATAAAATAGACTAGCGTAATCCAATGGTCCTCCTTTATTAAAAAAATCAACGGTTTAAATTAAAATAATTAATAGGATCTATGGTGGACCACTCTTAAAATTGGTTCACCATAGACATTTGAGGTTAAAATTAACAGCCAGGGATTTATTTGAATAACGGAGACAAACATAAGGGACGAAAACGTTGATTTTACGAGATATGAGACCAAAATGAAAACTGGAAATTAATTAGGGAACCAAAAGACCAATTAAGCCTAAATAATGGAAGGAGCAAGGTTTACCTAAGTAAGGATAAATTCACGCATGAGTAGGTTTTTTTTTATGTTTTTGACTAAAATTTGAGTAGATAGGTATCTTACCAGAGTGGGATACATAATATTATAACTTAATTTCTGTTTTGATCCCATATTTTCTCTATTTTGCAGAATTGATTTATCTATTTTAAAATTTGGCAATTTTGGTCCCTCAATCATATTTTTTAACTAAAAAAAGGTGAAGGGGTATATTTTAAATGTCGTAATATATGATCCAAAGATGGAAAACAATCAATGTCGATGAAACCGTAAAAAAATTCCCCTAAAAACTTCATTTAAAACATGTCATATCACCATATTTAGAAGGGACCAAACTTGTCGAATTTTCAAATAGAGGGACCAATTTCACAAAATGGTATACATAGGGGGCCCAAATTGCAATTAATCCTTATAGTAAGGAGAAAGATTGTAAGATGAAAATTACTTCAACTACCTTGAAAGAGAATTGTATATGACAACGTCATTTACACAAGTCTTAATGAGTAATTAAAAGTATATAAATATTTGTATGTTTTAGACTAAAAAGTTCATATTTATAATTAAATTCACATGTAATAAGCCAAAGGTCACAACTCATTTAATAGTGTTATGGTGTGTTTTTCAACAAGAGTAAACTTGGGAAAATATTAAATATACTAAAACATCAAATATTTTTAAATATAGTTGAAATCCTAAAACATCAAAAAAAAAAAATAGAGGGAGTATTTTTAGATCACACAATCAAAACACGCCTTCACAGCCTGGCCCAAGGGTAGGCTACTAAAGCCCCAAGGAGAGGCTACAAAAGCCCTTAAATTTGGGATTAGCCTCTCCAAAAATAAAATTTAACTATTTCCTTTGTCACCTTATGCTATTCTCACGTGCCATTTTATTTTGTTGAAAATATCATTTGCTCAAATTATACAATTGAAAACACTATTTTTGGATGATATAATCCGAAACTAGTAAAAATTGAAGGTAATAATAGAACTTTGCTCGGGTTTGTCCAAAACTTGTAAATATAAGATATAGAAAATACAATCAGAAAACTTTGATAATAATTTGTCTGAAATGTGTCACATCCCCCCCCCCCCCCCACCCACACGCACACACACACACACACAAAGACCATTTTAAAGATGAGTTGCAGTGTATAAATTGTCACATTTTAGATTATATAATCTGAACTTGTAATATACAAATTAGATTGTGTAATCTAAACCGTGTCAGCATAGAAACAAAATTAGTGATGATTATGTAGCACCTTTTTTTTTTGGTAAATTGAAGAACAAAGCTTAATTTAAGCATGCATCAAAACAAATTATAAGCAAAATATTTAATACAAGCATATGAAACAACATGAATGAAGCATAAATAAAAAAAGTTGCATCCACAAGGTCCATACATAAAATTTAAAAACACAAATTATCCAACGCATACAACACAGTCATAAAACTATTAAGTAGCATGCCACCCCTACCGCGCCTACATCGATAGATCATCCCTTCCATAACCTCTTGATGAATCTCCTCCAATCTCAGCCAAGTCGTGAAGGTGAGAAAAACACAAGAGGGGGGGTTGAATTGTGTTGGCTTTTTCGAAATTCTTTTTCTAAGTGTTCAACACTGGTCTGAGTCTGACACAGAGTCTTGCAGCGGATAAAAACATAACACAAAGGTAGTTACATGTAACATCCCGATTTTTTGTATTAGATTCATTTAATATTATTATTTATTTATTATATTTGTTAATTGTTTATTTGATGTGTGATTGGTGGCTTAGTGGCTTTTTAGTGTTTGAGGGTATTTTGGTCATTTTAGAGTGAGTGGCATTTTTGTAATATATTAGAATTAGAAATTTGAATTTTAGAGAATAGTTGTGTATGAGTAAAATGTGAGGTTTAAGTGAAGTAAAAGTGTAGAAAACTATTTATGAGAGTTGGATGTGACTAAGTCCATTAGTGTGAGTGACCCTAACCCATAATATATAAAGAGAAGAGTATGTGTTGGTGGAATTAGGTTAACCATTTGTCATAAAATTTTGAGAGAGGCAAGAGAGAGAGAGAGAGAGAGAGAGAGAGAGAGAGAGAGAGAGAGAGAGAGAGAGAGAGAATAGAGAAAGAAGAGGCTTAGAGAGGAAAGCTCAAAAGCAACTAAGGGTAAGGGAGGAATTCACCTTAGTAGAGCTTAGTGAAGTGAATAATTGAGGTAAGGAGGAAGATTATTTTCACCAATTGGGTTTAATAAGCAAATGGGTAGTTTGGATGTTTTAGCTTATGCTTAATTTCATGATATTTGATGTTGATTATGTGAAATTCGTGCTTTATTTCATGTGTTAAAATTGAGTATGATAAACTTGGTGAATTCATGATGTGTTTATGTCAAAATTCATGTTTTGTTATAGAAAATTGATAACTTTGTGAATTTTGATGATTGTGATGAAGAACATGATAATTGATGGTGATTATGATTGTTTAAGTTGAATTAGCTTATGTGTATATGTTTGGTTTGATAATCCATGAAATTATGTTGAATAAGTTGTGGTTTAAGTTGTTGTTGTTGTGTTTTAGTGAAAATGTTAAATTGTATGAAAATGATTAAGTTGTGGTTGTTTAATTAAGTTGTTTCTATGATACATGAAATGAATGGAGGTGATTATGTTGCATGTGAAGGAAATGATGTTGTTGTTGTTGAGTCATGTTTGGTTGTTAAGTTGTTGGTAAAAGTTGAGTTTTTGAGTTTTTGATGAATTGAGTGAAAAACCTTGAGAATCCATGTTGAATTGATGTTTTTTGTGTAATAATTGTTCATTCAAAGTGCAATGACTATGGGTACTGTTTGTACAACGACTTTGGGATGAATGGGATCAAAAATGGGATTTTTTGGGAATTATGGAGGTGTTCCCGTGAGGGAAAACCCATTTTTTGGGTGACCAGAAAACAGGAGCTCGCTGAGCCACCTTAGTAGCTCATTGAGCGAGCTATGTAGGAACAACATCTGCTGTTCTGTGCGTTTTGGTCCTTTGGGGGTGTTTCCGGACATCCCTGGGCTTTCCTTTAGTGTTGTTTTGTTGCTGTTTTGATCATTTAATGATGAGTAATGATTGTTTGCAATAAAATAATTATAATTGGTTGGTTTTAAGACGAAATTAGTGGATTGTGAAACTTGGAAATGGACATGATTTGTTTAAATGAACTAGTGCATCAAAATGAATAACTTATGAAGTGTTTTTTGATTTGTTAATGGCGTTTGAAACTGTTGAGTCTTTTGGTGTTGGCTGCATTGTTTGGCAAAACCAAAGTATGGAATAGAAACATTTCCTTATGTTGAACATTTCTTCAGTTACAAGTTTTCTCATTTGAAGCCATTCAGAAGCTGAAATCTACATCAGAAGCTGAAATGCTCATCAGAAGCACTGTAGCACTTCAGAAGCAGTTTCAGGTTCTGAAGCCAGCGTTGACTTCTGTTGACCACGTCAGAAGCTGGGTTTTCAGATTAGTTTTTGCGCGTATCTTGGGAGATTTAGCAAGGAATTATCCTTGTATAATTGCTTCTAGAAGGCTGGTTTAATTGGAGAAGATATCTTTGAAGATTTGGTTCAAAGTTATGAAAATTCGTATTTTCTGTTTTAAATCTTTCAAAGATTGGATGCAGTTTTATTTGTTACTTTATTGGATCATTCTTATTCCAGTAACAAATCAATTCAGAAGATTAGGTTGTTATTTATGCTGCAAGACTGAAGGCTATATAATGAGGAAGGCTGCTGCTATTCAACAGATGATTCATAGAGTTTAAGATCAGAAAATTGAGTCTTAGTATTTTAAGCTTTTAGCTTTATTGTGCACCACTCAGTTTGAGTTGGTTTAGAGTTTTATAGAGTTGTAATTCATTCTAAGCCTTTAGGTACGAATGAAGTCTTTGTGTTTTTGAAGTTTTCTAAAAAACAGAGTGTTTTTGATTAAGGGTTTCAAGTGGCTGGGTTTAGTTGCTTGAGTAGGAAGTTAGAGGATTCTAATACTCAGAGTTGGGTAGAAGTCTGACTAGGAGGAGTTTAATTGCTAAGGCTGGGAATTGGGAGTCAGTGTCTTGAGTCTTTGGGTTAAATCCTATAGTGGATTTCCTTCCTGGATTGGTATCCCCCAGAGTAGGAGGTGTTTACTCCGAACTGGGTTAACAAACCTTGTGTGCCTTTTACTTTCCTGCACTTTATTTTCTTGCTTTGCATTGTGTGTGTGTGTGTGCTCTGTTTTAAGCAAATTATTGTGCCCTGCGTATTGTTCAGAACCTGCTGGTTCAGAACCTGTTAGTCGCTTATTGCCTGGCCAGAATTTCAATTGGCATCAGAGCAGGCACCCTGCCTGTATTTTGGGTGAGATCCAGAGGGATTAATTTCTGGTAAGCATGGATAGAGAAGGAGGCTATGTCAATAGACCACCCCTACTAGATGGCACAAACTATGAGTATTGGAAGTCTAGGATGTGTGCTTTTCTAAAGTCTATTGACAGCAGGACTTGGAAAGTTGTGATTAAAGGCTGGGATCATCCTGTGTATACAGACAAAGATGGTAACAAGACTGAGGTTTTGAAGCCTGAGGAGGAATGGACCAAAGCTGAAGATGATCTGTCACTGGGAAATTCAAAAGCTTTGAATGCTATCTTTAATGGTGTTGATCAGAACATGTTCAGACTTATCAAACAATGTACTGTGGCTAAGGATGCTTGGGAAATTCTGAAGACCACTCATGAAGGAACTTCTAAGGTAAAGATGTCCAGATTGCAGCTGCTGACCACCAAATTTGAGAACCTAAAGATGAAGGAAGATGAATCCATTCAGGATTTTTACATGAATGTGCTGGATATGGCAAATTCATTTGACTCTCTTGGTGAAAAGATGTCTGATGAGAAGTTAGTCAGAAAAATCCTCAGGTCCCTGCCCAGAAGGTTTGATATGAAGGTAACAACAATTGAAGATGCCCATGATATTACAACTATGAAGCTTGAGGAGCTGATTGGGTCATTGCTCAACTTTGAAACTGCCTTTTGTAAACAGACTGAGAAGAAAGGAAAAGGTGTAGCTTTTAGTGTGAATTCTGAAGCTGATGATCAACAAGAGTCTGAAGAGGATGACTTATCAGAAGCTCTTGTGTTGCTGGGAAAACAATTCAACAAGATTCTGAAGAATGTTAACAGAAAAGTCAAAGCCAAAGGTCAGAACTTCAGATTCAATAACAAGAAGCAACAAACTGATGAGAAAAAGACCAAGTCTGAGGAGAAAAGTAATCAAGTTAAAGGTGTGCAGTGCTATGAGTGTGAGGGTTTTGGACATATCAAATCTGAATGTCCTACTTTCCTGAAGAAACAGAAGAAGAGCCTAGCTGTTGCATGGTCTGATGATGGTTCTGAAGATGATGATGTTAGTGAATCTGATATGTGTGATACTGGTCTGGTAGTGTGGTCAGGAGCTATCTTGAAGGAGGAAGCTGTTTTAGAGTCTGAGACCTTTTCAGAGTCTGACTCAGAGTCTGAAGCCTCATCTGTGTCTGAAGCTGCTAAAACCTCATATGATGAACTAGCTGATAACTACAAGAAGCTGTATACCAGAAGTGCTGAGGTTTGCAAACAAGTTTTGAATCAGAAGGAGACTATTCTACAACTGGAGGCTGAAAAAGGTGAGCTGTTAGTGCAGAATTCAAATTTAAAAGAAGAAGTGAACCAACTAAACTCCCAACTTGATCAAATGAAGAAGCAAGTGAAGATGTTGAACTATGCTACTAATAAGTTGGAGGACATTTTGGGGAATCAGCAACAAGGAAAGACTGGTTTAGGTTTTGTTGATCAGACTCAGATTCCTAAACAGATGAATTTTGTTCCTGCTACTCAAACTCATGATTCTATGGTTGGAACATCAAAGAGGAGACCTCAGAAACAAGCCCAGATGCCAGCTCAGAAGCAAGCTCAGAAGAGACCTCAGATGCAAGGTCAGAAGCATGGTCAGATGCTACCTCAGAAGCAACCCCAGAAATCTTTCAGAAACAGAAGGAGGAGGAATCATCCATGGGTCTGTCATCATTGTGGAAAGAGAGTGCATATCAAACCATTCTGCTTTAAATTGTATGGTTACCCTGAACACTTCCAATATAGAAGAGTGCAACCAGCTGCACCCAGACACAGTGTTTAGAAGGTGTGGAAACCTAAGGTTCAGAATGTAGGCCTGATTGCTCATACTTCACTGAGAGCCACTTCAAAAGAAGACTGGTATTTTGATAGTGGGTGTTCAAGGCACATGACTGGTATGAAGAAGCTGCTGAGCAATATCAGATCATACTCCAGAAGTTATGTGACATTTGGAGATGGTGTAAAAGGTCAGATTCTGGGTATTGGAGATTTGATCAGAGAAGGTTTGCCCAGACTTAATGATGTGCTACTGGTGGAAGGATTAACCTCTAATCTGATCAGTATTAGCCAGCTATGTGATCAGGATTTGAAAGTGAATTTCAACAAGCAGGAGTGTATTGTTACTGATCAGGAAGATAAAGTTCAGATGAGGGGCTGCAGATCCAAAGACAATTGTTATTTGTGGGTTGCTGAAGAAGAAAGAAGTCTAACTTCTTGTCTTATGAGCTCAGAAGAGGAAGTCAAACTTTGGCCAGAAACTGGGACACTTGCACTTGAAAGGCAAGAAGAAAATCCTAAGTACTGAAGCTATCAGAGGTGTGCCTAATCTGAAGATCAATGAGGACAGTGTTTGTGGTGATTGTCAGATTGGTAAACAAACAAGGAAGTCTCATCCCAGATTAGTTCACCAGGTAACTACTAAAGTACTAGAACTTGTTCATATGGATTTAATGGGGCCTATGCAAGTAGAAAGTATTGGAGGAAAAAGATATGCATTTGTAATGGTAGATGACTACTCTAGATATACATGGGTCAGCTTTGTTAGAGAAAAGTCTGACACTTTTGAAGTTTTCAAAGAGATGTGCATTCAACTACAAAGAGAAAAGGACTGTGGCATAGTCAGAATCAGAAGTGATCATGGCAAAGAATTTGAAAACAAGAGTTTTTCAGAATTTTGTGCTTCTGAAGGTATAAAGCATGAGTTTTCTGCACCTATCACACCTCAGCAAAATGGTGTAGTTGAGAGGAAGAACAGGACTTTAGCAGAATGTGCAAGGGTTATGCTGCATGCTAAGAAGCTGCCATATATGTTTTGGGCTGAAGCAATGAACACAACATGTTACATACACAATAAAGTCACTTTGAAGAAGGGTACTACATCAACTCTGTATGAATTGTGGAAAGGGAGAAAGCCTACAGTCAAATATTTCCATGTTTTTGGGAGCAGATGCTACATTTTGGCTGACAGGGAAAATAGAAGAAAACTGGATCCTAAGTCTGATGAGGGTATATTTTTGGGATATTCAGTGAACAGCAGAGCTTATAGGGTGTTTAATTCCAGAACCAAGGTGGTGATGGAGTCCATTAATGTGGTAATTGATGATCTGTCTGCTGAGAAAGATAGAGGTGAGTCTGAAGTTGTTCCAGAGTCTGAAGCATCAGAAGAACAAACCTCAGAAGCAGAAAAACACTCAGAGTCTGAAGAAGCAGAAGATCAACCAGATCAAGTTCCTAATAGTAAAGGCCCATCAATTAGAGTTCAGAAGGATCCTCCTAGAGACTTAATCATTGGAAGCTTAGATCAAGGTGTCAGAACCAGGAGATCAGATGCTGCTGTTACTGATTCATGCTTTGTGTCAAAGTTTGAGCCTAAAAATGTGAAAGAAGCCCTAACTGATGAATTTTGGATTGAAGCAATGCAAGATGAGTTGAATCAATTCAAAAGAAGTGAAGTGTGGGATCTTGTTCCAAGACCTGAAGGGCTGAATGTGATTGGGACTAAGTGGATATTCAAGAATAAAACAGATGAAAATGGTACTGTAGTCAGAAACAAAGCAAGGTTGGTTGCTCAAGGCTATACTCAAGTAGAGGGATTGGATTTTGATGAGACCTTTGCACCTGTGGCCAGACTAGAGTCCATAAGACTGCTGTTGGGTGTCTCCTGCATTCTCAAGTTCAAGCTATTTCAGATGGATGTGAAGAGTGCATTTCTGAATGGATATCTGCAAGAAGAAGTGTATGTTGAACAACCTAAAGGATTTGTGGATCATAAATTTCCTAATCATGTGTACAAACTGAAGAAGGCCTTGTATGGATTGAAGCAAGCACCAAGAGCATGGTATGAAAGATTAACTCAGTTTCTTGTGACTCAAGGTTACAGAAAAGGAGGTTCTGATAAGACATTGTTTGTGAAAGATGAAAATGGGAGTCTGATGATAGCTCAGATTTATGTGGATGATATAGTGTTTGGAGGGATGTCTCAGAAGATGGTCAAACTGTTTGTTCAGCAAATGCAATCAGAGTTTGAAATAAGTTTGGTTGGAGAGCTGACTTACTTTCTTGGTTTACAAGTTAAGCAAATGGAAGATACCATCTTTATTTCTCAAAGTAAATATGCCAAGAACATAGTGAAGAAGTTTGGTATGGAATCTGCTGCTCATAAGAAGACACCAGCTGCTACTCATCTGAAGCTAACCAAAGATGAGCAAGGAGTATCAGTTGATCAAAGTCAGTACAGAAGTATGATAGGGAGCTTATTGTATTTAACTGCAAGCAGACCTGATATCACTTATGCTGTTGGAGTATGTGCAAGATACCAAGCTGATCCTAAGATGAGTCATCTGACACAAGTTAAAAGGATCCTGAAGTATGTGAATAGCACAAGTGACTATGGAATCATGTATTCACATAGTTCAAGTTCTGAACTGGTGGGATTTTGTGATGCTGACTGGGCTGGAAGTGCTGATGACAGGAAGAGCACTTCAGGAGGTTGTTTCTTTTTGGGAAATAACTTGATTTCATGGTTCAGCAAGAAACAAAACTGTGTCTCATTATCAACTGCTGAGGCTGAATTCATTGCTGCTGGGAGTAGCTGCTCACAACTGGTTTGGATGAAACAGATGCTTGAGGAGTACAATATTAATCAAGGAACTATGACATTGTTTTGTGACAATTTGAGTGCTATCAACATCTCTAAGAACCCAATACAGCACAACAGAACTAAACACATTGATATCAGACATCATTTTATCAGAAACCTTGTGGAGGACAAGATTATTCAGCTGGAACATGTAGCTACTGAAGAACAAGTTGCTGACATTTTCACAAAGGCCTTGGATGCTAAGCAGTTTGAAAACTTAAGGAGCAAGTTAGGTGTGTGTTTGCATGAAGAGTTATATCAAATACTGCAAACTGGATGTGAGGAAGATAGAGTACCTGCCAGTTGTGCCTATGCTACGTGTGATCTTGAACCTGAGTCTGAATCTGATATGTTCTCAAGGATCTGTGTTACTAGTTTTGATTTTATTCCCTATTTGAAGTCTGAAATTTGTCAGAATTTTGTGGCTAAAAAGGGGGAGAAAATCCTATGCAATGTGTTGACTCTGATACCAAAAGAAGATGTATTGCTGCATTTCAGATGGTCAGCTTTCAGTGTTATTCAGAAGTTATGTGTGAAGCTCAGTGTTCAGAACCAATGCAACCAGAGCTGTCAAGGTGTTATTGAGGGGGAGTATGTGTCTCAGGGGGAG
Source organism: Medicago ruthenica (assembly GCA_018208015.1). Taxonomy (NCBI): domain Eukaryota; kingdom Viridiplantae; phylum Streptophyta; class Magnoliopsida; order Fabales; family Fabaceae; genus Medicago; species Medicago ruthenica. Next base: position 46,037 of record WNNG01000500.1, on the reverse strand, counting down.
ATTATGGCTATTAAAATCCTGAGTGTTGAAGAACAATTGTACTCTGATACCAGATTTTGCTCCTGAAGTGTTGTGCTCCTGAAGTATGCTCTGATACCATTTATCACTGCAGTTCAGTAGTAAGGGGGAGTTTGTATGAGAAGCTGAGTTGCAGGGGGAGTGTTGTAAAGCTGGAGTGATTGTGTGTGAAGCTTCAGAGGGAGTTGTTTAGTAGCTCTGATACCATGTTTGTGATGATCAGGAGTTGATCAGTAGCATATGTGTGCTTCAATAGTTGTTACGTTATGAAGAGACTGAAGCTGGTTTGTGTTAATCATAGCTGTGTCCGCTGCTTATGTTTTTGTTATGATTAATAATTGTGGAGTTCTTCATGGCTGAGTAGATTTTATGGGAGATTGAAGAACTTGGATGGTTTTAGCCAAAAAATTTGCCAAAGGGGGAGATTGTTGAGTCTTTTGGTGTTGGCTGCATTGTTTGGCAAAACCAAAGTATGGAATAGAAACATTTCCTTATGTTGAACATTTCTTCAGTTACAAGTTTTCTCATTTGAAGCCATTCAGAAGCTGAAATCTACATCAGAAGCTGAAATGCTCATCAGAAGCACTGTAGCACTTCAGAAGCAGTTTCAGGTTCTGAAGCCAGCGTTAACTTCTGTTGACCACGTCAGAAGCTGGGTTTTCAGATTAGTTTTTGCGCGTATCTTGGGAGATTTAGCAAGGAATTATCCTTGTATAATTGCTTCTAGAAGGCTGGTTTAATTGGAGAAGATATCTTTGAAGATTTGGTTCAAAGTTATGAAAATTCGTATTTTCTGTTTTAAATCTTTCAAAGATTGGATGCAGTTTTATTTGTTACTTTATTGGATCATTCTTATTCCAGTAACAAATCAATTCAGAAGATTAGGTTGTTATTTATGCTGCAAGACTGAAGGCTATATAATGAGGAAGGCTGCTGCTATTCAACAGACGATTCATAGAGTTTAAGATCAGAAAATTGAGTCTTAGTATTTTAAGCTTTTAGCTTTATTGTGCACCACTCAGTTTGAGTTGGTTTAGAGTTTTATAGAGTTGTAATTCATTCTAAGCCTTTAGGTACGAATGAAGTCTTTGTGTTTTTGAAGTTTTCTGAAAAACAGAGTGTTTTTGATTAAGGGTTTCAAGTGGCTGGGTTTAGTTGCTTGAGTAGGAAGTTAGAGGATTCTAATACTCAGAGTTGGGTAGAAGTCTGACTAGGAGGAGTTTAATTGCTAAGGCTGGGAACTGGGAGTCAGTGTCTTGAGTCTTTGGGTTAAATCCTATAGTGGATTTCCTTCCTGGATTGGTATCCCCCGGAGTAGGAGGTGTTTACTCCGAACTGGGTTAACAAACCTTGTGTGCCTTTTACTTTCCTGCACTTTATTTTCTTGCTTTGCATTGTGTGTGTGTGTGTGCTCTGTTTTAAGCAAATTATTGTGCCCTGCGTATTGTTCAGAACCTGCTGGTTCAGAACCTGTTAGTCGCTTATTGCCTGGCCAGAATTTCAATACTATGTGATGATTGGATATATCAATACTATGTATGAAGGATGAGTATATATAAGTAGGTAAACTTGGTAAATGTGAATATGTGAAATGTAATTGATGAATTAATTGATGATATGCTTTGATGTGATGATGTGAACTTGTTAGTTGATGAATGGAAGCATGTCGTTATTATGATTATGATATGTGATGATTTTAATATGTGGAAAGTGCTAATTTGTTTGTATGACGATAGTTGTGGCTTAAAAGAATTATAGATGTGATTAATGGTGATGATATGAATTGTGTGGATGTATTGATTTGATAATGCAATTGAAAGTTGTGATAGTTGTGATATGTTATATGATGGAGTGAATCTATAATTTTATACTTGCGCGAGTTAAGCTCTCGATTTATAGTTGTGTGCAAGTCTATACATGAACATCCATGCATTCATGGTCAGTCGAAAGTTGCGGGAGTTAAGATCTCGATTTATAGTTGCGTAGTTTAAGATCACGATTTATAGTTGCGGGAATTAAGCTCTCGATTTATAATTGCATGGTTTAAGATCATGATTTATAGTTGTGGGATCACTTAGTAACAGACCTATGATATCCAAACCTTAGTACCACATGCATGTAGAGTCGTGTTAGGCGCATTGCATGCACTCGAGTCGTGTTTGGCAATGTTTTGGTTTGAACTTGTGCATTTATGTGGTAAATGTCTAATTGATGAATGTGTGAGATTGTGAATGAATTATAGTTGAGTTGATGATGTAAATGATGATGTGATGGTGAATAACCTATAGTTGAAATGATGATGATGATCTTTTTGATGATAATATGCTATGTATGTTTTTAAGTTACCTTGTCGTGATAGCGTTGATGAAACCAAACATTTAATGATTTGTAATTGAGTTATGAATGCGTTTATTAATCCTTTTAATTGAACGTATATCTTACCCTCCAGTGGCTTTGTTGTCGCCTGCATCCTTGTGGTGTAGACTTGCAGGTTGAGAAGTAGTTTGCTTGGTGAGTTTTGCTGAGGATGGTGTCATGCCTACTCCATTTATGTTGCTTTTCTAAGGATGTATATATTAGGTGCTCTGATCTAGGTGTTTTGGGGATTGTATTATTTTACTTGTCAGATTATTTTTTATCGATCTTTATGATCACACTGTTGATGTACTTATGTCTTGAGATTTTTATGATGAGACCCGCGATGATTATTTGTTGAGATGCTTATTCCGCTGTGATTTGAGTATGTTATGACGAAATTTTTATGATGAGAAATTAATATGAGTTTTGTAGATGAATTATAATACCTCAATTGTGTTGAATTGCATGATTTATTATTTAAATAGTAGTTTTGGGGATCGGGGTCTTATAAAGTGGTATCAGAGCAGGTCGGTCAAGTCCGGGCCAACACTTGGTTAATGTCCTGTTGTATGCGACATGTATATGTATACTGTCGATGCTTTTTGTGCGCTCTCGTTAAAAACGCGCAATCTTCCGAGACGTGTATGAATGCTCGGAAGGCTTTTGTGAAGTCGCCACCAAAGTTTTTGTTTAAAGGGAACGTTGATAAACCCTTAAGTTTTTTATTTGAAGGGAAACGATAATAAAACCCTTTGACGATGAGGAAAAGGACTGGTCATCGCAACCATTGTCGGGTTCGGGAGTCGATTACGCAAGGGGAAGGTATTAGCACCCCTCACGTCCGTTGTACTCAACGGGAACCTCCTATTTGGCTAAAGCTTGAAATGTTTTTAAATGTTTTGCGTGCATGCTTGTCTATGTAAAAAGGGGAAAAAGAAAATACGATAAAAGGGAAAAAAGTTTGTTTTTTATTATTGTGCTTGACAAGATGATGATCTTGCTCCTACGTATCTCCCGATAGTCGGAGAATTCAAAGCGTACGTAGTTCTTTGGTAGAAAAATGTACATATGTTAGTTATTTTTAAATGAACGATGTTTTGACCGTACTCTTGCGATTAAACATAGCTTGTATGCTCGCGGATGGGAGACTTAAGCGTATAGCTTGTATGCTCGCGCATGGGAGGCTTAAGCGTTTGTTTACGAATCGCGCTTAGAATAGGTAAAACATGTCCGTTGGGTAAAAGGATTCGAATTGGTCGCTATGGGACCAAAAAAGGGGTGCAATGGACTCAATCGAGTCGATCATTGACCGGAGTGACTCAAACGAGTCGAGGGATTGAATCTAGTGGCCACGGGGGACCAAAAGGTTCGGATTGACCACAAGGGGCCAAGAATTTGGTTTGGTATGATCGGATACGTTGAAAATGGAATGACGATTGTCCGAACGACGAGACATACGTCACGCATTCGTTCAATCGGGGCAATGGAGAGACATACGTCAAACCATCCCTTTTTCATTCAAGTTTTTGGTTAAATTTCTTAGAAATCCCAAAGTTTATCAAAACACTTGGTTTGAAACCCAAAATGAGAAAATTTTAACAATTTTGTGAAAAAACGCATAAGTTCGGCTCATTTTGCAAACGGTTTTGAAAAGCGAACAAAGTTCGGCTTATGTTCACGTTTGGTTTGAAAATCATGAACAAGGCTTTTGTTCAAGTTTGGTTTTGAAAATGGTGAACATAACTTATTTGTTCAAGTTGTTTGAACGTTTGTGGACATAACTTGTTTTGCAAGTTATCCACACAAAGTGGCTCGAACTTGCGAATCCTTCAAAATTATGCTAAATCCTTGATAAGGTTTGAATAAAATGAGTTTCAAACCTCCTAGGTTCTGAGTTCTTGTACTAGAACCTCAAAAATTGGCTGTTTGGGAGCCTAAACTCAGATTCTGAGTTCTGTCATGGTCGCACTGCGACCATGACTTCGCATTGCGAACAATGCGAATTTTTGAGTTCAGAAGCTGTTTCTGAACTGTTGTTCAGAAACAACTTCTGAACAAACTCAGAACCTTTTAGGAGAGTGAAAAGCTTTGAGTTTTGCAATGAAAAGAGCTGGACAAACCAGTTTGGATGTTTTGCAAACCTTGGGATTTCTTTTGAAATTCAAAAGGGGTTTTTTAGAGCAAAAAGGTTTTGAACAAAATTTGGTATGCAAGCACAGCTATAAATGCAAGATAATGACTTAGAACACTTACAGAGATCCTAGCAAAGCTCCTGCTGCAAGGAAATGAAATGAACTTGGATTGGTTGAAGGTTCTTGCAAAGTTTTGAATGTTGTTGATTTAGAGCAATGAACTTGTGTAGAGATTTGTGTTGGAATTGGTTTTTTGCTAGTGTTTTGTGCTGGTTTTTTTTCTGGTTGTTTGTAAGTGTAAGCAAGTGTATCAAAAGTAATGAATGAGTAGTGCTTGTAACCTTATGCATTGCTTCCTATTTATAGGCCAAAACCAAATCAAATTTCATCATTAGAAATCCCCTAAATCCAGCTGATTTGTGGGCTAGGATCAGGCTAAATCACTTTGCATTTAATGCAAAAGTGAAGAGGTAACCTTGCCTTGTGCCAAGGGTCAAGACTTAGCCAAATCCAGCCACTAATTCAATGGTTTTTGGATAGAAATGATGATGAAAACAGGGCTGGATTGCAATTGGCTGTGCTTGGGGATTGATCCTTGCAATCTTGATGGTTGGGCAATAAAAACGTGCACTGTGATGTGCAGAGGTTGGGGGAAACAAAAGGCAACATGTGGGCTGGTGTGAGGGGGATGAAAAGCTGCTGAAAAACAGGGCAGCAATCATGGTTTTTTGCAAGTGAAAACCAGCTTGGTTTTGGGGGAGAAAGCAGGAAGAAAGTCCACAAGCTGGTGGCTGGCAACCTTAGGGTCAGTAGCAGGTCACTTGGGAGGGACAAGAGCTGCCCAAGGGCAAGCCAACTTGCTTGCCACATGCTAGGTTGGAAGAAAAAGCTTCTTTCCTTGGCATTAATGGCAAGTGCTTCAACTCTGGCTTTGCTGAGCCCAATTGGCCATGAATGATGATGAAAATAATAATGAAAATAATATGTAACAAAAACTGGAATTAAATCAAAGAAATCAAAAGTCTGCAGAAAAATCGCATACTTCGCACTGCGAAGTGGATTTCGCACTGCGAAGTCACCATTTTTGAAATGTTGACTTTTTTGGTTGACTTTTGTTGACTTTGACTTTTCTCCTCTTTTTTTGATTATTTGTAAATTGTTTTGAAAAGGCTTAGGACAAAATTGGGGTACTACAGCTGCCCCTACTTAATTGTGTCTTTGCATAGAGTGTGTGAGTGCCAAGGGCATCTCATAAACTCTTTGCGAAGATCAATTAAGTAAAAGAAGGACCCGAATTTTGTCCTTCGCGGTACGAAAAGATTGTAGTAAATAGAAAAAAGTGCAGGGTAAAAGATCGTCACTTAAACATCTGAGACGTGTATGAACGCTCGAAAGGTTAGGCGATTGGATCTAAAGAGAAAAAGATTGTCACCTAATCAGGTGATTTCAATCCGCGAGACGTGTATGAACGCTCGAAAGGTAAAAAGATTACGAGACGTGTATGAACGCTCGAAAAGTAAAAAGACTGCGAGACGTGTATGAACGCTCGAAAGGTAAAAAGCTTGCAAGACGTGTATGAATGCTCGAAAGGGTAAAAAGACTGTGAGACGTGTATGAACGCTCGAAAATGTAAAAAGGATGCGAGACGTGTATGAACGCTCGAAAGGTAAAAAGACTGCGAGACGTGTATGAACGCTCGAAAGGTAAAAAGGCTGCGAGACGTGTATGAACGCTCGAAAAGGTAAAAAGGATGCGAGACGTGTATGAACGCTCGAAAGGTAAAAAGGATTGCCACCAAAACAAGTGGTTGGATCTAAAGGGGTAAAATGATCGCCACCTAATCAGGTGATCTGATCGGACAAAGATAAAGGATCGTCACCTAAACAGGTGGCCTCAATCTGGAAAGATAAAGGATCATCACCTAAACAGGTGGCCTAAATCTGAAAAAGATAAAGGATCGTCACCTAAACAGGTGGCCTAAATCCGGAAAAGATAAAGGATCGTCACCTAAACAGGTGGCCTCAATCTGAAAAGATAAAGGATCGTCACCTAAAGGTGGCCTTAATCTGAAAAGATAAAGGATCGTCACCTAAACAGGTGGCCTCAATCTTTGAGACGTGTATGAACGCTCGCAAGGTAAAAAGATTGTCACCTAAACAGGTGATTTCAATCTGACATGATCGTCACCTAATCAGGTGATTGGATCTGAAAAAGTCATCGCTTGAATAGGTGCTTTAGACTTATCTGGGGAAATAGGACCTACTGCTGTGGGGATAGTGTAATCGTCTCTAGGCGTGGCTAGTACTTAGATTGTTGAAAAAGGAAACATGATTGTATGATGCATGACATGCTTCACGTTGTTTTATGCAATATGGTATGATATGAGGTAGACTCAATCTGAATTTTGTTTTGGGAAAACTCAGCTGGGGCATCCTAATGGCCGTGAGCAGGTCACTTGGGGATGTGATAAAGTTGGGAAGAAAACCGCCGGGGTTATTCTAAGAGAACTTACTGGGGAAGCTCTGGAATGGGTTCACTGGGGAACACTAGAGATGATTGATGGATGTTGGTGAATATGTGATACTCACTGGAGAATATTGGTTGAGGATGCATGACATGAATATGAGATGCATGTATCCTGATTGATTTGCATGTATGAATGCGTTTGATATGATATGCATGTATGAATTATGAATGATATGTGGGATGATGATTGGGTGCCGAGCAAGGTCGGGATTTGGATGGAATTGTATTTGGATGTGGGTAGATGCCAAGCATGGTTGGGATTTTTCTGGGGATTTGTGTTTGTGATTGCCAATGATGATTGGGCTTTTTTTTTGGGTTGAGACTCCCTGGGGAATGTCAATAAGACTTGGGCTTCATGGGGATATAAGGATCATTTTGGAAGCATGATCGATATCCAGCCTTGGTTGATGGAAGAGATGTTTGGGGTGTTTTGACTGGGGAATTTTGTTCCACTTGTATGACCGATAAACTTGATGAGACAAGATTAGACCGACAAGATAAAAAGTGGACCGGTATTGCATTATAAACACTCGGTAATCTTCAAAGGGGATGATGTCTCAGGGGATATATCTGAATATTGACGGGGCAAAGCCGCGATAATTGATGAAAGATAAATACCTCGTGGGGATTGTTAATCCGCTGGGTAAATCGTGCTAATCCGCTAAAAAAACTGATGATTCCGCCGGGGATGCTTGTGCTTTGGTTGGCCAATCTTGCTTGAATCGTCCCTTCAGGCTCTCGATTCATTGGGGATATTCCTTTTTGATTCATTGATAACCCTGCTGGGGAAATCCTTTTAGCAATTGATCATACTTGGCCTGCGAGGTTTATCTGCTCTATGGATAGATATTGACGCACGTTTTTAAGTACTCACAGCTCAGAGAAAATGCATTTGTTATTATTTATTCAAAAACATAAAAGATTCCACATAAGCTTTTTTTTGTAAAATTTTGTTTTAAACACTATCATAAAAATGGGAAATTTTGACAAAAGTAAAAGACTTCGCTTGGGAAGAATTTTGTTAATGGGGTGGTGACCTGCCCCAAAGGTGTGGCTCCTTTGATCGTGTTTGGGATTGCTGATGACAATTGGGCCTTTTGTTGTTGTAGGGAGAGTGCCAAGCATGGTTGGGCTTTTTTGAATGATTTGTGCACCGGGTATAATCGGGTTTTGGTTTAAAATTGTGGGTGCCAATGGAAATTGGGTTTTATTGTTGGGTGCTAATGAATATTGGGCTTTATTGTTGGGTGCCAATGAATATTGGGCTTTGGTTTTGTTTGGATGCCGAGCGAGGTCGAGCTTTTATGGTTGGATGCCGAGCGAGGTCGGGCTTTGATGATTGATATGATTCATATGAAATTTGCGCATGCAATTTTAATGCCCCCATTATTCCGAGATTGTACTGAAAAATTCGAAACAAATACCACACAAAAAATTATATCGTACAGTTCAAGTTAATAACATGTTTATCAATGAACCAACCTATCACTCATTTAAGTAAATGAACAAATTGAATATTAATGTGAGGGGTATTGAACACTCATCCGGCAAGTTTGCTAACATTCCGATCGAGTTATGTGTCCATCTAATAATTGTTTCTTAAAAGCATAAAAGCATTGATCAAAAGGTCTTTGAGGGTTGTAATTTGGCTGGGTTACAAAAGAAATGTCATATGTGGGGAAATTGAATTCAAAAGGCCAAGAAAGGAACATTCTTTCTATTTTACACCTTCCTCTTCTTTATCCAATCATAACCTTTGGTGATTTACAAACATTTCTCTTTGATCTTGACAACCCTTCGATTTATTGATCTTTCTTTTTCTTTTCTCTTTTCTTTTTCTTGGTTTGCTTTTCTTTCTTTCTTCCTTTCTTTCTTTTCTTTGGTTGTCAAGATCAATTAAGAAATTCACCGTTACTTGACTTTCACAACCTCCCTTTTCTCCCCAACTTATTTCAGGATGATACCCTAATTGAATGTTCCTTCCTCTTTTGGCAAGGGACAATAATCATGACGGTTAAGGGTTCAAAAATTGAAAGAAAATTATCAGAATTCAATGATAATTTAACCATGAACTGAAAAAAAAAAAATTACAAACTCCGGCAATCTCATTAAGCAGTTGAGCTTATGAAAGTTGGCAGTTCATAGTTAACCATTCTGATTTGTTAGGCTCGAAGGGGTTAACAAATACTCACTTCTCACAGGGTGGGCTATTTGTGGTCAATTGTTTTTACTCATATTCAAACAAATGCCTTGATCATGTCAATGCTTTTATACAATTAAAAAAGGAAATTCAGATTTAACATAAAAAAATCGAGTTAAACAAAAATGTCGGTCTCCTGCATATGTGTTATGATGACTTTGAGGATTCCTCACATTTTGGCTGGTTCTAAATGGTTCATAGAACAAACATATTAATAACGTAAATTGTATGGTATAACTTGGTATTGAATACATATTCTCCTTTCAAGTTTAATCATGGAAAAATAGGAAACATGCATTTTAGCTTTGCGAAAATTAACCAAATTTTATCATTACCATTCGTCTATGGCTAAATCAAATTAACTTTGGCTTAATCCGTGGTTAAGAAAAAATGTCAATTTCAAATTACCAACAATCCATAGTAAAAAATTTGACATTTAACGCACATTAAAATTAAACAGGCATAAATGATGATGATTCAAAGCCAGATAATAAAAAGAAAGTGTACTCAATATAGATAGTAATAGAGTAGAGTACAAATATGAATACAAAATACTAAACACAGGAAGTTCTGAAAAGTGTACGAGAAAATAAAGCAACATGAACAGCAAAAGCAATAAGAAAACATCAAAAAAAGGGAGCCCCTCAAGGAGTGAGAGCCTCATCGTCCTCGGTCTCCTCATCCTCCTCGTCCTCGTCCTCCTCATCATCCTCTCCTCCATCATCACCTCCCTGGCCTCCGGCCGCTGTACCACTGCCTCGACCCTCTGAATACTCTGGCCTATCCCCGGGCCAAGCACCATGAGCTGCGAACATCTCCGGTGTCGGTATCTGAATGGCGGGATCTGTCGGCCTACCCAACTGTATCTGAAGGCGATACATGGAATCGTGCATCATGGTCATGTACCTATGACTGGAAGCATTCTGCTCCCATGTGAAAGTGCACGTGTGATGACCCTGTGATGCCGGTGGGGGTCTAGGCCGTGGCTGCTGTGCCCTCGCCGCTCTCCTCCCTGTGCAGTGTCTCGCGATGTAGTCATCCGTGATCGGATTCTTTATGGTCTCAGAAACATGAGGAGGGATCAGTACTCGTGCCTCCCGGCAGAGTCCCAAAATCAGACCCGGGAAAGCGAGTGGGCACATCTTCTTGGCCGGTGGCTTTATGCCACTCTCGACCACTATCTTAAGCTCTTGACAGATCACTCTAGCCACGTCTACTTGCTTATGGGTTAGGATGTAGTAGATTAAGGGTGTGACGTCTAGAGTGGTGGAGGAGGTATGGCTTTTTGGCTTTATATTGTGCACAATGAGGTGGAAGATGACTTGAGCATAGGTAGTGATGTTGTTTTTGAGGGCTTTGGTAGGCTGCCCCGCTGCATTGAGTTCATAGCCCCTCCCGGATTGGAAGATGGTCTGGGCGTAGAGGTCGTGGTTCCAATTGCCACGGTTTTGGTGCTTAAGGAATGCACAAAGTTCATCGTTCTCAAGTTGGAAGGGGTTGCGGAGATAAGTGTTGATGGCGTCGCGATCGAATCTAATGACCCGACCACGCACCATGGTTTGATAGGTGAACTCTCCTTCAGGATCTGCGGGAATGGTGTTTGCATAAAACTCCCAGATAATGTCATAATTCAAGTTTAGTGGAGGGTTCACCAAAACTCCCCAACGGCGGTGATCAATCAGTCGTGCCAACTCTCGATAGGTGCCCCGCTCGCTTATAGTAAACTGCCTTTCGGCCCAGAACGTCCTGCTGAGAAGCTCCTCGCACTTCTCCTGATTTCGGAGGCTGAAGAAGCGGGAAGCATCGTATGCCCCTTGGGGTCTAGATCCTGATGCTTCACCCGTTGATCGTTTTCCCGTTGGTCTCGGCGCCATCTACAAGAAAAGAGACAAAGTTAGTAAATAGCCTATATAATTACAAGCAAAATGGGGTGAAACCAATGGAATTGGAAAGGGAACATGAAAAAAACAAAGGTTCTGTTATGCTAATTTCGCACTGCGAAAGCATGGTCGCAGTGCGAAGCTGCTCGTGAAATTCTGGGTTGCCCAGAAAAGGGGTCGCAGTGCGAAGTTCATCTTTGCTCTGCGACCCTGACAGAAAAAATCAAAAACTCCAGAAATCTACCCTAAACTCCCAAGCTAAGCTTCATACAATGCATGTTTAGATGGATGATTGAGAATAAATGAATGGGTATGAAAACAATTAACATAGCAACTAGTTTTGATTCAACTTCTACAAAAATGGGTAAAATGAATTCGTGTAAAAATCACTTAAAGATGAAAAGGAAATGGGCCTATTTCAACTACCCATAATGTACATTTACTAAATTACAACTTATCATAGCAAGGCCAGAAGGAAAAGAAGCTAATCATAACCTTAAACCCTAAAAATGGAAGTTAAAAAAAAAAAAAACCTAAGACCCAAAACACGAATCAGAAGTAAAAAAAGGATAAAGAGGAAGAAATCATACCTTCTGCTTGCACAAATGGGAGATTAAAGCTTGAAATTACTAAAAGGAAAGATTTATGAAGAAAAAAGAAATGGGTATGCTTTTTTTTTGAAGAGTTGTTTATGAAAAGGAAATGAAAAGTTTTGAGTTATATGTTTAATAATAAAAAAAAACGGTTAGATAAGGGAGAGAGAGGGAAATGGGTGGTTGGGGAGAATAAATGAGGGTTAGCAGTTTTGGAAACTGAGCTGACAAAATTCGCATGCTTCGCACTACGAAGTAAGTTTGCTCTGCGAACCTTATAATTAACTTCGCAGTGCGAAGATACCTTTGCTCTGCGAAGTCATCAAGTTCTGAAATTTTCAAAATTACTACCTTTCAACAAATTGGTCCTTTACATCCCCAACCATTGTTATTAAAAAGCAGTAATAAACAAAAATTATTGATTGCCCCTGACAAAATGAAACAAAATGTAGCAATCATGAACGAATGTGAATGGGTGATATGCAAAAGTACGGTATACGGAGGTTCGAAACTTCCCCCCATCCTCACGTGTAGGCTCTAAAGGTGAGATTTCCTAAAAAAAGGTCCCTAGAGTCATAGATCTCACATGGAATTAAGGTCGTCGACGGACATACGTTACGTGACTTCAATTCATTCCACGTGAAAATCTCCTCTAAGCGGGGTTGGGCATCCTACCTCACGGACATACGTCAACGCGGGCTTCCGCTCACAACCACCATTCTAACTTAGTTTTCTCTCGAGCTCGGGTAGAGAGCCTCACACGTCCGGCATTAACCCGAACAATGTGGAGTAACATCGCTCAAGTAACATCCCCGCATTTGATATATATGATATGAATATAAAGCAATATAAAGCATTTATAACATAAAGCAAGAGGATGACATAGATAAATAAAATAAAAGCATGCGCGCAAAAAGAGATAAAAACAATTAGCTTAAAAGCCAAATAGGATAGGCTTGACTCGCTAGTGGGAAACAAAGTCCCCAGTGAAGTCGCCAGCTGTGCGCTCTCGTTAAAAACGCGCAATCTTCCGAGACGTGTACGAACGCTCGGAAGGCTTTTGTGAAGTCGCCACCAAAGTTTTTGTTTAAAGGGAACGTTGATAAACCCTTAAGTTTTTTATTTGAAGGGAAACGATAATAAAACCCTTTGACGATGAGGAAAAGGACTGGTCATCGCAACCATTGTCGGGTTCGGGAGTCGATTACGCAAGGGGAAGGTATTAGCACCCCTCACGTCCGTTGTACTCAACGGGAACCTCCTATTTGGCTAAAGCTTGAAATGTTTTTAAATGTTTTGCGTGCATGCTTGTCTATGTAAAAAGGGGAAAAAGAAAATACGATAAAAGGGAAAAAAGTTTGTTTTTTATTATTGTGCTTGACAAGATGACGATCTTGCTCCTACGTATCTCCCGGTAGTCGGAGAATTCAAAGCGTACGTAGTTCTTTGGTAGAAAAACGTACATATGTTGGTTATTTTTAAATGAACGATGTTTTGACCGTACTTTTGCGATTAAACGTAGCTTGTATGCTCGCGGATGGGAGACTTAAGCGTATAGCTTGTATGCTCGCGCATGGGAGGCTTAAGCGTTTGTTTATGAATCGCGCTTAGAATAGGTAAAACATGTCCGTTGGGTAAAAGGATTGGAATTGGTCGCTATGGGACCAAAAAAGGGGTGCAATGGACTCAATCGAGTCGATCATTGACCGGAGTGACTCAAACGAGTCGAGGGATTGAATCTAGTGGCCACGGGGGACCAAAAGGTTCGGATTGACCACAAGGGGCCAAGAATTTGGTTTGGTATGGTCGGATACGTTGAAAATGGAATGACGATTGTCCGAACGACGAGACATACGTCACACATTCGTTCAATCGGGGCAATGGAGAGACATACGTCAAACCATCCCTTTTTCATTCAAGTTTTTGGTTAAATTTCTTAGAAATCCCAAATTTATCAAAACACTTGGTTTGAAACCCAAAATGAGAAAGTTTTAACAATTTTGTGAAAAAACGCACAAGTTCGGCTCATTTTGCAAACGGTTTTGAAAAGCGAACAAAGTTCGGCTTATGTTCACGTTTGGTTTGAAAATCATGAACAAGGCTTTTGTTCAAGTTTGGTTTTGAAAATGGTGAACATAACTTATTTGTTGAAGTTGTTTGAAAGTTTGTGGACATAACTTGTTTTGCAAGTTATCCACACAAAGTGGCTCGAACTTGCGAATCCTTCAAAATTATGCTAAATCCTTGATAAGGTTTGAATAAAATGAGTTTCAAACCTCCTAGGTTCTGAGTTCTTGTACTAGAACCTCAAAAATTGGCTGTTTGGGAGCCTAAACTCAGATTCTGAGTTCTGTCATGGTCGCACTGCGACCATGACTTCGCACTGCGAACAATGCGAATTTTTGAGTTCAGAAGCTGTTTCTGAACTGTTGTTCAGAAACAACTTCTGAACAAACTCAGAACCTTTTAGGAGAGTGAAAAGCTTTGAGTTTTGCAATGAAAAGAGCTGGACAAACCAGTTTGGATGTTTTGCAAACCTTGGGATTTCTTTTGAAATTCAAAAGGGGTTTTTTAGAGCAAAAAGGTTTTGAACAAAATTTGGTATGCAAGCACAGCTATAAATGCAAGATAATGACTTAGAACACTTACAGAGATCCTAGCAAAGCTCCTGCTGCAAGGAAATGAAATGAACTTGGATTGGTTGAAGGTTCTTGCAAAGTTTTGAATGTTGTTGATTTGGAGCAATGAACTTGTGTAGAGATTTGTGTTGGAATTGGTTTTTTGCTAGTGTTTTGTGCTGGTTTTTTTCTGGTTGTTTGTAAGTGTAAGCAAGTGTATCAAAAGTAATGAATGAGTAGTGCTTGTAACCTTATGCATTGCTTCCTATTTATAGGCCAAAACCAAATCAAATTTTATCATTAGAAATCCCCTAAATCCAGCTGATTTGTGGGCTAGGATCAGGCTAAATCACTTTGCATTTAATGCAAAAGTGAAGAGGTAACCTTGCCTTGTGCCAAGGGTCAAGACTTATCCAAATCCAGCCACTAATTCAATGGTTTTTTGATAGAAATGATGATGAAAACAGGGCTGGACTGTGCTTGGGGATTGATCCTTGCAATCTTGATGGTTGGGCAATAAAAACGTGCACTGTGATGTGCAGAGGTTGGGGGAAACAAAAGGCAACATGTGGGCTGGTGTGAGGGGGATGAAAAGCTGCTGAAAAACAGGGCAGCAATCATGGTTTTTTGCAAGTGAAAACCAGCTAGGTTTGACTGGTTTTGGGGGAGAAAGCAGGAAGAAAGTCCACAAGCTGGTGGCTGGCAACCTTAGGGTCAGTAGCAGGTCACTTGGGAGGGACAAGAGCTGCCCAAGGGCAAGCCAACTTGCTTGCACATGCTAGGTTGGAAGAAAAAGCTTCTTTCCTTGGCATTAATGGCAAGTGCTTCAACTCTGGCTTTGCTGAGCCCAATTGGCCATGAATGATGATGAAAATAATAATGAAAATAATATGTAACAAAAACTGGAATTAAATCAAAGAAATCAAAAGTCTGCAGAAAAATCGCATACTTCGCACTGCGAAGTGGATTTCGCACTGCGAAGTCACCATTTTTGAAATGTTGACTTTTTTGGTTGACTTTTGTTGAATTTGACTTTTCTCCTCTTTTTTTGATTTTTTGTAAATTGTTTTGAAAAGGCTTAGGACAAAATTGGGGTACTACACTTTTCTTGTCTAACTAGGTGGTGCATGTTGTGTAGTGGAGAGATGGTCGGACATAATGATGCAGGGAAAGCTAATGTGATGGCTCAGATGGCTCAAGCGTTGGGGCCGGCTAATGCGGCGGCTCATGGACAACATCAACAACAAGGTGGAGCGGATGAGTTGAGGTTGGACCATTTCATGAGGAACCATCCCTCGACGTTCAACGGGAGGTATGATTCGGAGGGTGCGCAGACTTGGCTTCAGGGTATCTAGAGGATCTTTAGAGCCATGGTGACGATTGATGATCATAAGGTTCGGTTGGTGACCCACATGCTAGCAGAGGAGGCTGAGTATTGGTGGATGAACACCCGCTAGAGGTTGGAGCTTGGAGGAGCTGATGTGTCAGAAGCAAGAAGGAGATCGAGTTCTTGGAGCTGAAGTAGGGAAATATGTTTGTAGGTGACTATGTGGCTAAGTTTGAGGAGTTGTCTCACTTTTGCCTGCTTTACAATGTGGTAGGAGCTGAAGTATCGAAGTGCGTTAAGTTTGAGAGCGGCTTGCAACCTGATATCAAGCAGTTTATCAGTTTCCATGAGATTCAAGATTTTCCTTTGTTGGTGAACAAGTGCCGAATCTTCGATGAAGATTGTGCGGCAAGGTCTAGTTATTACAAGAGTCTTGGTGATAAGAAGGGAAAGGGGAATGATCGTAGGAAGCCGTATGGGAAGCAAGGTGATAAAGGAAAGAAGGTGTCTGGTGGTGGTTCAAACCCAAGTGGGGGAGAACTTAAGTGCTTCAAGTGTGGAGGAATTGGACACCGTTTTCTGGATTGTAAGAATCCTGGATTGAGATGTTTCAAGTGTGGTAAGGATGGGCATCATTCTTTCGAGTTCAAGGCTAAGGAGTTGGTTTGCTTCAACTGTGGTGAAGCGGGGCATATTGGCACGAAGTGTTCAAAGACGAAGAAGGCGAAGTCTGATGGTAAGGTGTTTGCTCTGAATGCGGAGGAGGTCCCGGAGCAGGATAACTTGATTAGAGGTATTTGCTTCGTTAACAACACTCCTTTGATTGCTATCATTGATACATGTGCAACACATTCGTTTATTTCCCTTGATTGTGCTAAGCGTTTGAATCTTGTTATGTCTCCTATGTTGAGAGGAATGGTCATTGATACACCATCTAATTGCTTAGTTTGTGTGAAGTGTCCTTTGAATTTTGGTGGAATAGATTTTTAGACGGATTTAGTGTGTTTGCCTTTGGCTCACATGGATGTTATCTTTGGAATGGATTGGTTGTTAGCTTTTGGTGTTAACATTAATTGTTTAACCAAGAGTGTAACTTTCTCTAATCTAGTGGAGCGTGTTGAGGGTAAGTTTTATACTGCGAGTCAAGTGGAGGCGTCGTTAGATGGGGAGTCTCAGCTGTTTCTGATGTTCGCTTCTTTGAAGGTGGAAAGTGAGAAGGGAGGTAGCAGTGTACCAGTGGTGAACGAGTTTCTTGATGTGTTTCCGGACAATATTTCTGATGTACCGCCTGAGAGAAAAGTGGAGTTTAGCATTGAATTGGTTTCTAGAACTTCTCCTGTGTCGATGACGCTGTATATGATGTCTGCATCCGAGTTGAGCGAGTTGAAGAAGCAATTGGAAGAGTTGTTTGAGAAGAAGTTCATCAGGCCGAGTGTTTCGCCATTGGGAGCGCCAATGTTGTTGGTTAAGAAGAAAGATGGTAGTATGAGGTTGTGTGTGGATTATCGATAGTTGAACAAGGTGACCATTAAGAACAAATATCCTCTTCCAAGGATATATGATCTGATGGATTAGTTGGTTGGTGCTCAAGTGTTTAACAATATTGATTTGAGGTCTGGATATCATCATATTCGGGTAAAGGCAGAAGATATACTGAAGACTGCTTTTCGAACTAGGTATTGTCACTATGAGTATTATGTGATGCCATTTGGTGTATCTAATGCGCCCGGTGTATTCATGGAGTACATGAATAGGATCTTTTATCCTTATTTGGATCAGTT
Organism: Medicago ruthenica; assembly: GCA_018208015.1. Lineage (NCBI taxonomy): Eukaryota > Viridiplantae > Streptophyta > Magnoliopsida > Fabales > Fabaceae > Medicago > Medicago ruthenica. The sequence goes on along the minus strand of WNNG01000500.1, from coordinate 28,604 downwards.
TATGGTGGTGTTCATTGATGATATCTTGGTGTATTCGAAGTCGGAGGAAGAGCATGCAGAACATCTGAGGGTTGTGTTACAGACCTTGAAGGATAGGAAGTTGTATGCTAAGATGTCGATGTGCGAGTTTTGGTTGCAGGAAGTGAGTTTCCTTGGTCATGTCATATCTCGAGGTGGGATTGCGGTTGATCCGTTGAAGGTTGAAGTTGTGTTGCATTTGGAGGCTCCTAAGCCTGTTACCGAGATCAAAAGCATTTTGGGTTTAGCTTGTTACTACAGGAGGTTCATTGAAGGTTTCTCTAAGTTAGCTTTACCTTTGACGCAGTTAACTCAGAAGGATCAAGCTTTTGTTTGGGATGCTAAGTGCGAAGAGAGTTTCCCGGAGCTGAAGAAGAGGTTGACATCAGCGCTAGTTTTGATTTTGCCGAATGTGACTGAATTGTTTGTTGTGTATTGTGATGCTTCTAAGATGGGGTTGGGCAGTGTGCTTATGCAGAATGGAAAGGTTGTAGCGTATGCTTCAAGGCAGTTGAAGGTATATGAGAGGAATTACCCGATCCATGATTTGGAATTGGCAGCGGTAGTGTTTTCTCTCAAGATTTGGAGGCATTATCTGTTTGGTTTGAATTGTTCAGCGATCACAAGAGTTTGAAGTATCAGTTTGACCAGAAAGAGTTGAATATGAGGTAGAGGCGATGGATGGAATTTTTGAAGGATTATGATTACGAGTTGAGTTATCATCCAGGCAAGGCTAACGTGGTGGCAGATACTTTAAGTCAGAAGTTTTTGCACATGTCGGCGCTTATGGTTAAGGAATTGGAGTTGGTTGAGTAGTTCATAGATTTGAGCTTGGTGTGTGAGTTGACGCCGAATGATGTGAAGTTGGGGATGTTGAAGCTGATGAGTAACATTTTGGAGAAGATCAGAGAAGGTCAGAAGGTGGACTTGGATTTGGTAGATCGTCTGGTGTTGGTTAATCAAGGCAAATGATTTTGTGATCGAGTTTGTTTACCGGATGTCTCTGAGCTTAAGAGAAGGATTTTGGATGAAGGTCATCAGAGTGGTTTGAGTATTCATTCCAGAGCGACAAAGATGTATCAGGATCTGAAGAAGTTGTTTTGGTGGCCAGGAATGAAGAAGGACATTGCAGAGTTCATGTATGCTTGTTTGGTTTGTCAGAAATCTAAGATTAAGCATCAAAAGCCATGAGGAATGATGCAGCCATTGTTTGTTCCAGAGTGGAAGTGGGATAATATATCGATGGATTTTGTAAGTGGTTTGCCAAAGACTAAGAAGCGAAATGATACGATTTGGGTGATTGTGGATTGGTTGACTAAGTCAGCGTATTTTATTCCTATCAAAATAAGTATGTCCTTAGCGAAGTTGGCGGGGATCTACATTGAGCAGATTGTCAGATTGCATGGTGTTCCTTCTATGCATTGTGTCGGATCGAGATCCGAGGTTTACGTCAAAGTTTTGGGAGAGTCTGCAAGAAGCTTTGGGGAAAAAGTTGAGAATGAGTTATGCTTATCATCCTCAAACTGATGGTCAGTCGGAGAGGACTATTAAGTCTTTGAAAGATTTGTTGAGTGCTTGTGTTTTAGAGCAAGGAGTAAGTTGGAGTGAATGTTTATCATTGATTGAATTTACTTACAACAACAGTTTTCAGTCGAGTATTGGTATGGGACCTTTTGAAGCGTTGTATGGTCGGAGATGTAGAACACTGTTGTGTTGGTTTGAGTCAGGTGAGAGTACTATGATTGGACAAGAGGTAGTTCAGCAAACTACAAAGAAGGTTAAGATGATTCAGAAGAAGAAGAAGAGAGCTTCGCAGAGTAGGTAGAAGAGTTATCATGATAAGATGAGGAAGGATAATGAATTCCAAGTTGCCGATCATGTGTTTTTGAGGGTTAATCCAGTTATTGGTGTCGGGCGAGCTTTGAAGTCCAAGAAGTTGACTCCACGTTTCTTGGTCCTTATCATATTGTAGAGAGAGTTGGAGCAGTAGCGTATCGGATTGTGTTACCACCGTCGTTGTCGAATCTGCATAGCGTGTTTCATGTGTCTCAGTTGCGAAAGTATGTGCATGACTCGTCTTATGTGATTCAAGTGGATGATTTGGAAGTAAGGGATAATTTGACTGTTAAGCAGTTACAAGGAAAGGATATTACCTTGATAAAGGTGATTTGAGGAGGTCCTACAGGAGAGAGCATAACTTGGAAGTTGGAGAGTCAGATGAAGGAAGCATTTTCGGAGTTGTTTCGTTCAGGTAATTTTCGAGGACGAAAATTCTTTAAGTGGGGGAGAGTTGTAACAGCCCGATTTTTAGTATTAGATTCATTTAATATTATTATTTATTTATTATATTTGTTAATTGTTTATTTGATGTGTGATTGGTGGGTTATTGGATTTTTAGTGTTTGAGGGTATTTTGGTCATATTAGAGTGAGTGGCATTTTTGTAATATATTAGAATTAGAAATTTGAATTTTAGAAAATAGTGGTGTATGAGTAAAATGGAAGGTTTAAGTGAAGTAAAAGTGTAGAGAATTATTTATGAGAGTTGGATGTGACTAAGCTCATTAGTGTGAGTGACCCTAACCCATAATATATAAAGAAAAAAGTATGTGTTGGTGGAATTAGGTTAACCGTATGTCACAAAATTTTGAGAGATGCAAGAGAGGTAGAATATAGAAAGAAGAGGCTTAGAGAGGAAAGCTCAAGAGCAACTAAGGGGAAGTGAGGAATTCAACTTTGGAGAGCTTAGTGAGTGGAGAATTGAGGTAAGAGGGAAAATTATTTTCACCAATTGGGTTTAATAAGCAAATGGGTAGTTTGGGTGTTTTAGCTTATGCTTAATTTCATGATGTTTGATGTTGATTATGTGAAATTCGTGCTCTATTTCTTGTGTTAAAATTGAGTATGACAAACTTGGTGAATTTATGTTGTGTTTATGTCAAAATCCATGTTTTGTTATAGAGAATTGATAACTTTGTGAATTTTGATGACTGTGATGAAGAACATAATAATAGACGGTGATTATTGTTGTTTAAGTTGAATTTGCTTACGGGTATATGTTTTGTTTGAGAATCCATGAGATTATGTTGAATAAGTTGTGGTTTAAGTTGTTGTTATTGTGTTTTAGTGAAAATGCTTAATTGTATGAAAATGATTAAGTTGTGGTTGTTTAATTAAGTTATTTCTATGATACATGAAATGAATGGAGGTGATTATGTTGGATGTGAAGGAAATGCTGTTGTTGCTGTTGAGTCATGTTTGGTTGTTAAGCTGTTGATAAATGTTGAGTTTTTGAGTTTTTGATGAATTGAGTGAAAGCCCATGAGAATCCATGTTGAATTGATGTTTTGTTGTGTAATAATTGTTCAATCAAAGTGCAATGACAATGGGTACTGTTTGTACAACGATTTTGGGATGAATGGAATCAAAAATGGGATTTTTGGGGATTTTTGGAGGTGATCCCGTGAGGGAAAACCCATTTTCTGGGTGACCAAAAAATAGAAGCTCGCTGAGCCATCTCAGTAACTCGTTGAGCGAGCTGTGCAGGAACAACATTTGTTGTTCTGTGCGTTTTGGTCCTTTAGGGGTGTTTCCGGACATCCCTGGACTTTCATTTAGTTATGTTTTGCTGCTGTTTTGATCATTTAATGATGAGTAATGATTGCTTGCAATAAAATGATTATAATTGGTTGTTTTTGAGACGAAATTGGTGGATTGTGAAACTTGGAAATGTACATGATTTGTTTAAATGAACTAGTGCATCAAAATGAATAACTTCTGAAGTGTTTTTTGATTCGTTAATGGTGTTTGAAACTAATGTGATGATTGGATATATGAATATTATGTATGAAGGATGAGTATGTATAAGTAGGTAAACTTGGTAAATGTGAATATGGGAAATGTAATTGATGAATTAATTGTTGATATGCTTTGATGTGATGATGTGAACTTGTTAATTGATGAATGCAAGCATGTCGTTATTATGATTATGATATGTTGATGATTTTAATACGTGGAAAGTGGTAATTTGTTTGTATGACGATAGTTCTGGCTTAAATGAATTATAGATGTGATTAATGGTGATGATATGAATTGTGTGGATATATTAATTTGATAATGCAATTGAAAGTTGTGATAGTTGTGATATGTTATATGATGGAGTGAATCGTATAACCTTATAGTTGCGGGAGTTAAGCTCTTGATTTATAGTTGTGTGCATTGTCAAGTCTATATGTGAACATCCATGAATTCATGGTTAGTCGAAAGTTGCGGGAGTTAAGCTCTCGATTTATAGTTGCGTGGTTTAAGATCACGATTTATAGTTGCGGGAGTTAAGATCTCGATTTATAGTTGTGTGGTTTAAGATCACAATTTATAGTTGTGGGATCACTCAGTGACAGACCTCTGATATCTAAACCTAGGTACCACATGCATGTAGAGTCGTGTTAGGCGCATTGCATACACTCGAGTCGTGTTTGACAATGTTTTGGTGTGAACTTGTGCATTTATGTGGTAAATTTATAATTGATGAATGTGTGAGATTGTGAATGAATTATAGTTGAGTTGATGATGTAAATGATGATGAGATGGTGAATAACCTATAGTTGAAATGATGATGATGATGATGATGATCTTGTTGATGATAATATGCTATATATGTTTTTAAGTTACCTTGTCCTTATAGTGTTGATGAAACCAAACTGTTAATGATTTGTAAATGTGTTATGAATGTGGTAAGATGATAACCAGGCTATTTATGGTGGATGCTTATATGTTGTTGATGTTTTACCTGAAACTTACATGCCTTTTTGTTGAACGTATATCTTACTGTCCAGTGGCTTTGTTGTCGCCTACATCCTTGTGGTGTAGACTTGCAGGTTGAGGAGTAGTTTGCTTGGTGAGTTTTGCTGAGGATGGCGTCATGCCTACTCCATTTATGTTGCTTTTTCTTATGATGTCTAGATTAGGTGCTCTGATCTAGGTGTTTTGAGGATTGTATTATTTTACTTGTCGGATTATTGTTGATGGATCTTTATGATCACATCGTTGATGTACTTATGTCTTGACAATTTTATGATGAGACCCGAGATGATTATTCCGTTATGATTTGAGTATGTTATGACGAAATTTTTATTATGAAGCATACTTCATTGATTTACATCATCTTCTTAATCATCTAATAAGTTCACAAACCAATTCATAATTCAATTTATATCAATTTACAAGTCCAACATATTAGCCAAATCAATTACTAAGTTTACTTCATTCATATACTTAGTCATTTACTCATACAATCTAAATTATACACCTATATATTAAGTTTAGGGGTCTGGGACCCAAATATGCATCTCAGACACCATTTAAAAGTGTGGACTGTAGATCTTATCCTTTAGGCCTTTAGGCCCCACGAACAAGGGCTTGTACCCTTCGAATCAGGCTGGGCGCTCTCCAGGAGGGTACAAGGCCCACCTGACAGTCACATGATTTTGGAGGCCCAAAATCATGGCTGGATAGGCCCATATTGGGACTATAAATATAACCTTGGGATCAATCCCAAAGAGGACCCAAGTTTTTCTGAGAACAGTGGCGCTAGAAGGAGGGGAACCTCCGACCTTATCTTGCTGCATATTTCCGACCAGCAAAGGCAACCATATAACCATACGAGTCAGCAACGAAGGAAGATGAATGAACAGTAAGCAACAAGATCTCATCGACCTTGGGTCTCCCGCGAACAAATTCCATTTCTCGTGACTCCAAAACCCAACAAACACCGTAGAAGATGCAATCGCCACCCAAAATCCAACACCTAACCGAGTCAGTCGTCAACCGAATAGCCGCCGGCGAAGTAATCCAACGTCCAGTCTCCGCCGTAAAAGAATTCATCGAAAACAACCTCGACGCCGCATCAACTTCCATAAACCTCACAATCAAAGACGGCGGTCTGAAACTGATTCAAGTCTCCGACGACGGTCACGGTATTCGATGCGAAGATCTTCCGACGCTGATCCGCCACCGCGCTCTTCTCCATCGTATCACGTTCAAACACCGTGTCGGAGCGGTGAAATTCTCCCCCGACGGGAAACTCATCGCTGTCGCCGCCGGGAAGCTTGTTCAGATCTGGTGTTCGCCCGCTTTCCGGAGAGATTTGTGATCCGATTTGAAAAGGACGCACTTCTGTTATTGGATGCATATAAAGAAGTTGACCATTCATTTTTATGATTTTCATCATGGCTTACTGGTTTGTGTTACTGGTTTTTAGAGCTATGTTACTAAGCTAAGACCCACTCGGTAGCTATCTCCAATAGGGATTTTTCCAATTGTAAGAGCAGGCGTTTTACCAAGAAATCAAGTTCCTAGTGAATGATATGAGTTTGCCAGCAGATTATACCACTGAATTTTTATCATATTATATCCTACAACTTGGAGAAAAGGATTATTCCTAGAGTCTTGGTAAACAAAATCTTCAAATCAATAGCTCTGCTTGGGACTTAGTTCCTTTTTGTGATACATTTAGGTGAAGTTATTAAACAGATTTGTCATCGATTTTCAGCTAGAAATTCATCTGTTACAGGATATATACATATGTTTTACCAGTCATCAGAATGTAATGGTTTTTGCAGACTCTGTTGACCTGGCTTGCAACTTTTCTATTCAATCCTAAATTGAAGTTTGAGTTTCAACGGTTTTGACTTTTTTCTGTCAACATTTTGCATTTCTGCATTTTAACTCATTTGTTTTTCCTGATATCACAAAGCATAAAGAAAAGTGTGTATGTTTTAGGCCATGAGTTGATTGCTTCATTTTTGCTTTAAATATTAGTTTTGTTCTCTAATTCTGTCAACAATTTGATAAGGAGTCAATATTGCACTTTATCTAATAATAGTACTCAGTGGCTAGTGCATTGGGTCCTTGTTCTTGAATTTCTATCACAAAGGTGGGCTGGAGTGATAAAGAGGAAATGAGTGTTGTTGAACGAAGAGTTGGAGGGATGTGAGTTGGTGGCAAAAGTTGAGCAATTGCATACGGGGTTACTGTCATTGTATTTGTGTTGGTTAACTAGCACCATTTTTTTGTTAATTTTTATTGAACTTGTGTATGTGTGATATTTTGTGTTTTAGGCTTAAGAATTAAGAATTTCTATAGTTGAAAATGTTTTGTTTCATTAGGAAGATGGTTACTAATGTTTCTCGTTTTGCTTCAATTTCTGTTTTTAGCTTTCACTTGACATTGTTGATTTCGGATTCTGCAATGTAGTTATTTTATCTGCCCATATATAGCTTTTACATTGTTGTACTGTTCTGATTGGAGAGGGAGGATAAAGGTTTACTGTCTAATAAATTGTGATTTTAACTTATTTTTGTAACAAGGCATGTAATTATTTGAAGTCATATTCATGTTATTAATCACAAGGGCTTCTGAATGTTGTTTTTAAGGGATAGGTGCAGTTATTGAAGAACTGAAAAACTATCTTCTGCATAAGTATGCTTAGGGTGTAGATTGTGTTATACTTTTTAGCTTTTTGGTTGTATTTTACCACTTGTGCACATCTAGTATATTTCATGAAATGTTCTCTTCGCATTTGCAAAAAAATAAAAAATTGATCAAAGCAAATTCAAGTTCTTAGTGAAGATTCAGATGCACTTCATTTCTAATCAGTGATGTGGTTTAGTATTTTGCAATTCGCACTCGTAGTTACCTTGATTTTTATCTATGCAGCTTTGGTTAATAGTGCATTGTCAGACTAAATCATACATTTATAAACCATCATAGGAAATTTTTGATTTTATCTTTCAATAAAGTGACTTGCACTCTTCAGGTCCTGGTTGAACGTTTTCCCCTTATCCTTTTGAAAACTTTTAAATAGTAATTTCCATTTACCTAGTTAAATATTTTGATTGATGCCACATTCATTCCTCTGTCATATAAATGCTAGTAACTTAGTAATTGTTTTTAGCATTAAGCGTGTGGTAGAGGCCTAAACTCTATCCTCAATCTCTAGGTTATTTTATTTGGCTGTCTTCTGATTGAATTATAGTTTACAACCTGGGATTCATCCACCAATTTCTTCTGTTTTGAAACAGATAATTGTTTTGCACTGTATTGAAACTAGGCAAAATTTATTTATTATCTAAGTGGCATGGAATAAGAATGAAATTCGGGTATTTAACTAAATACATATCATGTTATATGATCTTCTCTGATTGATAGAAATTAAAGCAAACTCCAGCGGCAGTATTTACCTTCCAAGCTTCTGATTGCAAAGTTATGATGAATACCAAATGTTTTAGCCTTTGTTTCAGTGGTAGTTATGCGCAGATGTGAAGGAAAATTTGTGCATGAACATGAGTTGGTTAATTTGTTTAATATTAACTTCACTCTCTGCTTGAGTGCTTGTGGTGCCCATTAAATTATTGATACTATCACATTTTTGAGAAGCTTGCTCAAGAATCCTCCAGACTCGCAAGGTACAGCAAGAAGCCAACAATCACTTCAAGACCAGAAGTTGCTAGGCTCAACTAATCTTTGAAGTGACTCTGCAAATTTAACTGTTTCAACATCTATGTGTTAGTATTGTTAATGCATATATGGTGGTGCTGCGTTTGTTTTGGAAGGAGGGTACAATCTTATAATTGCTGCAACTGGTATACAAAGTCTAAACTGTGTTTATTACTTTATTTCCAATTATTTCGAACTATTTGGTGGTAAAAATGAGCTGGTGAAGCTCAACATAACAGGCACATTTAAGTTTTAGCTCACATTTCATTGTGCTAACACCAAAATCCGTGAAAATTGTTGATTGTCAACATGTCGTAAGTACTTGTTAGTTGTTATTATACTCACGTGATTAATTAATTCTCTACTATTCTCTACATGCTTTCACTGGGCTAGTTTGAATTCTTGCATAGGTGAGATACGAAGTGTCGCACTTTAAAGATTTGAAGTAAAAGATGGCGACACAATCCGGCAATATCCGGAGACAAAATGAAGCTTGCACTCGCCAAACCCCAGTGAGGGTTGCACACCTAATTCCTTAACCCTAAAAGACAGGGCTCTAAGACGTCGTGTGCTAAAATGAAATCGCCGCCTAATTCCTTAACCCCAAAAGGGGCTCTAAGACGTCGCGAGCAGAAAATGAGATCGCCGCCTAATTCCTTAACCCCAAAAGGGGCTCTAAGACGTCGCGAGCAGAAAATGAAATCGCCGCCTAATTCCTTAACCCCAAAAGGGGCTCTAAGACGTCGCGAGCAGAAAATGAGATCGCCGCCTAATTCCTTAACCCCAAAGGGGCTCTAAGACGTCGCGAGCAGAAAATGAGATCGCCGCCTAATTCCTTAACCCCAAAAGGGGCTCTAAGACGTCGCGAGCAGAAAATGAGATCGCCGCCTAATTCCTTAACCCCAAAGGGGCTCTAAGACGTCGCAAGCAGAAAATGAGATCGCCGCCTAATTCCTTAACCCCAAAAGGGGCTCTAAGACGTCGCGAGCAGAAAATGAGATCGCCGCCTAATTCCTTAACCCCAAAGGGGCTCTAAGACGTCGCGAGTGTAGTACCCTAATTTTGTCCTAAGCATTTTAAAACAAAAATCAAAAAAAATCAAAGAGGGGAAAAAAGTCAAAAGTCAACAAAAGTCAACAGAAAAGTCAACATTTCAAAAATGCTGACTTCGCACTGCGAAGTTCACTTCGCACTGCGAAGTCTGCGATTTTTCTGCAGATTTTTGGTTTCTTTGATTTAATTCCAGAATTTGTTGCATATCATTTCCATAATTATTTTAAGTAGCATTCATGGCTAATTGGGCCAAGCAAAGCCAGAATTGAAGGACTTGCCATTAATGCCAAGGTTGGAAGCTTTTTCTTCCAACCTAGCATGTGACAAGCAAGTGGGCTTGCCCTTGGGCAGCTCTAGTCCCTCCCATGTGACCTGTTAACCACCACAAGGTTGCCAGCCACCTGCTTGAGGACTTTCCTCCTGCTTGCTCCCCCAAAACCAGTCAAACTAGCTGGATTTTCTCACTTGAAAAGCCATGAGTGCCTACTCTGTTTTTGCAGCAGCTTTTCACCCCTCACACCAGCCATAAGTAGCCTTTTTCATCCCTCAATCTCTGCACATTACAGTGCACATTTTCATTGATCAACCATTGAGATTGCAAGGATTGGTCCCCAAGCATTAGCCAATTGCAATTCAGCTTTGTTCTTCATCATTACCTTCTAGAATTGGTTGAATTTGTGGCTGAAGTCAGGCTGAATCTTGCCCCTTGGTACAAGGCAAGGTTGCCTCTATCCATTAGCATTTAATGCAAAAGGATCCAGCTTGATCTTAGCCACAAATCAGCTGAATTTTGGGATTTAGTAATGATGAAAAAGATTTGGTTTTGGCCTATAAATAGGAGGCATTGTCCAAGGTTTCAAGCACTTCTGAAAAACACAATAAACAACAGCATTTCAAGAGCAGAAACTCTACTCATTTCAGCTTACAAACCCTCACAAACAACCAGAAAAATCAATCCAAAACCAAGCTTTACCAAAGTTCCAAAACCATCACCAAATATTCAAACCTCTTGCAAAAGCCTTCAACCAAATCAAATCAATTGCAGCTGGAGCTTTGCTAAGGAGTTCTGTAAGTTTCTAAGCTTTTATATTGCATTTACAATTGTGTTTGCATAGCTATTTTGGTTCAAAACCATTTGATTCTAAAAAACCCCTTTTGAATTTCAAAGAAATCCCAAGGTTTTCAAAACATCAAAACTGGTTTGTCCAGCCTTTTTCACCCCAAAAACTCAAAGCTTTTCACTCACCTAAAAGGTCCTGAGTGTGTTCAGAAGTTGTTTCTGAACAAAAGTTCAGAAACAGCTTCTGAACTCAAAATTTCGCATGCTTCGCAGTGCGAAGTCATGGTCGCAGTGCGACCATGACAGAACTCAGAATCTGAGTTTTTGTGTCAAAATGACCAATTTTTGAGGTTCTAGCCCCCAGAGCTCAGAACCTAAGAGTTTTTAAACCCATGTCTTCCAAACCATAACAAGGATTTTGCATAATTTTGACAAAATCACAAGTTCGTATGACCATTATGTGAATAACTTGCAAAGCAAGTTATGTTCCCAAACTTTCAAACCACATGAACAAACAGGCTATGTTCATCATTTCAATCTAAGCTTGAACAATAAATATTGTTCATGACTTTCAAAACTCAAACATGAACATACGCCGAATACGTTCGCATTTTCGCAAAATGAGACGAACTTATGTGTTTTCTAGCAAAATTTGCTAAACCTTCCCATTTTGGGTTTTCAAACCAAATGTTTTGACATACCTTGGGATTTCTAAAGGATTCAACCCAAAAACATGAATGAAAAAGGGATGGTGTGACGTATGTCTCTCCATCGCCCCGATTGTACGAATGCGTGACGTATGTCTCGTCGCTCGGATAATCGTCATTCCTTTTTTCAATATGTACAACCATAATCAAACCAAAGCTTGACCCTCTTGTGGTCAATCCAAACCTTTTGGTCCCCCGTGGCCATTAAACTCACCCCTCGACTCGTTTGAGTCACTCGGTCAATGTTCGACTCATCCGAGTCCATTGTACCTGTTCTTGATCTCAGTGGATCAATCGAACAATCGCCCGACTCTTCGGAGTCCACTCGGTCAATGATTGACTTGTATGAGTCCATTGTACCTCTTGGTCCCATAGCGACCAATTAACCCTTTACCCTAACGGACGTAGCTTTTAACAATTCTAATGCGATTCGTGAACAAACGCTTAATAAGTCTCCCAAGCGCGAGCATACAAGCTATACGCTTAATAAGTCTCCCGAGCGCGAGCATACAAGCTACGTTTTAATCGCAAGAATTCGGTTAAAACATCGTCCATTTAAAATCAACCAACACATGTACGTTTTTCTACCAAAGAACTACGTACGCTTTGAATTCTCCGACTACCGGGAGATACGTAGGAGCAAGATCGACATCTTGTCAAGCGCAATAATAAAAACTTTTTTCCTTCTTTTCTTTCGTTTGTTTTTATCTCTTTTCCCCCCTTTTATTATATTTTTAACATAAATGAACATGCGCGCAAAATATTAAAAAAAAACAATTCAAGCTTTGACCAAATAGAAGGTTCCCGTTGAGTACAACGGACGTGAGGGGTGCTAATACCTTCCCCTTGCGTAATCGACTCCCGAACCCGACAATGGTTGCGATGACCAAATCCTTATCCTCATCGTCAAAGGGTTTTATTATCGTTTCCCTTTAAACAAAAAAAACTTAAGGGTTTATCAACGTTCCCTTTACACAAAAACTTTGGTGGCGGCTTCACAAAGGCCCTCCGAGCGTTTGCGAACGACCTCGGAGGATTTGCGCGTCTTTTTCCCAAGGAAAAAAACGAGGTGCGCACAGCTGGCGACTTCACTGGGGACCCTGTTCCCACTAGTGAGTCAAGCCTAACCTATTTGGTTCAAAGCCAATTGTTTTATTTTCTTTGCGTGCCATGTTTATTTATTTTATTCATACATGTTATATTTATGCTTTATGATTATATTTGCTTTATCCGCTTTATATTCATATCATATATATCAAATGCGGGGGTTACTTGAGTGATGTTACTCCACATTGTTCGGGTTAATGCCGGACGTGTGAGGCTCTCTACCCGAGCTTGAGAAAAAAACTAAGTTAGAAGGAGGTTGTGTGCGGAAGCCCGCGTTGACGTATGTCCGTGAGGTAGGATGTCCAACCCCGCTTAGATGAGATTTTCACGTGGAATTAATTGAAGTCATGTCGACGTATGTCCATAGACAACCCTAATTCCATGTGAGGTCTATGACTCTAAGGACCTCTTCTTAGGAGATTTCACAACTTAGAGCCTACATGTGAGGATGGGGGGAAGTTCCGAACCTTCATAAACCATACCCTTGCATATCATTTGCATTCATGAAAGTAATTTTCGCATCATTTTGCTTTATAGGAGTTTAAAAAGAACAAACAAATATTAGCAAAAAAAGAAATATGGATTCCGGGAACAAGAATACGCTCGCCTTCAAAATTAAAGCTCCTAGGGTGGAAAGTTTGTTAGCTCTAAGTAAGAGGCTCTCTTCGGTCAACAAGAACATTTTCGAGGCAAGCTATGGGTTAATCCTTGATCTTCTACCCGTGAGAATAGATTCAACGGCCTTAACCACTTTGGCGCAATTCTTCGACCCACCTCTACGGTGCTTCACATTTCAAGATTTCCAACTAGCGCCAACTTTGGAAGAGTTTGAGAAGATTTTGGGTTGTAGCATGAAAGGTCATGAACTCTATCTCGGTCCGGGAAAGGATCCCACATTTGAAGCCATCGCCGAATCCTTATACCTCGACACCCAAGAAGTGGCATCTAACTTGGAAGTTAGAGGAAACCTTAAGGGATTTTCAAGAAAGTTTTTGGAAGCCAAAGCTCGGGACTTACTAGCCAACAAAGAGGTAATGGCATTCAACGCCATCTTAGCCCTCTTAGTCTACGGGATTGTTTTATTCCCCAACATGGATGATTTCGTAGACTTTCCGGCTCTAGAGGTGTTTATGACTAAAAATCCAGTTCCTACAATCTTAGCGGATTTTTATCATACCCTCTATTCTAGGCATGAACAAGCAAGGGGACGCAAAATTACTTGTTGCACTCCCGTGGTGCAAATTTGGATGATGTCTCACATGCCGAGAAACCGAGACTTTGTGGAAAACCGGGCCAAGCTCAAATGGTCGCAACGGATGACAACCCTCGCCGAGAAGGACATCCATTGGTTTTCACCAAACTTAGAGGACCCGGAAATTATCCTCAGTTGCGGGGACTTCCCTAACGTACCCCTCATTGGTACCAAGGGATGTATTAATTACAATCCGGTCCTCTCTCTCCGACAACTAGGTTTTTCAATGGAGGATAAACCTAATGACCTTTTGTTGGAAGCTTTCTACTTAAGGGAAGGCGATCAAGACCCGGCATTGCTAGAGAGAATCCGGGGAGCATGGAGCCAAGTACGCAAGGGAAGGGTCGGCAAGAGAAACTGTGTCGCCAAACCCCTTTATACTCAATGGGTGAAGGAGAGGGTCAAAGCAATCAAGTTACCCTTCGTGGTCATAAACCCTCCAAAATCTCCTACACCTAAACCTATTGCAATCATTCCCAACAAAGAAGTGGAGGACCTCAAGGCTAAAATTCAAGAACTCCAAAACAAAAACGGAGACTTAGAATTGAAGCACCTCCAAGCTTTAGGAGAAATTACTAGGACGAAGAGAGATCGTGATGAAGTATCACATTCTCTCCTAGTATGCCAAAAACGGCTAAGAACCTCCGAAGGAAAAAGGGATTGGATAGGAGGCGGCTTGGTTAGTGCGGATGCCAACCTTGTGGCCAAGGACGAAGAGTTGGAAAGAATCTTACATTCCAACCAAGAGCTCAAGAAGTTTAGCGAACTAGCCATCGGAGCTCAACGGAAATGGAGGTTGAAATTTCAAGAGAAAAATCAACAGCTCCAAGAAGTAGTGAAAGACTACAAAGAGCAGCTTCAAGCCGAACGCGTCCAGCGGCAAAGACATGAGAGTCTCTCTCATCAAGGGAGGCTAAAGTGCAATCATCTCGAAGAAGACATCAAGAAATTCGAAGAGTACTTCGACAAGATTGCAAGAGCTCATGGGGACCACATTGCACAACTACACGATGAAATTAGAAGTGCAAGAGTCAAGCTAGACCAGCGCAAGGAAGTGATTGAGTATGTATGGCAAGACGCCACCCGATTAAGTGAGGATTTCACTAAATTGGTTGCATTCTCAAATTTGGTAATCACCCAACTTCCAAAGAAGCTAGCGGAGGCCGAGATGGTCATGCCCTACTTTGTCATCCCTATGGAGATCCAGAAGTTTATGAAGTTCTGCAAGGACACCATAGATTTCTATAGGGAGGAGATGAGCAAAGCCGAGAAGCGAGCGGCTATTTGATTTGTAATAGCATTAGTTACACTTTGTAAACAAATGTTATTCAATCAAATATATTTTGAAGCATAATCAATTTCCCGGTCTTTAATATTTCGAATTTACTAATATTAATTGTGCACCTTTAAACTCCATAAAGCAAAATAAAAAAAAACGCATATTTTGCATACTCATAGCATACATACATCCACATGCATCTTCATGCATTTTTTCAAAAAAAAACTCATTCATTCCCATTCAAACAGTTCAAAGCAATCATAGCCCGAAAACCCCGAAAGCCCTCGGTCCAAGAACCAGATATTCAACACTCGTACGGAACACGAGCTAACAAACAAAGGATCATGGACAATTTGGAACAAACTCAAGCGGCTTTGAGAGAAGAGGTTGATGGAATGAAGGGAAAGATGGATCAGATGCTAGAGTTAATGCAAGCTCTATCGGCACGAGAAAGCCACCCTCGCCCAACAACGGATGCATCCAATGTGCAATGGCCTCCTTATGGTTTACCTCTGAATTATACCCCACCCTTCGAAAATGAGGGTCAAGGACCACCTCCACCACCGCTCACAATCCCCGTAAGGAATGAAGAGCGTCGTCCTCAAGGAACTTCCACTACTCAGCATGAAGTAATTCCCCATGATGTGGAAAATAGCCAGCTAAGGCAATCTGCTCCCGACACCACCCACCAAGACAATGATACCACCCAAATGTATCGAGTTTTGGAAGAAAGGTTGAAAGCTGTCGAAGGGTTCAGCTCATACGGGGCCGACAACGCCTTGGATATGTGCCTAGTGCCCGACGTGGTAATTCCTCCGAAGTTCAAAGCACCGGACTTCGAGAAATACAAAGGAATTCAATGCCCTCGGAACCATCTAAGGATGTTCTGTAGGAAGATGGCAGCCTACGCAATGAACGAGAAACTCATGGTGCATGTGTTTCAAGATAGTTTAAGCGGAGCGTCCTTGGATTGGTACATGCAGCTCGAGCGTACTCATGTCCAAACTTGGAAGGATCTAGCCGATGCCTTCCTAAAGCAATACAAATATAATTTGGACATGGCTCCAAATAGGATGCAACTACAAAACCTCCTACAAAGAAGCAACGAGTCCTTCAAGGAGTACGCTCAGCGGTGGAGAGAACTAGCTTCTCGTGTACAACCACCACTATTGGAAAGAGAACTTGTCGACACCTTTATGGGCACACTTCAAGGCCCATATTACGACAAGATGATTGGAAGCACGTCTGCCGGTTTCTCCGATCTAGTCATGATTGGTGAAAGAATAGAAGACGGAGTAAAGAGAGGAAAAATCCAAGGCTCTCTAGAAGCTCAAAGTGGAGCTAGAAAACCCCCCAGCAACTTTCACAAAAAGAAAGAAGGGGAGACAAATGCCGTTCTAGTGGGACCATCTTACCCACCACCAAATCAAATGCCTCACTACCACTATCCTTATGTGGCAGCAGCAACGGCTCAAGGGCGTTACTCACCTCAAGTGATTCCCGCAAATCCACCTCGACAACCAGTAGTGTTGCCACAGCAAAATCAACAGCAACAACAACAAGGCGGGTACCCATCAAAGAATCAAGCGAGCTCGAGGAACAGTTATTTTAATAGGCAGTTTGATCCTGTACCTATGTCTTATGGTCAAATCTTGCCATACCTAATCCAAAAGGGTATGGTCGAGACAAGACTACTACCACCAATGTCGCCACCATATCCACATTGGTACGACGCCAACGCCAAATGTGATTTCCACGCAGGATCCGTGGGGCACAATGTCGAAAACTGTAGAGTTTTCAAACACAAGGTGCAGGATCTTATTGACAAGAAGCTGTTATCCTTCAAAGAGGAAAACCCCAATGTGAAGAACAACCCGTTGCCGGGGCATGCGGGTCCCTCTGTAAATGCGGTGGAGGAACAAGAGGACTTTGGTCCAGTCAAAAGGGTGTCCAATGTTAAGACTCCCCTGTCGACCATAAGGGAGCGTTTAACCGGCTTTGGATTATTCGAGGAAATGCACGCCAACTGTGAAGCCTGCAAGGTCAACCCGAATAAGTGCGAAGAGTTCAAGAGCTGTCTTCAAGAGTTAATGGATCAAGGTTGGATCCAAATTGGCTATATAAAGGATGGCGCGGACGTTGCTACCTTAGAGTCTAACAACCCAAAACCTCTCGAGATCCCATACCAAAGGAGAGAGGTACCAATGCCAATACAACCCATAACATTCCACGTACCTGCACCCTTCTCTTTTGAAAGCACGAAGAGGGTACCATGGAATTACCAACCTGTGGCCTATGTGGAAGGAAAACCACTAGCCAAAATTGAGCCCAGCATCACTAACATTACCGGTGTTGGAGGAATGACTAGAAGTGGTAGAGTCTTCGCTCCGAAAGAACTCGGGAAGACGCCAGCCGTACTACCAAGAGAACCGCTCAAAGAAAAGAGCGTGGAGGAAGAAGAGAACCAAGCGGGGCCTTCTCAAAAGACAATCCCGCAAAAAGAGGCCGAAGAGTTCCTAAGGATAATCCAAAAGAGCGAGTATAAAATCATTGACCAGCTAGGTCAAACTCCCTCCAAGATCTCCATGTTATCCTTACTACTAAGCTCGGAAGCACACCGAGAAGCACTACTGCGGATCCTCAGTGAGGCACATGTCACCAAGGACATTCCGGTGGACCAATTCGACGGGATAGTCGGAAATATTACCTCAAGTAGGTACTTGGGTTTCAATGGCGATGAGCTACCCGACGAGGGGCACATTCATAACCGCGCCTTACATATCTCCTGTGAAATGCATGGACCACATCCTCTCAAGAGTGCTAGTGGACACGGGGTCGTCATTGAATGTCATGCCCAAGACTACCCTCCTCAAACTATCATGTGAAGGGACCGTAATGAAGCCCAGCGCCTTGGTCGTGAAAGCTTTCGATGGGTCAAGAAGAGCCGTTATAGGGGAGATCGACTTACCAGTCCAAATCGGACCTAAGGTTTTCACCATAACCTTCCAAGTCATGGATATTAATCCAACATACAGTTGTCTTCTCGGACGACCATGGATCCATGCGGCCGGAGCTATTACCTCTACCCTGCACCAGAAGCTGAAGTTCATCATTGATAACCAAATGATTGTAGTTTCCGGGCAAGAGGACATGATGGTAAGCCATCTCTCATCTTTCCGTTATATAGAAACGGATGAAGAAGCTGTGGACGTCCCATTCCAATCTTTGGAAGTGGCGAATGTCGTGACATTGAGCTCGAAGCCCAAGGAAGAGGCTAGGACAGCCATGTCATCATGGAGGGCGATAAGAGAGGCCCTAGAAGAAAGCCGACCCACCGGATGGGGCAAATTAGTGGACATACCGGAGAAGAAAAATCGCTTCGGGTTGGGGTATCATCCATCAGCCGAAACTTTCTCAAAGCCTTCAAAGCAAGGGATCCTCCCCATTTCGGAAACATTCATCAGTGCGGGGTTTATCCATGAAGAGCAAGTGGCTCTACTCGAAGACGTAGACGAAGACGTGCCTGATTTGGTGTACCGTTGCGCTTCGGATGAAGCTTTGAACAATTGGAGGGCTATCGCAATTCCCGAGATCATTACCAGGATCAAGTAATGAACCATGTTTGTTTGTTTTTTTTACTTTTAAAAAAAGATCATTTAGCTCTGCCCAAGGCAAATGATTAGTCGTGTGGGGCCCCCATGTTTTAAAGTTATTTACAATCATGAATAAAAACACTCTTTTATGTTCATTTGAGTCTTTTTCTTTTTGCATTTGTTTTAAAAAAAAATTTCTACAAAAAGCCTAAAAAAAACCATACTCATGCAGATCTACAAATCCACCCTCCAGAAACAACACTGCCTTAAACCCTTATGACTTCGATTGCCCGATTAATCAAACGGAAGATGATAAAGAGGACGATTATGAACCGCCTGAAGAATTGTCTAGACTTGCAAATCAAGGGGATAGGGTAATACAACCTCACCAAGAATCAGTTGAAAAGGTCAACTTGGGGACCGAAGAGGATAAGAAAGAGGTCAAGATAGGAGCCTCCCTGCACGAGGATGTGAAAGGAAAGTTGATCAAGCTTCTGCAAGAGTACGTGGACGTATTCGCTTGGTCGTATCAAGACATGCCGGGTTTAGACCCTAACATCGTTGTACACAAGCTGCCACTCAAGCCGGAATGCCCGCCAGTGAAGCAGAAATTGAGAAGAACTCGACCCGATATGGCTCTCAAGATCAGAGAGGAGGTCAAAAAGCAATTCGATGCCGGTTTCTTAGCTGTAACCAAGTATCCAACATGGGTTGCCAACATTGTGCCAGTTCCGAAGAAAGATGGCAAGGTGAGAATGTGTGTGGATTATCGGGACTTGAATAGAGCAAGCCCAAAGGATGATTTCCCGCTACCACACATCGACATATTGGTGGACAACACAGCCCAATTCTCAGTCTTTTCCTTTATGGATGGCTTCTCGGGATATAACCAAATCAAGATGGCTCCAGAGGACATGGAGAAAACTACGTTCATCACTCCATGGGGGACATTCTGCTATAAGGTAATGCCTTTCGGATTAACAAATGCCGGGGCAACATACCAAAGAGCAATGGTGACTCTTTTCCACGACATGATCCATAAGGAAATTGAGGTCTACGTCGACGATATGATTGCCAAATCCCAAACGGAGGAGGATCATTTAGTCCATCTACAAAAGCTTTTCGAACGCCTAAGAAAATTCAAGCTGCGCTTAAATCCTAACAAGTGCACATTTGGCGTTAGATCCGGAAAGTTATTGGGCTTCATCGTCAGCCAGAGAGGCATTGAAGTGGATCCCGATAAGGTGAAGGCCATCCAAGAAATGCCAGCGCCAAATACCGAGAAAGAAGTCCGGGGTTTCTTAGGAAGATTGAACTACATCGCCAGGTTCATCTCACACATGACAGCTACCTGCGAACCAATCTTCAAACTACTAAGGAAAAACCAAGCCGTTCATTGGAATGAAGATTGCCAAGAGGCGTTTGACAAGATCAAACAATACCTGCAAGAACCACCAATTTTAATACCTCCTGTTCCGGGTAAACCCCTCATCTTATACCTAACCGTACTTGAAGGATCAATGGGTTGTGTGTTAGGACAACAAGATGAAACGGGAAGAAAAGAGCACGCAATCTACTACCTAAGCAAGAAGTTTACTGACTGTGAAACAAGGTATACTTCACTTGAAAAGACTTGCTGCGCTTTAGCATGGGCTGCTCGACGTCTAAGGCAATACATGTTGACCCATACAACTTGGTTGATATCGAAGATGGATCCCATCAAGTACATCTTCGAAAAGCCTGCCCTCACAGGGAAGATAGCCCGTTGGCAAATGTTGCTGTCTGAGTACGACATCCAATATGTTGCTCAAAAAGCCATCAAAGGGAGTGTTTTATCCGAGCACCTTGCTCACCAACCATTGGAGGATTATCAGCCCATACAATTCGACTTCCCGGACGAAGATGTCGTAGCTTTAAATGACGAAGAAGTCACAAGCGATGATGAAGGGCCAGAACCAGGAGCTCAATGGAAGCTCGCTTTCGATGGCGCCTCAAATGCCATGGGACACGGTATCGGAGCAGTTTTAATCTCCCCAAGAAATGGATACCAACCCTTCACAGCAAGGTTATGCTTTGACTGCACCAATAACATGGCAGAATATGAAGCATGTATCCTAGGCCTCGAAGCAGCAATTGATCTAAGGATCAAAAACCTTGAAGTATACGGTGACTCAGCCTTGGTCATCTATCAAGTCAAAGGAGAATGGGAAACAAAACATCCCAATTTAATTCCCTACCGAGCCTGGGTTGTAGAATTGATCAAGCATTTTGATGAAATCAACTTCCACCACATCCCTCGAGAAGAAAATCAGGTAGCAGATGCTTTGGCTACATTATCATCAATGTACCAAGTAAATTTCTACAACGAAGCACCAATCATAAGGATGGATCGTAGAGACAAACCAGTTGTATGCGCATCAGTCGAAGAAGGACTTGACGACAAACCTTGGTTCTACGACATCAAGCGATACCTCGAAGAGCAAGAGTATCCAGAAAATGTCTCGCACACCGACAAGAGGACCCTCAGAAGATTGGCATCTCAATTCTTCCTCAGTGGAAATACCCTCTACAAAAGAAATTATGACATGGTCCTGCTCAGATGTGTGGATAAACATGAAGCGGACATGCTCATCAAAGAAATCCACGAGGGATCTTTTGGAACCCATGCTAATGGGCATGCAATGGCAAAGAAAATCTTAAGGGCGGGCTATTATTGGTTAACCATGGAAGCTGATTGTTTCCACTACGCCAAGACTTGTCACAAGTGCCAGATTTACGCCGACAAGGTGCATGTACCACCAACTCCACTGAACGTCATGACTTCACCTTGGCCGTTCTCTATGTGGGGCATAGACATGATTGGAATGATCGAGCCCAAAGCGTCAAATGGACATCGCTTCATCCTTGTTGCCATCGACTACTTCACCAAATGGGTAGAAGCAGCTTCGTATGCGAACGTAACCAAACAAGTGGTAGCCCGATTCATCAAGAAGGAAATCATTTGCCGTTATGGTACTCCCCACAAAATCATCACCGATAATGGGGCAAACCTAAACAACAAGACAATGAAGGAGTTGTGCAAAGATTTCAAGATTGAGCACCATAATTCCTCCC
Source organism: Medicago ruthenica (assembly GCA_018208015.1). NCBI lineage: Eukaryota > Viridiplantae > Streptophyta > Magnoliopsida > Fabales > Fabaceae > Medicago > Medicago ruthenica. Next base: position 6,927 of record WNNG01000500.1, on the reverse strand, counting down.
CTTACCGACCAAAGATGAATGGTGCGGTAGAAGCAGCCAATAAGAACATAAAGAAGATCATCCAAAAGATGGTGACAACATATAAGGATTGGCATGAGATGCTTCCCTTTGCGCTACATGGCTACAGAACAGCCATTCGCACTTCAACTGGGGCAACCCCCTTCTCCTTAGTATACGGTATGGAAGCTGTTCTCCCCGTAGAGGTGGAAATTCCTTCGTTAAGGGTCTTGATGGAAACCAAGCTAGAAGAAGCTGAATGGGTCCAAACAAGGTTCGACCAACTGAATCTCATAGAGGAGAAGCGTCTGACGGCAATATGTCACGGACAACTCTATCAAAGGAGGCTCAAGAGAGCATTCGACAAGAAGGTCCGTCCTCGAGAGTTCAAAGAAGGAGACCTAGTGCTCAAGAAGATATTACCTATCCACAAAGATCCCCGAGGGAAGTGGACTCCCAGCTATGATGGGCCGTACGTGGTAAAGAAAGCTTTCTCAGGCGGAGCCCTGATCATCACCACTATGGACGGAGAAGAGTTCCCACTCTCAATAAACTCCGATGCAGTCAAGAGGTATTATGCCTAAAAGAAAAAAAAAGAGAAAGAAGCTCGCTAAATCGAAAACCTGAAAGGGCGGTTTAGGCAATAGAGAGCGTCCTGCTAGATTGAAAACCTGAAAAGGCGGTCTAGGCAAAAATTAAGGACATCAAAAAAGGAAATACACCCCGGTGGATTGAAAACTCGAAAGAGCGGTCCAGGCAAAAGTTAGGGGTTAACAAAAAAAGAAAGGCAATGACTGCAGCATCCAAGCTCCGGACAAGATTCAAGAGGAGAAGAATCGGTCTCCTCAGCATCTTCCAACAAACAAAAATCTCGAAGTCATAAGGAAATAGCATGTGTTGTGCCAAAACCAACAATTTTCTTTTTGCTTTATCTTGTCTTTCTCTATCTCACTTCCCACTTTGTGTATTTTTTTACCCATTCAAGAGGTCAAATCTGCATTGAATAAATTTCCTTTTTGTTATTTTATGTTCTCAGTAGCGCATAAAATTTTGTTTTATTCATGATGAAAATGCTTTAAAACATGGGAAATAAACAAAAGAATTTTCTTCCAAAGAGAAAAGAAAAAAAACAAACAAACATTGCTTTATTTTGAATCTTCGTGAATTCTGAAAGAATTGCGGTAATTCCCACCAAAATATTGCGCCAAAGGACTTATGCTCCTTAGCAAAGGCAAGTGTGTAGCTCGTGGCACGCGGAGCGCAAAAACCCCCCAAGGGTTAGGAGGAGCAGAAATCCCCAGTAAACACCCTAAACATCCAAACACCAACCAAGGCTGGATATCGATCATGCTTCCAAAATGATCCTTATATCCCCATAAGCCAAACCTCATTGATATTCCCCAGGGAGTCTCAACCCCAAACAAAAGTCCAATCATTATTGGCAAACCCACACAAATCTTCGGGCTTAGGCTCGAACTACACCGGTTTTGATCCCATTTGGGTATGTAGGCAAAGGACCTTGTCCTTCCAAACCGACCAACCAAAAAAACCAAAAAAAGGAGAGCCCAATCGTCATTGGCACAACCACAACCAAGACCGACTTTGCTCGGCACCCAACCAGCATCATTTCATTTTCATTCATGCATGCATATACAAATCATTCATACACATGCATTTCATATCAAATCATGCATCCTCACCAAGGATTCTTCAGTGAGTATCACATATTCACCAACATCCATCAAACATTCAACCAGGGGCACCTATTTAGGGTAAGACCACAGCTCGTTAGGAATCAACATTCAGTGACAGTGCCTGAATAAGATCACCTAGCTTAGGTATCTACCTCTAGTGACATCCTAGAGTAGATCACCACCATCAACGTTCTACCTCTAGTGACAGTGCCTAGAGTAAACCATCCTTAGGTATCTACCTCTAGTGACATCCTAGAGTAGATCACCACCATCAACGTTCTACCTCTAGTGACAGTGCCTAAAGTAAACCACTATCCTTAGGTATCTACCTCTAGTGACAGTGCCTAGAGTAGATCACCTCCCCCAGTGTATCGACCTTCAGTGTTAGCGGCTGAATAAGATCACAGCTCGTTAGGAATCGACGTTCAGTGACAGTGCCTGAATAAGATCACCTAGCTTAGGTATCTACCTCTAGTGACATCCTAGAGTAGATCACCGCCATCAACGTTCCACCTCTAGTGACAGTGCCTAGAGTAAACCTCCATCAATGTTCCACCTCTAGTGACAGTGCCTAGAGTAAATCACCACCCTCAGGAATCGACCTCTAGTGACAGTGCCTAGATAAGATTACCTTCATCCCCCAATGGATCTACCTCCAGTGTTAGCGGCTGGATACGATCAACCTTTTCCAACCATTGCATTTGCATTTCGCGAAGGACAAAATTCGGGTCCTTCTTTTTACTTAATTGATCTTCGCAAAGAGTTCATGAGATGCCCTCGGCACTCACGCACTCTATGCGAAGACACAATTAAGTAGGGGCAGCTGTAGTACCCTAATTTTGTCCTAAGCATTTTAAAACAAAAATCAAAAAAAATCAAAGAGGGGAAAAAGTCAAAAGTCAACAAAAGTCAACAGAAAAGTCAACATTTCAAAAATGCTGACTTCGCACTGCGAAGGTCACTTCGCACTGCGAAGTCTGCGATTTTTCTGCAGATTTTTGGTTTCTTTGATTTAATTCCAGAATTTGTTGCATATCATTTCCATAATTATTTTAAGTAGCATTCATGGCTAATTGGGCCAAGCAAAACCAGAATTGAAGGACTTGCCATTAATGCCAAGGTTGGAAGCTTTTTCTTCCAACCTAGCATGTGACAAGCAAGTGGGCTTGCCCTTGGGCAGCTCTAGTCCCTCCCATGTGACCTGCTAACCACCACAAGGTTGCCAGCCACCTGCTTGAGGACTTTCCTCCTGCTTGCTCCCCCAAAACCAGTCAAACTAGCTGGATTTTCTCACTTGAAAAGCCATGAGTGCCTACTCTGTTTTTGCAGCAGCTTTTCACCCCTCACACCAGCCATAAGTAGCCTTTTTCATCCCTCAATCTCTGCACATCACAGTGCACGTTTTCATTGATCAACCATTGAGATTGCAAGGATTGATCCCCAAGCATTAGCCAATTGCAATTCAGCTTTGTTCTTCATCATTACCTTCTAGAATTGGTTGAATTTGTGGCTGAAATCAGGCTGAGTCTTGCCCCTTGGTAGCAAGGCAAGGTTGCCTCTATCCATTAGCATTTAATGCAAAAGGATCCAGCTTGATCTTAGCCACAAATCAGCTGAATTTTGGGATTTAGTAATGATGAAAAAGATTTGGTTTTGGCCTATAAATAGAAGGCAATGCCCAAGGTTTCAAACACAATTAACAACAGCATTTCAAGAGCAGAAACTCTACTCATTTTAGCTTACAAACCCTCACAAACAACCAGAAAAAATCAATCCAACACCAAGCATTACAAAGTTCCAAAACCATCACCAAATATTCAAACCTCTTGCAAAAGCCTTCAACCAAATCAAATCAATTGCAGCTGGAGCTTTGCTAAGGAGTTCTGTAAGTTTCTAAGCTTTTATATTGCATTTACAATTGTGTTTGCATAGCTATTTTGGTTCAAAACCATTTGATTCTAAAAAACCCCTTTTGAATTTCAAAGAAATCCCAAGGTTTTCAAAACATCAAAACTGGTTTGTCCAGCCTTTTTCACCCCAAAAACTCAAAGCTTTTCACTCATCTATAAGGTCCTGAGTGTGTTCAGAAGTTGTTTCTGAACAAAAGTTCAGAAACAGCTTCTGAACTCAAAATTTCGCATGCTTCGCAGTGCGAAGTCATGGTCGCAGTGCGACCATGACAGAACTCAGAATCTGAGTTTTTGTGTCAAAATGACCAATTTTTGAGGTTCTAGCCCCAGGAGCTCAGAACCTAAGAGTTTTTAAACCCATGTCTTCAAACCATAACAAGGATTTTGCATAATTTTGACAAAATCACAAGTTCGTATGACCATTATGTGGATAACTTGCAAAGCAAGTTATGTTCCCAAACTTTCAAACCACATGAACAAACAGGCTATGTTCATCATTTCAATCTAAACTTGAACAATAAATATTGTTCATGACTTTCAAAACTCAAACATGAACATACGCCGAATACGTTCGCATTTTCGCAAAATGAGACGAACTTATGCGTTTTCTAGCAAAATTTGCTAAACCTTCCCATTTTGGGTTTTCAAACCAAATGTTTTGACATACCTTGGGATTTCTAAAGGATTCAACCCAAAAACATGAATGAAAAAGGGATGGTGTGACGTATGTCTCTCCATCGCCCCGATTGTACGAATGCGTGACGTATGTCTCGTCGCTCGGACAATCGTCATTCCTTTTTTTAATATGTACAACCATAATCAAACCAAAACTTGGCCCCTTGTGGTCAATCCAAACCTTTTGGTCCCCCGTGGCCATTAGACTCACCCCTCGACTCGTTTGAGTCACTCGGTCAATGTTCGACTCATCCGAGTCCATTGTACCTGTTCTTGATCTCAGTGGATCAATCGAACAATCGCCCGACTCTTCGGAGTCCACTCGGTCAATGATTGACTTGTATGAGTCCATTGCACCTCTCTTGGTCCCATAGCGACCAATTAACCCTTTACCCTAACGGACGTACCTTTTAACAATTCTAATGCGATTCGTGAACAAACGCTTAATAAGTCTCCCAAGCGCGAGCATACAAGCTATACGCTTAATAAGTCTCCCGAGCGCGAGCATACAAGCTACGTTTTAATCGCAAGAATTCGGTTAAAACATCGTCCATTTAAAATCAACCAACACATGTACGTTTTTCTACCAAAGAACTACGTACGCTTTGAATTCTCCGACTACCGGGAGATACGTAGGAGCAAGATCGACATCTTGTCAAGCGCAATAATAAAAAACTTTTTTTTTTCTTTCGTTTGTTTTTATCTCTTTTCCCCCCTTTATTATGTTTTTAACATAAATGAACATGCGCGCAAAATATTAAAAAACAATTCAAGCTTTGACCAAATAGAAGGTTCCCGTTGAGTACAACGGACGTGAGGGGTGCTAATACCTTCCCCTTGCGTAATCGACTCCCGAACCCGACAATGGTTGCGATGACCAAATCCTTATCCTCATCGTCAAAGGGTTTTATTATCGTTTCCCTTTAAACAAAAAAAAACTTAAGGGTTTATCAACGTTCCCTTTACACAAAAACTTTGGTGGCGGCTTCACAAAGGCCCTCCGAGCGTTTGCGAACGACCTCGGAGGATTTGCGCGTCTTTTTCCCGAGGAAAAAAACGAGGTGCGCACAGCGAGCAGAAAATGAAATCGCCGCCTAATTCCTTAACCCCAAAAGGGGGCTCTAAGACGTCGCGAGCAGAAATGAAATCGCCGCCTAATTCCTTAACCAAAAAAGGGCTCTAAGACGTCGCGAGCAGAAAATGAAATCGCCGCCTAAATCCTTAAACCCTATAAAAGGGCTCTAAGAACGTCGTGTGCTAAAAACTCAGGTTAGGGCTAGCACCCTGTTAGGGCTAGCACCCATGTTGGCTAGCACCTGTGTTGGGCTAGCACCTATGTTGGGCTAGCACCTGTGTTGGGCTAGCACCCGTGTTGGGCTGGCACCTATGTTGGGCTAGCACCTTTGCAGGGCGAGCACCCATGTTAGGGCTAGCACCCGCGTTGGGCTAGCACCTATGCTGGGCTAGCACCCGCGTTGGGCTAGCACCTCGTAATTTAAAATTTTTCACAACCAGTAAGTCTCACTTGTTGGGCGAGAAGTCATATACAAAATAATCCTCGGGCAACCAGTTTAATCACTTCGCCTTGTCCCAAAGCTCGTGCTTTGTTGGGCTGTGGACTGTAGATCTTATCCTTTAGGCCTTTAGGCCCCACGAACAAGGGCTTGTACCCTTCGAATCAGGCTGGGCGCTATCCAGGAGGGTACAAGGCCCACCTGACAGTCACATGATTTTGGAGGCCCAAAATCATGGCTGGATAGGCCCATATTGGGACTATAAATATAACCTTGGGATCAATCCCAAAGAGGACCCAAGTTTTTCTGAGAACAAAGTGTAAAAATGAAGTTTATACAATCAAGGAAAAATGCACGGTCCGTGCGTTTTGGACGCACGATCGTGTGTTTTGCACCCCAGACCGTGTGTTTTGCCGAGATGAGCAAAACAATAATTTCTTTCATTTTTCGACGCGGGAAAAACTCTGTCGACCCCATTTTTCGATCCCAAACACACCAAACTCGACCCAAATCATCATACTCACGTTATCCAATCAAACATACATTAATTTCACCATAACCTACTTTTCTACTCATTTTAACTAATTAACATAATTCCATTTTCCATAAATTTCACCACAACACAAAACTGAACATGTTAATTTCTAACTTAGCATGGTAACAACAACACAATCGTCTCTTCTTCAAAAATTCTCCTCAACAACAAAATTCACCAAATTCAATCATGTAGACATCAAGCATCAATTAAACAACTTTCATGAATTTCACAAAAACAATCATGTAGCTCAAGAACACAACAACAACAAACAATCATTTCATGAATTTAACATCACAAACTTCGTGGATCTTCTCAAATAATCATATACCCATAAACATATCAACATACTAAATTATAATTTCAACATCATTCATCATATTTCATCATAAAAGCATGAAACAACAATAAACACACAAAACCAAGATTCTACCCGTTTGCTCAATAATTCCCAATGGTGAATAAAAGTCCCCCTTGCCTCTTAATCTTCACAATTAGCCTCCCCAAGCTTGGGTTCTCCACTCCTCTTTGATTTCCTAAGCTTCTCTTCTCTCTCTCTCTCTCTAGCTTCCTCCTTCTCCTTTTTGCCTCTTTCTCAATTG